>JBAIZL010000006.1:72363397-72508397 GCA_036971475.1 Prosapia bicincta | reverse complement strand
CGATTATACTAATATACTAATACAACGATTATACTAATATAACGATAATACTAATATAACGATAATACTAATATACTAATACAACGATTATACTAATATAACGATAATACTAATATACTAATACAACGATTATACTAATTTACTAATACAACGATTATACTAATATAACGATAATACTAATATAACGATAATACTATTATACTAATATACTATTATAACGATAATACTAATATACTAATACAACGATAATACTAATATACTAATATAACCATAATACTAATATACTAATACAACGATAATACTAATATAACCATAATACTAATATACTAATACAACGATAATACTAATAAACTAATATAACAATAATACTAATATACGAATATAACGATAATACTAATATACTAATTCAACGATAATACTTATATACTAATATAACAATAATACTAATATACTAATATAACCATAATACTAATATACTAATATAACGATAATACTAATATACTAACACAACGATAATACTAATATACTAATATAACAATAATACTAATATAGTGATATAACCATAATACTAATATACTAATATAACGATAATACTAATATACTAATACAAAGATAATACTAATATACTAATTTAACGATAATACTAATATACGAATACAAGAATAATACTAATATACTAATATAACGATAATACTAATATACTAATATAACGATAACACTAATATACTAATATAACGATAATACTAATATAACGATAACACTAATATACTAATATAACGATAATACTAATATACTAATATAACGATAATACTAATATACTAGTATAACGATAATACTAATATACTAATATAACGATAACACTAATATACTAATATAACGATAATACTAATATACTAATATAACGATAATACTAATATACTAGTATAACGATAATACTAATATACTAATATAACGATAATACTAATATACTAATATAACGATAATACTAATATACTAATATAACGATAATACTAATATACTAATATAACGATAACACTAATATACTAATATACTAATATAACGATAATACTAATATACTAATATAACGATAATACTAATATACTAGTATAACGATAATACTAATATACTAATATAACGATTATACTATTATACTAATATAACGATAATACTAATATAACGATAACACTAATATACTAATATAACGATAACACTAATATACTAATATAACGATAATACTAATATACTAATATAACGATAACACTAATATACTAATATAACGATAACACTAATATACTAATATAACGATAACACTAATATACTAATATAACGATAACACTAATATACTAATATAACGATAACACTAATATACTAATATAACGATAACACTAATATACTAATATAACGATAATACTAATATACTAATATAACGATAATACTAATATACTAATATAACAATAACACTAATATACTAATATAACGATAATAACAATATACTAATATAACAATAACACTAATATACTAATATAACGATAATACCAATATACTAATATAACGATAACACTAATATACTAATATAACGATAATACTAATATACTAATATAACGATAATACCAATATACTAATATAACAATAACACTAATATACTAATATAACAATAACACTAATATATTAATATAACGATAATACTAATATACTAATATAACAATAATACTAATATACGAATATAACGATAATACTAATATACTAATTCAACGATAATACTTATATACTAATATAACAATAATACTAATATAACCATAATACTAATATACTAATATAACGATAATACTAATATACTAACACAACGATAATACTAATATAACAATAATACCAATATAGTGATATAACCATAATACTAATATACTAATATAACGATAATACTAATATACTAACACAACGATAATACTAATATAACAATATTACCAATATAGTGATATAACCATAATACTAATATACTAATATAACGATAATACCAATATACTAATATAACAATAACACTAATATACTAATATAACAATAACACTAATATACTAATATAACGATAATAACAATATACTAATATAACAATAACACTAATATACTAATATAACGATAATACCAATATACTAATATAACGATAACTCTAATATACTAATATAACGATAATACTAATATACTAATATAACGATAATACTAATATACTAATATAACGATAATACCAATATACTAATATAACAATAACACTAATATACTAATATAACGATAATACTAATATACTAATATAACGATAATACCAATATACTAATATAACGATAACTCTAATATACTAATATAACGATAATACTAATATACTAATATAACGATAATACTAATATACTAATATAACGATAATACTAATATACTAATATAACGATAATACCAATATACTAATATAACAATAACACTAATATACTAATATAACGATAATACTAATATACTAATATAACGATAATACTAATATACTAATATAACGATAATACTAATATACTAATATAACGATAATACCAATATACTAATATAACAATAACACTAATATACTAATATAACGATAATACTAATATACTAATATAACGATAATACTAATATACTAATATAACGATAACTCTAATATACTAATATAACGATAATACTAATATACTAATATAACGATAATACTAATATACTAATATAACGATAATACCAATATACTAATATAACAATAACACTAATATACTAATATAACGATAATACTAATATACTAATATAACGATAATACCAATATACTAATATAACGATAACTCTAATATACTAATATAACGATAATACTAATATACTAATATAACGATAATACTAATATACTAATATAACGATAATACCAATATACTAATATAACAATAACACTAATATACTAATATAACAATAACACTAATATACTAATATAACGATAATAACAATATACTAATATAACAATAACACTAATATACTAATATAACGATAATACCAATATACTAATATAACGATAACTCTAATATACTAATATAACGATAATACTAATATACTAATATAACGATAATACCAATATACTAATATAACAATAACACTAATATACTAATATAACAATAACACTAATATACTAATGTAACGATAATACTAATATACTAATATAACAATAATACTAATATACGAATATAACGATAATACTAATATACTAATTCAACGATAATACTTATATACTAATATAACAATAATACTAATATAACCATAATACTAATATACTAATATAACGATAATACTAATATACTAACACAACGATAATACTAATATAACAATAATACCAATATAGTGATATAACCATAATACTAATATACTAATATATCGATAATACTAATATACTAATACAAAGATAATACTAATATACTAATTTAACGATAATACTAATATACGAATACAACAATAATACTAATATACTAATATAACGATAATACTAATATACTAATATAACGATAACACTAATATACTAATATAACGATAATACTAATATAACGATAACACTAATATACTAATATAACGATAATACTAATATACTAATATAACGATAATACTAATATACTAATATAACGATAATACTAATATACTAATATAACGATAATACTAATATAACGATAACACTAATATACTAATATAACGATAACACTAATATACTAATATAACGATAATACTAATATAACAATAACACTAATATACTAATATAACGATAACACTAATATACTAATATAACGATAACACTAATATACTAATATAACGATAATACTAATATAACAATAACACTAATATACTAATATAACGATAATACTAATATACTAATATAACGATAACACCAATATACTAATATAACAATAACACTAATATAACAATAACACTAATATACTAATATAACGATAATAACAATATACTAATATAACAATAACACTAATATACTAATATAACGATAATACCAATATACTAATATAACGATAACACTAATATACTAATATAACGATAATACTAATATACTAATATAACGATAATACTAATATACTAATATAACGATATTACTAATATAACGATAATAATAATATACTAATATAACGATAATACTAACATACTAATATAACGATTATACTAATATAACGATAATACTAATATAATAATATAACGATAATACTAATATAACGATAAAAACTAATATACTAATATAACGATAATACTAATATACTAATATAACGATAATACTAATATACTAGTATAACGATAATACTAATATACTAATATAACGATAATACTAATATAACGATAAAAAATAATATACTAATATAACGATAATACTAATATACTAATATAACGATAATACTAATATACTAGTATAACGATAATACTAATATACTAATATAACGATAATACTAATATACAAATATAACGATAACACTAATATACTAATATAACGATAATACTAATATACTAATATAACGATAATACTAATATAACAATAACACTAATATACTAATATAACTATAATACCAATATACTAATATAACGATAACACTAATATACTAATATAACGATAATACTAATATACTAATATAACGATAATACTAATATAACGATAAAAACTAATATACTAATATAACGATAATACTAATATACTAATATAACGATAATACTAATATACTAGTATAACGATAATACTAATATACCAATATAACGATAATACTAATATACTAATATAACGATAATACTAATATACTAATATAACGATATTACTAATATAACGATAATAATAATATACTAATATAACGATAATACTAACATACTAATATAACGATTATACTAATATAACGATAATACTAATATAATAATATAACGATAATACTAATATACTAATATAACGATATTACTAATATACTAGTATAACGATAATACTAATATACTAATATAACTATAATACTAATATACTAATATAACGATAATACTAATATACTAGTATAACCATAATACTAATATACTAATATAACGATAATACTAATATAACGATAAAAACTAATATACTAATATAACGATAATACTAATATACTAATATAACAATAATACTAATATAACCATAATACTAATATACTAATATAACGATAATACTAATATACTAATATAACGATAACACTAATATACTAATATGACGATAATACTAATATAACGATAATACTAATATAACAATAACACTAATATACTAATATAACGATAACACTAATATACTAATATAACGATAATACTAATATACTAATATAACGATAATACTAATATACTAGTATAACGATAATACTAATATACTAATATAACGATAATACTAATATAACGATAAAAACTAATATACTAATATAACGATAATACTAATATACTAATATAACGATAATACTAATATACTAGTATAACGATAATACTATTATACTAATATAACGATAATACTAATATACTAATATAACGATAACACTAATATACTAATATGACGATAATACTAATATAACGATAATACTAATATAACAATAACACTAATATACTAATATAACGATAACACTAATATACTAATATAACGATAATACTAATATACTAATATAACGATAATACTTTTTTTTTTTTTTTTTTTTTTTTTTTTGGAGGTTGGAATGCATTTACGCACCATCAAGTCTGCCCTGACAGACCTGGTGTGTGGGACTCCTGGCGAATACCCACTAAACCCTTCCTCCTTTCCGGCCCTTTGTAGATCTGACCAGGGTATCACTGTATTAGCAAATATAACGATAATACTAATATAACGATAAAAACTAATATACTAATATAACGATAATACTAATATACTAATATAACGATAATACTAATATACTAGTATAACGATAATACTAATATACTAATATAACGATAATACTAATATACTAATATAACGATAATACTAATATACTAATATAACGATATTACTAATATAACGATAATAATAATATACTAATATAACGATAATACTAACATACTAATATAACGATAATACTAATATACTAATATAACGATAATACTAATATAATAATTTAACGATAATACTAATATACTAATATAACGATATTACTAATATACTAATATAACGATAATACTAATATACTAATATAACGATAATACTAATATACTAATATAACGATAATACTAATATACTAATATAACGATAATACTAATATACTAATATAACGATATTACTAATATACAAATATAACGATAATACTAATATACTAATATAACGATAATACTAATATACTAATATAACGATAATACTAATATACTAATATAACGATATTACTAATATACTAATATAACGATAATACTAATATACTAATATAACGATATGACTAAGGGATTACATAAAGCTTACAAATCTCTCGAGGGTTCTAGTTGATGATGCACCAGATGTCTAGTAATTATTTATTTTTACATGTTATATTACTGTTATATGTTTGAGAAAATTTTTGAGAGATTTTAGTTAATCGTTTATAGTTATTATTATCCTGGACTATGACGTTTTATAGTGTGTGTTTTTAATTATTTAATTTATTTATGTTGTTGTTTTGATAATATATTAGTATTAATAACTTATTGTAATGTTTTTTTTTTTTTTATAATAATTTCGTTGTAAATTTTTATGACGTAGATATTAATTCTGTCTATTATACTTGTAGGCCTGAATGAGGACGACATTTAGTTGTCGAAACTTTGCAAACTTTTATTAAATCAAGTTTCTTCGACTCACGCATCAACAGAGTTTTTATTTAACAAAATTTTGTGAGTGTACACTTCATCGTATGCGTTTACTTTTAGAAATTTAAAACTCTGTATATTCATGGCCCTGCCAATCAGCTGGAGAAAGTTGTTGTCAACTCGTGTAAAACCGGATCACGCATTGTCCCAAAGTCACGAACGCCACGCATGGTCACTTGTGATAATGTAATCACAAAATGGCGTGCGTATGAAATTAACCATAAATGTCAAATTTAAAAAAAAGAATGTTCCAAGATAAAATTTCTGCTGACATGTTTTTCGGTGTAAATAATTTTTGTTCTCGAACAAGTTTTTATGAATAATTTATTTGTCATTGAATCACCGGGAAATAATCTCCATTACTAAGATACCCAAATTACAGTCCTATGGATAATAAATAACAATTCCAGTTTAAATCTAAAGTAAATATCTTGAACAAAATTGTACATCATCTTCTTAGTGTTATGATAATAAGAGCGGAAATATTTTTTTCCGAAGATGCAAATATACTCAAATAAATATAATTTTATTAAAGTTTTTCGTAAAACATTTGCCCCAATAAAAATGAATAAGAAAATACTTGTAATATAAATCCGTAACACATAAAATAAAATGTAAATAAGAAGTTAATTTAATTGGTGGAGAGTGGCGAAAATCATGGATACTTCAATGGTTTATTCAATAAAGAAGGACGTAGAAATGAAATGCAGTTAAGGAGAGGTAAGCATCGACACAAACATCTTCTTACTTTCAATATAACTCAACCTCAACGTTCAAGAATAGAGAACTCGCAATAATTCTAATGCTGTTAGTATAAAAATAATTACAATGTACGACACAAAAGTAGCTACTCACCGACAGTACGTAGGTTCGGATGCAAATTAGGACGATCTCGACCAAGGACAGACACCCTGTGTATCCAGGCATAGATACAATCACTCTTCTGTGAACGACTATCTCAGATTGTAGTAAGCACATGATATTGAGAGTGTCTCATAAATGATACACGTCCTGCGAATAAATTATGAAGCTATTATAAGATATAGAATCTGGTAAGTTATAATTTTAGAGGCATTGTATTTTCTATTATTACCAGTAAGTTATTAATAAACTATATCTACTATTTAGGCTCCGTGGTGCAGGAAAGATGTACTATATGCCTAAAATTAATCAGTTGGAGACGCAGTATCAAACTTGATCGAGCTATTATTACCTTACGCTATAAATCTACTAATTGTAACAGATTGAAGAATCTGAAGTTAATCAGTTAGAGACGCAGTATCAAACTCGATCAAGCTATTATTACCTTAAGCTATAAATCTACTAATTGTAACAGAATGAAGAATCTGAAGTTAATCAGCTGGAGACGCAGTATCAAACTCGATCAAGCTATTATTACCTTAAGCTATAAATCTACTAATTGTAACAGATTGAAGAATCTGAAGTTAATCAGTTGGAGACGCAGTATCAAACTCGATCAAGCTATTATTTCCTTAAGCTATAAATCTACTAATTGTAACAGAATGAAGAATCTGAAGTTAATTAGTTGGAGACGCAGTATCAAACTCGATCAAGCTATTATTACCTTAAGCTATAAATCTACTAATTGTAACAGATTGAAGAATCTGAAGTTAATCAGTTGGAGACGCAGTATCAAACTCGATCAAGCTAATATTACCTTAAGCTATAAATCTACTAATTGTAACAGATTGAAGAATCTGAAGTTAATCAGTTGGAGACGCAGTATCAAACTCGATCAAGCTATTATGTCACCTTAAGCTATAAATCTACTAATTGTAACAGATTGAAGAATCTGAAGTTACAAGCGTTGTTAAGCATAGCTAATAAATCCAGCCGTCAATAGCAAAACACCCCCTGTATAGTAGTAGAAAATATAAATAACTAATTAAAAAACCAATTGAGGTTACAATACATCATTTTTCAACACTGTGGAAGCTCAAAGCTTTTTAATAATTAAAATGAATATTTCCATTGAAAGTTTAGCGATGTTTACATTTACTTCTTTTGAAGATGCTAACAATGTTAACGAAACGCACGTATGATAGTTATGAGCGATAATTAAGTTTCTTATTTATTTTTTTTTTAAATATTGTGGCTTCGTTATTAGTTTTCCGAAATTATTCTTTTCCTGTGATACAGCCCACAATATTTTGTACTCGGAAATTATACAAAAAAATCATTGCATGTCAAATTCGTGACTTCTCTGAAAACTAACTTTATTTATCGAACTGTACTGAATGATAAAATCGAACTGAAGAGTTCATATGTCAGATTTCACAAAGAACCGTTCTTGTGCTTCAGAAAACAATTCAGTCTCGAAAGATAAATCATGTGAAGAGATAAACACGAAATAAATTCAGACAGAAAGAAAGGCGTTACTTGGGAAAGCTAAAGGCGTCAGTCAGGTGTCTGCTGAGGTTGAAACGTGGAAGCGCTTTCTATCGTCGTTTGTAACGCTAAAAGGAGAAGACTGTGACTTACAAAATCTTTGTAAAATATTTGTTTTTTTTAAAATTTTGTCAGTGTAATTGTAACGATTCTGTTCCGTGCACTACAGTCTTTAAAGCTATAATAATGGATTAGTAGACAACATTTTCCTATATTCTAATATTAACACCTACGCCTACTGCATTTTGGAATTAGGTATGCTACTGCATTTTGGAATTAGGTATGCTACTGCATTTTTAAGCGGTCTAATACGTTGGTTAAAGTTGAAAACACACTTGTCATGCACCCTTCCGATCATGTTGCCGGGCGACTGCATGGCAGAGGAATTAGCAGTGATTTGTCATGCCGCAGGCAACACCTTTCCGTTACATGACCAGTCCTACTCCAGTCCGTCTCCGTTGCCGTTGCACGACCATGCTCCGACAGTGCATACTATTCGTATCCAGTTGCGGGACGCTTGTCGGACAAACTAATGTCAGCTAATCTCGGCTATAAATAATCTAAAACGTGACATAAGCATTATCTATGCCTGCGTTTACATTATCTATCAGTATCGCTTTGTGAAACACATCACGAGGAGAAAAAACTTTCCGACTTAACTAGGGTTAGTAAGTTAAGTAGTAATTTATTATTATTAAAAACAAATTTGTTTAGTTCCCTTATTTTAATAAATACTCATAATTACAAATAACATCATGTACAGTTCTCTGCTATAAATCAATTCACATTTAGGTTACTTACCACTACTACCTCTTACAATTCTCTTAATGTCATATTTGTATTCAATAAACAATTACTGTACTTAGGGTACATTATTAGACAATTGTTCCTTTAAGCTTTAATTTCGTTATGTCCACACAACGTTCACTAGAAATTTTGAACCACTTTCAATTTATCCGAAGCTTATATTTTATATATTGGTAACTTTTGTTTTTAAGAATCGATGAACTAACGACAGACATGATAACCCTATTTGTTTTAAAAAATATTTTACATATAGGTAAGCTTTGTTTTTAAGAATAACTAAATCACAGTTGCTAAAATGTTTCAACATTTCCGACACAGTATCTTCCGAGACAGGCGAGATGGCAGAGAGACTGGTGATGACGAGATGGACTACTGTAAAACCAGAAAAGACCACGAACAGTGTGCTCATTCCTTTCCGATCCTTCACCGATCAGATATTTGGAGCAAACTCGGACAGGAGTCGGATCAGAAGGCTGCATGACAAGTGTGTCTTCGGGTTTATATTGCCTTCTCCGACCCCCCCTCTCTCTCTCTCTCTCTCTCTCTATATATATATATATATTATAAGTAAATATTAATAAGTACCTATAAATATCTCAAGTTGGTTTCAGGAACTGAAGCTAAAATTTATAATAACGAAAATAATACACAGTACTCCCAAGAACAGAGCACGAAAACCAAAGTCTACTTGAATTGATGATGAGAAATTGTTCGAAACACTTTTATTTTTTCCACCATACAATGTAGAGATCGACGATGATCCGAGAGACTGTATATACCGAACCTATTTCCTGTCCCAGGTAAGTAAGGCCGTAAACTTGAACACGCTATAGTTCGGAAAAGGATCTTAGCGGTAACCCATTCTTATCTTTTATTTCTTACTGAGAAGGGTTCTCCTTTTGAAATCGAAGTTCTGCCTCCCTATCTTTTCGAGGGTCAGGTCTATGTTCCCTAGGGACACATTGCTGGAATACAGGAAGGAGGAGATTCGAGAAAAAAGTCTTTGATTTTAAAAACAATCACAAATAGAAAAACACTCTGTGACCATATGCCATTGTCGTAATTGAGTCCTTTTGGATTTTCCTTTAGTTTTGGGTAAATCATAAATTCTTCAGTTGTATGCCATAAGCTTAATTTTGATAAAATGTATACCCCCCCCCCAAACAAAAGGACAATTTCAGCTACATTTAAAGAACATATTAGTCATATAAAATTTCAAAGACCCGAAAAACCAAGCATTGAACATATAAATTAGAAATATCAGAAAATTAAATACTTTAAAATGTCTAAAAAATATGTTTTCAGTTATTACAATTATATGTATATATAAATTAAAATTATTATATATTATTAAAATTATTATATAATATTATTATTATTATATTATAATATTAAAATTATTACTATTATATATATATATGATAAAACTAACTTAATAAAATCTGACAGAGGGCTTATCCCGATTTCTCTATTCGTTAGATAGTATATAGTTGTAGGCTCATTAGTTTTTGTAAAATACATTAGCATGAATAGCAAAACTTTAAATTGAAATATTGTAACGTTAAGTCCCTTGCCACGTCAAGTTCATGGACGGGACCTCACTTTGGCGACCTTTTCTCAACAAGATTGGTAGAATACAGTAAGAGGCGTGACGAAAGCGTTACGTGTATATATATATACAATGTATTATAGATAATGTGTTTTTTATTGTAAAAATTTACTCTGAAGATATGATTCCTTTGCAATCGAAGTGTACATAACGATTTAAATAAAGTTTCGTGATTAAAAAGTTTGGTTTATATAAAATAAAAAAATCACCACAATTCTTTCAATTTGACTTTCTTCAACTTGAACTATTACAACGTATCGCCTCTTACAGAGTTATTCGACACTTGGAAACTATAACCGTTCCCGAATTTGTATCGTACAAGTATGCGCTATTAAAAAAAAAAGTATTGTATTGGAAATCAGCGATTTTACGCTACAAACGGTCGTCTGTTAATTCCACTACACATTCTATACGTACAATTGTCGTTAACCAACCAGCGTCATCAGCTCCTTATTTCTGATAATATATTACTTTTGAAATCTCCAAAGCATCGCCTTTGCTCTTCCTTTCTTAGGTCGGTGTGAACTCTGTTTGAAGCTACCCTTTAACAAGAGCTTGAAGTTTTTCTGATTGTTATAATGTACTGAAATATAGTTGCGAGCAGCTAACCGTACACTTGCCCACTTCCGCTTTCTCGAGTACTACCACTTCTGAAAACATGTTACATTTTCAGAATGCTCTATATATAACAGCTTCTCCTTCCAAAATGTCTACATATATTTCAAGATTGTTACTTCATACCGAAGCTAATTTATCACAGTTTTATTTGGTATCGACCGTCTCATGCAAGTCCGTGTTTTGACAGGCCTTATCATGTTTGTAGGAAAGTCTTTCTACTCACTCAACGGTACCTTCCACCTTTCCTCTCGCCTACCGTGATCTCTCACGTCCAGGTGTATGGTTAAATGGTCCCAACTATATCTGCGCAACGAAATTAGTCAATCATTTATTCAGTTCTTCCTTTAACTCAATAGAAACTGTATCTAAAGTCAATATTTAATTGTGAAGTTAGTTACACAAATATGCTTGTTGAGAGTGGTGCATATGAAGCAAGTGGGATTTGTACATTGTAACCTTCCTTCGTATATAGCGTTTACAAGTCGATTCAATATTTTGCATCAAACCTTGTCTTCAGTATATACCTAGCTGCAAGTGTTCTACGCTAATCTTCGCCACAACTAATTTTGGTGTCAACTATTTGGGCAATACTATTTCTTGAAATGGCTCCATTTATCTGCCGAGTTATCAAGCACATGACATAGGCCTACTGTTTTGCCGTTCTGTTATTTCCCAACGGTAATTTATTAATTAACTATTCATTAATTTTATTTTTCGTTATCTTAACTCACAATAAGCAATAATTTGTCATCTTTCCCGATTCTATGAAGATAGGTACGGGACAGCAAATAACAGTAGCTCAGTATGAAACCGTAGCTCACGTCGCCTTGCCTTTTGTTCTCACCAGACTATTTCCATGCCTGTAGCCAGTCAATCCCATCTTGCCTCTTGCGCTGACAGATCAATTGAGATCGCACCCACCAAACCTAAACCTGTTCCTCGCAAAACGTGCTTAAGCCGGGTTTACACGATGCCAGTTGAGGAGACAATTGTCTGAGGACAACTTACTGGCATTAGATTATTGGCTACGTGTAAACACCTCTAGCCAATTGGCGTGCCAACTGCCCTGTCAGTTGTCCTGATATTCAATTGTCTCCAGGAGTAGACTGAGGACAATTGACTGGGCGCAGTGACATTCCCCACCACTCTATCAAGACAATTGGCACCGTGTGAACGTTGTACGGCAGTAGATCTCTCGTTTTGGGCCAGTTTGCAATAGTCACTCGAGACTGCTACGTATGGGGTTTAAATTGTTCATTTTAAAATTGTCTGTTGTTTATTGGAAAAGTATGGCTCCTAAATAGAGTGATGACTTAAATTTAAAATTCTTGGAGTTATATAAGGAGCATAGGTGCCTGTGGGATCAAAGAGAAGAATTATATAAGGAGCATAGGTGCCTGTGGGGTCAAAGAGAAGAATTATATAAGGAGCATGGCTGCCTGTGGGATCAAAGAGAAGAATTATATAAGGACAGAAATGCTCGTGAGACAGCACTTGCTGAAATGGTCGAAAATTTAAACATTGAAGGATTCGGTGTAGCAGAAGTAAAAGCAAAGATAAAGTAATTTCGCAGTACATTTAACATAGATTTCTCAAAACAACGGAAATGTGCCAAATCTGGATGTGGACTCTTCTTATTTAACTCTTCCTCGAGAACTTCGCAAGCTTCAGCGATAAATTCCCGACAAAGATCCTCACTCATTACTTTCAATTCATCGCGAGACACAACAGACGATAAGCACTCCGCCATTTTTCGTCACTAACTGGCGTGGCAATAGTTTCGCCGTGTGAACAAGTTTTCATTCAATTGGACTGGCCTCAGACATTCACGCAACTGGCGTAAGACAACTGGCCCCGACAATTGTCTTTTCGATTGGCATCGTGTAAACCCGGCTTTACGACCGCGTCTCAAAACAACCGTCCTTAAACGAAATCATAATTGGAATAAAACTCTGATAATAATAATAACAACAATACAAAATGACCAACACATGTTATACTATTGTCTTATTTACAGAAAAATAATTTTGCAGAACTTTTAATGAGAAACAATCGAAGACATTCAAACATAACGTGTTACAAGAATAATAAAGAGAAAACTACACGAACATCTTGTGCTGACAATATACCCGTCCATATTAAGTGAGCTCTTTTTATTGGCGAAATAAACGTCGATATGCCCCCATTGCCGTTATTAAAATGATGACATCGAACACTTTGCTTCTGTTTATCAGCCTCCCGAAGCCCATAAAAAGTTTCTACAAGCCCGAAGCTGACGTCATAAAACTTTAATAGCTGTCATTTCTTTTTTATTTTATTACTATATTTGCATATAACCAAAAGTTATAAAATTAGGAGGTAGTAAAAAGTGCTTTATGAAATTCCTGGACGGACAACTTGAGGACTATTTGTGTGAATCTGTATACCTGGCTGACATAATTCCGTATTTGCAGAGTGTTTTTCAACCATTAAGGAATATCACAAAACTATTCAACTTTTAGAGAGCCTGGCTTAAGAAACAATAAAGAAATAAACATAAAACAAAAATCCAGAGAGAGAGAGAGAAAAGCTTATGAGAAGCTTAAAACTCTGAATAGCTTGTGGGAAGATCTCTATTATTTATTTTCAGATCAAGTGGTTCATGATTCCGCATCATGGCTAGTAGGAGCCAGGCTGTAGGTGCTTCAGCCTTCAGAGCTTCGTCATTTGACCTTTTGATGTTTGGTGTTGGGTTTGTTAAGCTGTTGACACATAAGCTGGCACTTGGATCTGACACGTAAGCTGGCACTTGGACCTGACACGTAAGCTGGCACTTGAACCTGACACGTAAGCTGACACTTGGACCTGACACGTAAGCTGGCACTTGGACCTGACACGTAAGCTGGCACTTGGACCTGACACGCCAGTATCGGCGAGGGTAGTGGGTGGAGATTAGTCACAGACCGTTCTGCGAACATTTCCGCTGACTTACAATGTTGATGTTTTAAGAAAACATTACCGTTAAATATTTTACAAAACTTTTATAAAAGTGTTTACAGAGTTTACCAAACTTTTAACGGATGCAGACATACATCACTTATACAATTTCGTATTTCATCTGCTGGATCGCTTTGGCGTGGACAATTGACGAAACCCGCGTGACGGCAAACAATGTTTGTTTTTACCTAGAATAGTAGAAAATTTATTTCTTTCGGTAAAAGGTTAGCTAAGCTGGAACTACCTATAATAAGAGTGGTGTGAATTAGAGAAAGTGTATAACTTGAGAAGGACGTTTTTGCAGTTTCATAACAGTTTTAAGTTGCTCAGTATCGTGTAATACAGTAAGTGGTAACATGTATAGGTTCTAATCATTAGGTTTTAGGAATAAAAATTAAAATAATAGTTTATATTATATTATTATTAATAAAACTAAATTATTTCCCAACTATAAACACAGTTATCAGTTTAATGACTTCAGATATATGACTTTAAAATTATTTTAAAATTTAATTTTAAATTTCAGTATAAATTTGGTTACAAAATGTTTACCTACAATGCATAGTATTTGAGAACATTACAAGCTACAATGTTTTAAAATATTTAAAACAATGCTAATATTTTACAGTCACATCGGTTTGACACTGATTGTTGCACTTTAAAATGATTTTTCAATAATTTCACAGTTTTCTAAGCTTGTTAGTAAAACAATGGCGATAACAGATAAAGTTACGGCGATTCGATGCTATCTACTTGTGACAGCGCCAAGGCGTGTCGGCAAGTCAATAAAAGTAGAATGTGCCTGTCAATAAATAAAGTGGTTCTGTGAAATTGCCGAGGATAAAAACGAAACTACGTTCAGGAAAACAGAAAATTAAAAATTATAGGATCTTTACAGTCCAGTAAATCTCTAGGAAACTAGATGAGATACCACACACACGCACACACTGTGTGCGTTTTCTTCTATTAACCATCATCAATAATTTATAAGCGCTTTTTAATTAACATTAAAGAAATTTTGTCAAGCAAATATTACAACTAAAAAAAAAACTTTATTATTATTACTATATACACATTTCGAGTCAGATACATTTCTCTGCATAAGCTGGTGTTCAGCAATATATAAGGACGGTAATGCTCTATAAGTCAATAAACACAGATTCATCTGTGCTTGAACAGATAAAGTACCTGATCATGTCTTGTAAACATATCAAAATAACTGCTTAAAGTTGATCGTTACTTTTCGTTCATCATCTTTCCTTTATAGCATTAAAAAGATATTTGCCTATTACTCTTAAGGTATGATTATGATGTTGACCTCAGACTACATTTGTGGCTACGGTATTAGATGTGTAAAATACTCTAAATATTTGATTTAATAGCTGAATGGCGCTTTCTGTTACTGAGCGACCCTCTGCTCAATCTGTGATCATAAATGGGTTTCCTCTTTCTAATCTTCCACACCTTACTAGAATGTGGTTTCATCATATGACTGCTCTGCAAATGTTTCTTTTTCGATTAGCAAATGGAATCATGGAAATGTGGTATCATTGTATCTATCCGTACCTGGAAAACCTTTAGGAAGTGGGATGGTAAATGTCTTATTTCTTATATTTTTGCGCAATAATGGATTTGTACATATACTATTATATACACAGATCTAGCGGTTCGAATACCAACATCATCAATCAAGCGCAAGAAAGTGACGATGAGAACCCTATTGCAGACCCCAAAGAGCTGATCAAAAGAACAGTAAAACGTAAAAAATGAAGCAAGGAATATGAACTGCTACAGAGTTTGAGAGACAGAGAGAAAAATAGGCAAACAATACTAAAGTCATTACAAAAGCAAGACGACGATGTAGATTTGTTTAGCCGCTGCACTATTGAAAATCTACGAAGCTTGTCAACTGTAAAGCAGGAGCGAATAGACGTTTAAATTAATACTGTGAAATAAAGAGTGAAAAAAATACTTCAATTTTATTCATAGACATATAGCTCCTCCAACACTTCAAACCTACTGCAATTCGAACCTATTGCCTCAACTGCAGACGGCACCGACACTTCTATATGAGGTTGCAGCCTGTAGTTCCAGTCTGTCACTGCGGTCACTTTTGTAATCGTACCATTACAATTTAAAAACAATTGCAGTAAACTAAACTAGGTATTCGTTACGTTTATGCATTAATCTCGTAAAATATTACAACTATTTTACAAATATAGATTTGTATGTGTACGCAAATATTAGCGTTCCTGTGAGATACTGTATTTATATCGATACCACTTGTCATCGATATTATGAACGTATTTTATATAGAGCTATATACAAAGCGCTGAAGAACACAGACATATAAACAACTTGCGCTGACGGACCTATAAATTAAAAATATTGAAAAATATACACATTTAACCTCACTTCATTACAAACACAGGAGCTTTATACAGAGCACCATATAAAATTACATTTCAGTGTAGCTACAAAGCCTGAGGTCTGTTAGGCAAATTATATAAAGTTTCCTAACCGCTTGATGAGTCACGTATAAGGTATTGACATTGTGATGTAATTAATTATCATACATTAAGACGGAACCCTACATTTGTCAACCGGTTAGTTTACATTAAGGAATGCTTTATAAAATTATTGTGTTATTAGACTATAATACATAAAACTCAATTATAATAACAGACTCAGAACAAATCGCGGTTAAATTAATGTAAGATTTATAAAATTAAAAGTTTAACAAAGCATTAAAAAAGTGGGAAAGTTGCATTCCATATTTATATTTATGCTACATTTTAGAGACAAAGTATGAATATTCTTCAACTCAATTTGTGTGTATACCATTACATTTGAAATGAATTGGTGAACTAGATATAATAATTGTATATACATATCTTTAACGCTTTATAAGATAAGAGATATTACATTTTACTATGAATGAAAATCCTGTCGGGAAACTATATATAACTCAAAAACTACTAACAATATAAAACTGACAATATTGCCAACAACTACGTTAAGTGGTGGGTTATTTGACGAATTCAAATTATATATTTGTTTTTAAAACATTATTAAAACTCTTGAACTGAAAAAAAATTGGCAGATGAATAATTTGTATTATATTATCACAGAGTTTTTTAAAAATAAATTTGGACTTATATATTTAGTCGTTACCAGAATAGCCCACCTCCTGTACACCACATTTTGTTACCTAACTGCATACTTTATAGCTGATACTTTATATTGTAGTGTATTATGATACTGCTCTATTTTATAACAAAAACCTTGATCGAATAAGATTTCGTATTGTTAAAAATAGGTTTAAATATATTTTGTATTACATTTTAGAGCATCATCGCCAAATTTTGCTATTTGTGGTCTTCCTTAGGACCTTATATATACACTCATAACAATGTGCATATTTTTGCATTATTAATGACGTTTGTGTTGATATAAATACCAAATACCTATATAATATAATATAATATAAGTTTTATATAATATAAGTTATACCTAAAACTTTGCTTTCGAGTTAGTGTACACAGATCGTATCATTCGTTTGATATCACATTCCACGCCGGGTAGACACACTAAGCCTCCGGTGCCGAGTATAAAGCATTGTAACCATTTCAAACACCCTTACCGCGTCTCCCTATAGGGTTGCGCCGCTCAGTTCACAGCTAGAATGATTGAGACTTCACGGCTCTCAAATTTCAAAACAACACGTGCAATACAAGCCCCGCCGTTGATTAAAAAACGTACAATTGGAGTCTTGTCGGGTAAGGGCGAGATCAAAGCGAGTTAACCTACCCCAGTTTAAGGGGTGGGGGTGTTTATACTCTTAAACGCTAGACAATGTCAAAGAATATTAAGTCTGGCGAACGTAATACATTTAAACATTGTTGTTTTTGTAAATTTAATACTTTGAAATAAGGGGTTCAGACAGTAAAGCGGGACTCGACTGCTCGATTCCCTGCCTTTATCTCGGGATAAATTAAACTAAAGCTTTATAAAAAAAAACATTTCGTTCAAATGCACTTAGCATGTTATAAAGCTAGTGACAAAAATTGTTGATAAATCTGAGAACGTATAATATTTTAGGGGTTAAAGAAAAGTTAATACGCTAAATCAATTTCTAATATTAAAATTTAAAAAAAACTCATATTTTGTTTTAGACCTCATAAAATAATCTGTCCGACTCGTATCCTTGAAGCTCCAAAACACATGTTCAGTAAAGAATTTCAATAACTTTAGTTTAGTATCTTTTATATTTGATTTAGAAACTAATTCGGAACTCCATGTTTTATTAAATTCAAAGATATCAAGGAGAACAATTTTAAGGGGTTCAATCCCCTCCCAGAAGAATGATAAAATTTCTTCTTTATTTTATCAGATATTATCATTACTAATTGGTCAGTGTTGTAACAAACTTAAAAATAATTTCAAACTCTCATAGCGAAATTCAAATAATGTGAACTCAAGATAGTTTCACATAAAAACGACTTGACGTAAAGAGATAATAATAATAATTATGTTTGTGAAAATGAACATTTAAAGTTTCCTTCAAGGCCTTGTTATTTCTTGCAAGCTTTCAACTTTATATCCTAAATAAACAAATTACATTTATAATTATAAATATATTATATAAATATATTTATATTATATAAACCTAAATTATACATAGGTTTAACAGCGAGAATTCTTTAAATTTTCACCTTATTGCCGTTGTAAGTTTTAAGTTCTAAAGCGGCTTTTAATTTTCAAAATTTGGCCCTAGTTGTAAACTAGCTTCCTGTTATTCCGGAATATCAATGAGAAAAGGGAACGATTGTCAAGAATAAGAAAAAAATGCCTAAATGTTTATGCTACTTTTGTTTCAAGATAGTGTTGTTTTTCCGTGAGATATCCAAAATTAGAAAAATATACCTAAATGTATTTGGAAACAAGATTATGACAATATATAGAATAATAATTGAAAGAGAATCGAACGAGTGACAGAAAACCCCTATGGGATTTGGGAAATGTATTTGGAAAAACTTTCTCGGTGTGGAAACCATATAATATTCAGAGATTACTTGCGTAGAAGAGAGTGGAAGGAAAGAAGAGTTTAGAATTAATAATGACGTCAAAACCTGACGAAATCCTAGACAGATAAAGGTCGGCTAAATTGCAACAAGTAAGGTACTCAGACTAAATAATGATTTATAATAATTTGTGTTATAAAATAGAAACCTTAAATTACACGAATTATCATAAACCTTTTTATTATTATCATGAGTCTGTAATTTTAAGATTGTTTTATAGTATTCATTTATTGAGAAATACACCAATTTACGATAAATTTTATAGATTTCATATCGGTGTTATTTTTTGAATACATTTATGGTGTGGATTACGTTATTTCAATTTTAGATATTTGGCAATTTCAGTTTGAAACAACATTAAAGATATTTTACACCACTCACATCCGTTCTTTTTATTATTACATAATTCTCTTTAGCTATCTTTCTTTGCTAGATGAAAATTACGAATGACGGTACTTTGCCTACTCAGCGCCGTGTTTTGCATGAGTATATATAAAGGTTTGGCCACGTTTATCACTATATACGTCGGCCTCACGAATACCGCCATCGAAGTCACTGCCGTCAAGATTTCGATCAACGGTCATCTCCGCCTACAAACCCCCCAATAACCCACTCTCCTCCAACGACCTACAAGCCCTCTTTTCCTCACCCACCCCAGTCCTCCTGGCGAGGGATCTCAACTGCAAACACCCCGCGTGGAACAGCAGATCCACAAACCCCTCAGGCAAGAAGCTGCTGTCCTTTGCCATGTCAAATCCTTCAATAGCGATCCTAGGTCCTCCGAGCCCACACACATTCCCTCAAACCCCCACCGCCTCCCCGACGTCCTTGACATAGCCGTCACCAACAACGTCATCCTCCCCACAGCAATAATAACCGTAAACGCCCTTTCCTCTGACCACAACCCCGTGCTCATCACCATAGAAACCTCCCACCAACGCCAACCTTCTCCCCCCTTGAGACGGGTAAACTTGGGGTAATTCAACTCGGACGTAGCTCAGTTACTCCCTCAGGCACTCCCCAACATCTCAAGCACCACCGATCTCGAAACCATCACCCTCCAAGTCCAAGCCGCCCTTTCCAACTCAGTTCTCACAAACACAACGCTATCCCCTCCCTCCCATCAACGATCAAGCCTTCCTGACCGACTGTTGGTCGAAATCAAGAAGAGGAGGTAACTGCGACGCGCATGGCAACACATCAGAGCTCCGGCGGCCAAGGCGGCCCTTAACAGGCAGATCCTCGTCGTAAAAGATCTACTGGAGGACCACATTACCACCACCTGGGAAGCGTACCTCGAATCGCTGGACATCACCGACTCCACAGTTTGGAAGGCCACGAGTGCGCTGCTGAGGGAGAAGAGGACGACGCACCCACTCAGAGGACAGGGCCGAGGTTTTTGCTCACAGCCTGGAAATCCAATTTGCTCCTCACCCTGACATCGAAGACGAGTAGGCCTATATCTCCTGCTTCGTGCACGGGTACTGGCACTGGAAGTTCAACCTTTCTCCGAGCAGGAGATATGCCGAGCCATCCAGAATCTCAAACCAAAAAAGGCACCCTGCCTCGACCTGATCACCTCCACCTCACTTAAGCACTCGCCACCCATCCTTATATCCTATCTCTCAGCCATATTCAATGAAATCACCGCCCTTAACCACTTGCCTTCCTGCCGGAAAACTGCCAAAATTATCCTTCTGCCCAAACCGCGTAAACACCTCAGCGATTACCGGCCAATCCCCCTCCTTCCCACCGTATCCAAACTCTATGAACGGCTCCTGCATTCCCGACTCTACCTTATTCTGGATGGTTTCATCAGACGGGAGCAATTAGGCTTCCGCAAGCAACATTCCACCACCCTGCAATTACTCAGAGTAACTAACATGGTGGTGGATGCACTAAACAAAAAACAATCAACAACTGCCGTATTCTTGGACGTCAGCAAGGCCTTTGACCGTGTCTAGTACCCTGGACTTCTATATAAACTGGCCACCAGCCCTCTTCCCAAATCCACGGTATTCCTTATCCACTCTTACCTGTCCGACAGACGCTTCACCGTTTCTGTCGACAACTGCTTCTCCTCCTACAGGCCGATCTCTGCGGAAGTCCTCCAGGGGTCGGTTCTGGGCCCTCTCCTCTACCTAATATGCACCAACGACATCCCTCTCCTGCCAAACGTCACACTCTCCCTCTAAGCAGATGACGCCATGTTCCTTTCCAGCTCAGCGAGTCCCGCTCTCGCTACCAGGACCATCCAACGGCAGATGGACATCCTGACGCCGTGGCTCCGGCGCTGGAGAACGGCGGTGAATGCAGATAAGTCCGAGACTATCTGCTTCACAAGGAAGAAAAGACCTCAAACCGGAACCATCAATCTCGATAGGAGGCCCATCGCCTGGAAGTCCTCGGTAAAGTATATTGGCGTCATCCTCGACAAAAGACTATCGTTTCTCCCAACAGGCTTCCTCAGTCCTCAACAAAGCCAGGACATCCTCCAAACGAAGTCCCCTTTCTATAAAAACCAAACTCCTCCTGTTCCTCATGCTGATTCGACCGGTCCTTACCGTTTGGTGGCCAATTCTAAAGAAGTCCTACCGAAAAAACCTCGAATCCATCCAATCCCGTACCTTACGTTCAATTTCCGGCAGCCCCTGGTTTGTTTCTAACAGCACAATCAGAAAGTCCTTCACCACCCCATCCTTGGCGGACTTCGTCCGTTTCCTCTCGGCAGGCCTCTTCGGCAGAGCCGAGAGTTTAGCCTACCCTCACATCCGCGACCTCAGTGACACCGCTGGACTCCCTCCTACATTCCGACCGCGTCCTAAAGTGCTGTTGGACCCTCCATAGCACCCCTAAACCAGCTCTCCCTCCCCCCACGGTGCATCATTTAATTAATGATACTGATGGATTAGGCGTAATGATATTTTAGCTTTAAGTGATACGCCAACAGAAAATTTAATATTAGATGTTTCTTTCAAGTCTTGTTTAGTATAAGTTACCACTGCCGAAGGATAAGTGAATAGCATGTAGCTCTTAAGAAACCATGTTAGATATAAGTGATTCAAGAAGTAGCATAAGTAAACCATGTTAGTCTTTAAGGTAATATTGGCATGTATTTTTAAGTGATTTATGTTAGAATAAGTACTTTCTATGTTAATTTTAAGCCAAAGCAAGCCCTGTTAGTCTTAAGTCACTACTGTTCATGTTAGCTTTTAAGGTTACATGTTAGATTTATATATGTAAACTTTGTTTTCGAGACTTTTCCACAGAAATATGCAAAGCCTGGCAAGAACATCTAGCAAAAACGTCAGTCAGGCATTATCCTTAACAAAAATAGCTCACCCTACTACCAACACAAACCTCCGTCCTTTCATCAAATAGCCAGCAAAAAAATAGTGCTGTAAACACATTGATACCAGCAGCCAGTGTTAAATAACAGACGCTGCAGATCCACGGGGGCCACCAAACCCCCATCTTCCTAATGACTGACTGACTGACTTATCACTATATTATTTTAATAACGATTTTCTCATAACGAATATGCACAGAAAACATTTTTAAAGTAATTAAAAGTAATACATATAATTTTAAAAATATACCAATGTCAGAAAAAATGGAAAGTAATAGTGTTAGTATACTACAGTTTTACAACTAACTTTGGTTTAAAACAATGGGTCAATCATAATAGCTAATTGGAATATTATCATCCGGTACGCTTAGTTTTGTATTGTAACATCAGGGGAGTAATACTATTGTCTATATATTGTTTCTAAGGAGGAGAGATGTCATAACGAGAAAGGGAGCACGACTAGACTATTGAGCAGCACAAACGCCCCAGGAGAACTGCTGAGGTACGTGCCCTGTCTATATGGTGCTCAACGTCCTTAGAGCTCAATGTAGATTATATCGTACAGCATTAAATTTTTCTAACACAAAAACCCGGATGTGTTTAACCGTTAAAATACACTCTAGTAATATTAAATTCTAATTTATACTATCTGGTAAAATTATTGAACACAAGTTTCCCCAAGTTTGTAAGTCCTATATGTTGCATACAAAAAGTGCAAGCTTCAAATCCAGGTTAATAAATGAACACTGAGCATGGATATAAATATAAAGTTATAAATAGTATAGAAGTAAATCTATACTAGGGAATAAGTTATATATAATTTTTTACATCTTTTATTGTGGATGGAATATATTTATTCTATCCTTCTACAAATCGTCGTTTAAACAAAATAATTTTAAAAGGAATATCATTTTAAAAACATCACTGTATGTACCTGTTGTTTAATAAAACATAGCATTCATGTGAAACAAGTGGACATCACGTTACTCCTCGTTAGAGAGTAGGTCTACATTTGGTATATGACCATACACACGTGAAGCCTACATCGCACTGTACCCTCTACCTGAGGTTTCATATATCTGACCTTCATATATCTGATCGCCTTAGAGCTACAACGAAAACTAAAGTTATACAAATATTTATAATGTAATACAAATTCTGTAATTCAGAAAGAAATTAACATTTAAAAAATCAATTGAATTCTATTAAACCTAATGAGTGAAAACATATGATCGATATGTTTCTTTAACATATCTGTGTTTTAGAGAAAACTAAATAGCGAAAAAATTCTAAATTATTACTTGTTGTCTTAGAGGAATGATAATATTCAAATTTACGAACGTATCACTGCTAACTAGATACACGCAGATTAATTAAGTTTTTTTTGTATACTATCACTTTTGAAAACATTTAGATTTTCAGAATGTTCTGTACATCTACAGCTTCTGCATCCGATGGGCCTACTCATATTTTAAGATTGTTCGTTATTTCATACTGAAGCTAATGTGTCATCGAGTTTAAGTAATATCGACCTTCTCATGCAAGTCAGTGTTTTGACAGTCCTTATCCGGTTTGTAGGAAAGTATTTATAGTGTTTCAACATAGCCCTTTACTTCCCGTCTCGCCTATTGCGATCTCTCAAGGCCAAGTGCACGATTGAATGGTCCCGACAATACCGTACTATATCTTTCACATTGACGCCAACTCAGTTCTCCACATAACATTGAGGCTCCATCAAATGACCGAGGTGTCAATTAACCAAAGTGTACGCAACGTACAAATGATCAAGATACGCGACGTTCAACTAATCAAGATGCACAACGTTCAACTAACCAAGATTGTTGTGGGTTATCGTATTGTACCCACTTTTATTGTAATTTTTAAGAACTGAGTGCGAATGAATTCGTCAATAGTAAAGCAAAAAAACAAAATGACTGGTGATAAAATTATCTTTAAAACAGTTTGTAAACGCTTTACAAAGTGCTTTTCCTCTTAGTAGTTACATAGTTCTTGCTCAAACATACCTCGCATGTAACATCTTTTCTAATTATTTTCCCAAACGTGACATGACGATGAAGGTTACAAATTAATTAAATGGGTTAAATATTTTACAATAAAAAGTTATCATAATACCTTTTCCTTATCGACGTTTAGAAATGACTAAAATGTTAAACAATTCCCTTCTGACTTTTAAATTTCAAATTTTTTAAAACAAAATAGCCTGAAACAAATCACCAAACTAACGCACGCATAAAGTACCTCAAACCTGATTACGACTCCCTCCAGCCCTCGGGAAATCAATCCGCGATTCACTTTTTCAAAACAATGTTTACGTTTTCTGCCTGTAATTCAGATTAGATTTCTGCTCCCCCTCTCCCAAAAGGGATGAGTTGTTTAAAGTGATGCGCTGTTTGTGCCAAATGTACGAAACACAAGGCACTTATTTGTAGACAGGCAAAACCACAGGCATAATGTTTCCAGATGCGATGTACTTATATTACCCACTTATTAGTGAGCTTCAGCGTTTTGTTTTGTTAGCATCAACAAATTATAAGATATGTTTATATTAAAGGGAATAATGAAAGTATTTACAATAAATATTGTATTAAAATATCTTTATAACTATATAGTTTTACACTTATTACCTCTTCAATTGTCTTTGCCAGCTCTGAATAATAAATTAGGTGACTACCAGGTTAAACTAGGTGATCATCCGGTTCCAAAAGTAGGATCTGATTGTGTAGGGTTATGTATATAGAGGGCTTGTAGATAGAGAGAGAGAGAGAGAGAGAGAGAGAGAGAGAGTGTGTGTGTGTGTGTGTGTCTGTGTCGCGCACGCGCGTTGTACGTGAAGGGATTATTATGTTTAGTATATTACTACATAATCGAATCAATCGTTCGAACCGGCGCCATTCAGCTTAACAATGCACCCTCTTCACCATTCCAGATATGATGAAGATTGGGGACTACAGTTGAATGTATCAAAAACAAGAGAAAATACCTGTACGAGAATTCTTTAATATTTCATACAATTCAAATCTTTTCGTTGCCAAACAGTACCAACATCATTATTTTTCCTGATGATGTTGGTACTATTTGCCAACGAAAAGCTTTTAATTGTATGACGAAATAAGGTAGTTTGGTATTTGTATTTTCTCATGTTTTTTTTATTACATAAGAAAAAATATTTTATTATTTATTGTCATATATAAGACCAATCTTAGAATATGGTACCGAGGTGACAGTCACAGCCAGTAAATGCACCACAAATTTACTTGAATTTGCTCAAAACAATCCCTTAAGAGTGATAACTGGTGCTGCCAAGTCCATGCCTATTGCTGCAATGGAGGCTCAAATTGAGATTGGCTCCCACTACAAATACGCAGGGAGATGTTAGCCCTATGTTTTTGGGAACGATTTAAACGAACAAACCAATTTTAGGATGAGTACCATAAACCCACAGATAGACTAAAATCCCAGCGAACACCTCTTGTCTGTTACCAGGATCTTTATAAAAAGTATGGAGTCACTCCCGGATAACAAGCTCCACTTACTGCTTTTCAGGACTGCTTCCAGGAGCTCCCTGAGGCAGAGCTCCTCCTGACAGATCACCACTTGACGAAGCATGCATCTTCGGATCAGGAGCTTAGAAGTGCAACCCTCCGAACTATCAATGAAAAATACCCTGCACCAGAATGACTCCAAATTTACACAGATGGATCATCTATACCTGGATCAGGCGAAACAGGTGCTGCATACTACTGCATATATTTTGAGGGATTTTCTGCTGTCGGGGCCCACCTTAGCAACTATGATGGTGAGGTAGCTGCCATATATGCTGCAGCAATAGAACTTGAGAACCTGACTGCTCCGGGTAAGGCCGTTTTCCTTGTTGACTCTAAGACCGCCATCATGAATCTCTCTGGGAACTCACGGACCGACTGTAGTAGAACTATAGAATGTAGAAGAAAACTAAATGCTCTCATAAATCCCGGGTGGGTACTTAATTTCCAGTGGGTCCCGAGCCATGTAAATATCATTGGCAATGAAAAGGCTGATCAACTAGCAAAGCAAGGAACAAGCCTCCCCCAGCCCGAGCATCTGAGTTCACTACATTCCTCCAGATCCCTAATAAAGACGTCCACCAAAAAATGGATTCACTGACGATTGAGGGAGCTCTCAGCAGGAAAACGGTGGGAAAGTCTTGTGACGGGTAGACCAATTGACCAAAACTTGCCCCGATCTGTTAGCGTTGCAGCTTTCAGATTGAAGACCGGTCATGATTATCTTGCTGCGCACCTCCACCGCATTCATGTGCTACCGACCCCGGAGTGTCTGCTGTGTGGTGACGAACTTATGAATGCCGAACAAACACCTTAATGATTGCACAGCCCTGGACCGGGCCCAGGATTATTGCAGTCCCATCTTCAGGGATGCCCAACTCTACTGGTCAGCGCGTCCCCAAATGGCTCAACTGCCAAGGGTTGGCGTTGGCTAGTAAGTAAGTATTATTTATAGTTGAGAGTGTATATATATATATATAAAGAACTAAGTCAAAATACAAATACAAGAATTATAATTGAATTTACAATTCAAAGCTTTTCGTTGGCTAACAGTATCAACATCATTTGCGATATTTATATATATATATATATATATATATATATATATATATATATATATATATAAAATTTAATATAGAAATGTTATAGTGTTATAAATAACTAATAATACACATTTATTATTAAAACAATTATTGCAATAACTAAAATAACAATTTAACATTTTGCCTCTAATAACAAGTATATTCTTGTATTTGTAATGATCTTGTGTTCATACACACACATACAAACACAAACACACATACACTCATACGCATTTATGTATATGTATATATTAAACGTGGAAGAATTAACTAAAAATCCAAAATTATTTTATTTAAATAATCTAATACTTTAAATTTTGACTAACTATATAAATGTAACACAAATATATATCTGTATAATAATAGATTATACATCAAATTATTTCTGAAAAACAGCACACCACCACTTTAGCATTGGCGGCAATGATTAAGGTAAAATATCACCCTCGAGCTCATGAAGAAAGACATCCCGGCGTTTGAAGCTATTGCGTCATATTAATGGCTTAATAAAGTTTTTAATTATGAGTTAAGTAATATAAACCACTCTTTTAACGCGCCTAACGCGACACGATGGAAGGTAATAAAGACTGAATATAAAAACGTCCATTATTTGAACGCGTCTGGGACGGTTAATGCTATCGAAAGGTCGATAAAAACGTCATCAAAGAAGTAATTAATTGATTACAAGTTTATTACACGGTCGAGGATAACAACTCACGGCAGTTTCACTTTACTGTTACCGCGGAAATATGAGAGGGTTGGGGGAAACGTACATTGCTTGAAGTCTTATAATTATTAGATGAATTTATAAGATTTTTAAAGTAATATGTGAACGAGTATTTAAAAAAATTAAAAACATTTGCTGCAGTAAAAATGAATGCATACAAAAGGTTTTTGGGCATTTCCTATCTCAGCATTTTCAGGAGCTAGAAAATGTACTGACGAGAACTAATGATTATTATTAAACATCATGGATGAAAACACATCATGGATGAAAACACATGATGGATGAAACCACATCATGGATGAAAACACATGATGGATGAAAACACATCATGGATGAAAACACATCATGGATGAAAAAACATCATGGATGAAAACACATCATGGATGAAAACACATCATGGATGAAAACACATGATGGATGAAAACACATCATGGATGAAAACACATGATGGATGAAAACACAACATGAATGAAAACACATGATGGATGAAAACACATCATGGATGAAAACACATGATGGATGAAAACAAATCATGGATGAAAACACATCATGGATGAAAACACATCATGGATGAAAACACATCATGGATGAAAACACATGATGGATGAAAACACATCATGGATGAAAACACATCATGGATGAAAACACATCATGGATGAAAACATATCATGGATGAAAACACATCATGGATGAAAACACATCATGGATGAAAACACATCATGGATGAAAACACATGATGGATGAAAACACAACATGAATGAAAACACATCATGGATGAAACACATCATGGATGAAAACACATCATGGATGAAAACACATCATGGATGAAAACACATCATGGATGAAAACACATCATGGATGAAAACACAATTTTCCACCCTTTTCCACCCACTAGCTTGCTCTAATCAATTAGGTTACTAAACATGATCTATACACATTAAATAAGCCACGCCCACTATTAAACTATACTATTTTTTCACATAAACTCAATAAAGAACTAAATTTACAAACCAAACACACATTATTACCTAGTTATAGAATTATCTAATTAGAAACTGATGTTAAACTTCGTTAATTAATAATAAATCCCCTATAATGATTTGATTACGTAAAAGAGGTACACATAGTTTTCTGGGTCAACCCAATTATTTTCAAATTTACATATGTTACATTAAATAGGCTCTAGAATTCTGATTTGTAATTTTATTCTAATAAGCTTTGTAGATTATATTTTGTAATAGAAAACTCAGATGATGGACGTCAGGTTCATCGAAGAGAACATAAGAGTTTTATCTTGGTAATTTTATACAAGTTATTTTGAATAACCTTTGGAGTATTACGGATGGAATAATATCAATATTTTTATTCTAATATTGCCAAAGTGCTGATTATGTTGTATTTCATAATACCATAAAAGTTTTTTTTATTCACAATGTATGAAAACATTATAAAACAAATATAAATTTATACATAAGGCTCTGAAAATTTTACTTTGTAGGCTGCTATACTCTTGATGTTTATATAAAACCAACAGAGGTGAGTTTATATATGCAATAAAGGAACTGCAAATGGCCGGAAAAGTAACATTACGGGGGAGAAAACTCAGTGGAAAAGTGAAAGCCATATTAAAAGCATAAAACTTTTTAGCGTGTCACTTTTATACGTCTGGTATGATATGTGTTACTTGTAAATAGACTTCTGCCAGTAAAGCGTAGTATTATATTATGACTCTACTTAACATGAGACTCCAGAAAACTTCAAGTATTTCTAATTGCATCAAGTCTACTTGGAGGCGACTGTCAGGAAACAAATAAATAACATTTCCCTAGATATATAAAAACTGGTGTGTTGTCACGAACAAAATATCATTAGGTAGAATTAATATTATTTTATTGCCAGCTTGATTTCAACAGGAATATCACGATAAATAATTTATTTTTGTGTTTTATGATAAACCTAACACTAGTTGGAATTTCGTGTCTCGGAAACACACGTTATTTACATCAGCAAGTTAACATTTCCCTTAGTCTTCTATTTCAAGTTAGAAGAGCTACCTAGGACAAGTGGCACAGTCCGCTGCATGCGGGCCCCGACTTGTTTTTTGCAGCCTCCAAATAATTTTAAAATGCTGCTCTTGAATTTAGAGAAACCTAATACTATTTCATAGGGAAAGCCATGAGCTAACACAATATTGCTTTGCTAACAGTATTTGAGACAATATTCAAATGGAACTTGTTCTGCAGCACATGATTCAGTTAAAGTCAAAATAGGGTGAAGTTTCATTAACGGATTTCTACAAAAATTATTACCTCCAGAAATGGTTAATTTGTGAGAAGTATTTTTTTAAAAATTCGTGTTTTGTTTGGTAGTACTTTTATTTGTAAACATTTGTTTTCTTTAATGAAAACTATCAAATCTAAGGCTCGTACGCGTTTATATGACATTCACTTGGTATCAGCTTTTAAATTGCAACCAAAAATATATTTAAATAGACATTAAACAATTATAATAAAAAACAGTGTCAAATTTTCCACTCCAATAAACATTTTTCAAACCTCACTTTATGTTATAACATTCTTATGTTTATAACATTTTGTTTCGTGTTTTTAACCCTGATCTAATAGCAACATTGTGACGTTATAAAGATAGGGAAGCTACAATAGTCATACTGAATAATCGTTTTAAAATTACAACCGATTCCTTAATCCAATACCTTAATCCTTAATGAAAACTCAATCTATAACGTTTTATATCAATTAAGGAATTTCATTGTATATAATAGTTACTATTAAGCTAATGAATGAGCTACCTTTCTATATTCCGCAGTCTGCCTACAATAGTGCCTAATCCAGAGCTCAATCCATGCATACGTTAAGGTACTCCTTTTTATCAAAGTACCTTTGCAGTACTTATACTTTAACCATCATTTCTGCCATCTGAAAAGACAGTTATATCTTTTATTCAATTGGATATAGTGGAAAAAACGTTTAAAGAGTTTGTTTTTAAAAAAATAATCAAGAAACGTGAGTAAAAAGAAAGAATATATTTATTTTAAAACACATACTTTTAAAGTCTATATTTTATAAAAAGAAACGAGCTAAAAGATTTAGACAATCATTGGCAACTACTTCGCAAGCTACATATCCATACAATATGTCCTAGTAATACGTCTTGCGGCAATACTTAGCGAATATTGGTGCAACATTTTCGTTTCCACATGCTACTTAAACATACATTCAAACAAAAGAAAAGGATTTTAAATATCGTGAGCCAGTAATAGTTGACAAAACTTGAAAAAAAATACCAACATAACCTCAAATAAAAAACACATAAAACTGAATGTTTCTTTATGAGGCAGAGCACTATTTTATACAAAATGTAAGAAAGAGAATTTCTATTGTAGTAATAAACAAGACACACAAGAAATTAAATTTTCCATAACCGGAAGGGAATTACCATTCAAATTTAAACGGCGCAAGTGTTTATTTCCCATTAACAAACAATTACAGTTGTTATTTATGAAATATATACTGATATGACACATTGTACATAAATTTTAACACACCAGATAGTAATGTAGAATTGCTTGGTAAAGGAGTTACCATGAATGTAAATTAATGTACAAATTAACCAACATTGGGAGTTTTCAACATTTGAAATTACATTCATCTTGTTTATATTCTATTTTGAGTCACATTTGAAGAGATAAAAAAGAAGTTGGACCAATCTCTCTCAAGTACCACAACAAACACTCATACTGAAAAATCATTATAACCGATTCTTGTGAAATAAGAATTCAACTCTATAGCACTAAAAATCAGTACAGACAACAATACACAATCTAGAAGCCATCAAAAATAAAACAAGATAAACTTGTTACTGGTGTATTCAAAGTTTTCTAGTTTCTAGTGTTTTCTAGCAACAACTAAATAGGTTAAAACACATATTTAACTACTTGATTAATAAGCTTAACCATATTATTAATCACATGATGTAAGTGATTAATAAGATTCACGGAACATAATGGACTACAAAATTCAAGAACACATATTTCAAACTTTACAGGTATTATAATGCTATAAAAAAAAATAACACCATGTGAAAGTGTTTTTAAATATTTCCTTATTTTTTTGATGAATTTGATATTTTTTAAAATACAACCTATTTTAATAGTTCTGAAGATTACATGCCACAGTGTTTTACATATTAAAAAAGCACAATATTATCATAAAATTCTTTTTTTTACTATAAAAACAATTATTGGTCACTGTAAACAAGCGTTCTTTATAAGGTATTTCACTTTTGGAACATGTTCTATAGTTGACAAACCCGCCAATACTACACGGCACAACTTCCAATCGCGTTATTATTGGGAGGGTAGCTGGCTGATGGCTTACACTAGCACGATAGAGACACACATACAACGCACAAAAACACCCGGCCACAACTATTTGAATATTAATGAAAATATAATTGCCTTTAGTTATTGTTTACTGTAAACTATTCGTTTTACTGTTTTTACTGTTGTTACGGTAAATAATTTTAGATACAATATTTAAATAAAATATTTATATTTATGACGTGTTACTTAACAACCAAATAAACACTGCATGTTTTTAGTAATCAATATTTATTAGTTTTTTATTGTAAGGTTTACCAATTCTAGTTTTTAGAAAAAAATTAAAATGCTCTCCACGTATTATTAATTGGCCTGCCTACGCTTAGGTTTTAGGAAGAAAATATGTGTCCAACAGTTTCCGTTTAATCTGAGGATCTTCAATTTTTGGTGTGTGAGTTTAGAATCGTAGCACCAAACAGATGATTCAATACTAACTTATAACAAATTAAATTTGTTGCAATAAATTTCCAAAATCGATATTTTAAATGTAACAATTACATTTAATGAATTCTTAGAGGAAATAATTTTGTAACCAGAAACAAAGTTTTGGATTTTACTTCAGGAACAATAGTATTCCACTTGGAGTTCAATTCCTACTTGGAGCGCAATACTAACTCAGAATACTTGACGCTAGTCGATTTGAATACTAACAATACAGAAAAAAGCGTACTGACCTATTGGACTTTCGAAATTGTCGTAATTATAGTAGACAAAATTAATTGTGGTAGATGAAATGTTAATACAAAATGTAAAAACTTTAGATTAAAAAAAGAAACCAGTCTTAAACTGAAGGAAAAAGATAATATTCAATTGCAAATTACCTACCTACATAATAAAAAATTGAATAGTCAATAGTCTTAAACGTGTTGTTTTACTTCTGTCAGATGTTATCCAAGCAAATCTTCGCTTATAATTTGATTAGACTTCCGCGGCTTTTTCAATAGCTTCAAAGTTTCCAATTAAAATTAGATTACATTTAATTTTATTTCTCTCCTTTTATTATATTATTTTAGATTGAGTAATTTTGAAACACTTTTTTGTTAAATACAAAGGTGCATAACTTGTAATGTAGACAGTTTATATATATTATTAAAATTTACTAAATAATTCCTCATATATGGCCCATGCTGTGTATATATTTGTAATTTGTTTGATACATATACATATATCACATTTTGAACTAAAACAAACACACTCACACACACACACACACACACACGCGCGCGCGCGAGCACACACGCGCGCACACACACACACACACACGCGCGCGCGCGCACACACACACACACACACACTCACACACACACTCACACACACACACACACACACACACACACACACACACACACACACACACACACACACACACACACACACACACACACACACACACACACACACACACACACACACACACACACATATATATATATATATATATATATATATATATATAAAATAACATTTCAATAATTATTTTGAAATATATATAGAGAGAGAAAGGGAGAGGGTTAACCTAGGTGTTGCGTGGAAACACTTGCTATATCGTAATATCCTTAAGAGACGTGACACACCTAATCAGCATGTAAAATAACCCAGACTTTAGAAGTGTAGTGCTTTTGCATGTTGCAAGGTTAGGTCTAATATAACGTCACAAGGCGAAGATGATGAAAACCTTGCATTACTTCACTTAATAACCATGACGTTACTTGAATAAAAACATTACGTGACTCACTTATGTACTTTGTAGGCCTATAGTTACTTTATATTTACGAAATAAATATCTAATATATTACCTTTATGAAATACATTTTACTTGAAATTAATCATATATATATATATATATATATATATATATATATATATATATATATATATATCCAATTCGTTTATTTTCAAACTAATTTATTTCACATATGTTAGATTTTATTAGGAGAAAATATATTTCCATCTCACTTTCTTCAATACTTTTATAATTATTTTTAAAAAAATGTCCCTGTATAATCCTTATGTTTTAATCGTGAAAATTTGTGACTATATTAATTAGTTTCAGTTTTCACTGATATTTTAGAACTACATCGATATTTTCTCAAAGCATATTTTTTGTAACTCTATAAAAGCATTAAACCATAAACACCTTTACGTTTCCTGTCAGACTAGTTTGTTGTGTTCTATTATGTTCATTTTAGAGACATTAATATCAAAATACAAGAATGTGTAAAAGCATTGAGAGAAACGTCCCTTGACACACTCTTCGCCCCTTACAAAGTGTTTACCCGCTTTGATCTTGCCTCTTTGGCTAAATTTCAATTGGACGTTTTTAATCAACGGCAGCACATAGTAATTTGAGGACGGTGGAAGCTCAATTACCGAGGAAGTGAAATTTAAAGTAAAAACATTGAATACAAGCCCCACCATGACGCACTCTAAAGTACAGAGACGATGATTAACATTGGCTACACTTCTTTGTACCTTACTGAAGGATCGTAGAAATTGCTGCAACTCGTCAGATTACTTTATAGCAAGTGGTTTTCTTAAAACAAAGGTACCACTTTATGACTGAAACTTTATCGCTAAAAACAAAAGTAACCTTTTCCACTGTACCTTTATTACTTAAAACAAAAATATCACTTCACAAATGTATCTCTATTACTTAAGAAACAAAAATATCACTTTAAGACATTACCTTTATCCCTTAAAACAAACGTATCACTTTTCCACTGAACCTTTATTACTTAAAACAAAGGTATCACTTTAGCACTATAACTTTATTTATTAAAATAAAGGTATAACTTTAGCACTATACCTTTATCCCTTAAAACAAAAGTATCACTATAGCACTGTACCTTTATCCTTTAAAACAAAAGTATCACTATTGCACTGTACCTTTATCCCTTAAAACAAATGTATCACTATAGCACTGTACCTTTATCTCTTAAAACAAAAGTATCACTATAGCACTGTACCTTTATCTCTTAAAACAAAAGTATCACTATAGCACTGTACCTTTATCCCTTAAAACAAAAGCATCACTATTGCACTGTACCTTTATCCCTTAAAACAAAAGTATCACTATAGCACTGTACCTTTATCCCTTAAAACAAAAGTATCACTATAGCACTGTACCTTTATCCCTTAAAACAAAAGTATCACTATTGCACTGTACCTTTATCCCTTAAAACCAAAGTATCACTATAGCACTTTACCTTTATCCCTTAAAACAAAAGTATCACTATTGCACTGTACCTTCATCCCTTAAATCAAAAGTATCACTTTAGCACTGTACCTTTATCCCTTAAAACAAAAGTATCACTTTAGCACTGTACCTTTATCCCTTAAAACAAAAGAATCACTATATCACTGTACCTTTATCCCTTAAAACAAAGGTATCACTTTAACACTGTACCTTTATTCCTTTAAACAAAAGTATCACTTCATAACTGTCTCTCAATTACTTAAAAAACAAAGATAAAACTTTAGTACTGTACCTTTATCCTTTAAAACAAACGTATCACTAAATCACTGTACCTTTATTCCTTAAAACAAATGTATCACTTTAGCACTGTACCTTTATTCCTTTAAACAAAAGTATCACTATATCACTGTACTTTTATTCCTTAAAACAAATGTATCACCTTAGCACTGTACCTTTATTCCTTTAAACAAAAGTATCACTATATCACTGTACTTTTATTCCTTAAAACAAATGTATTACTTTAGCACTGTACCTTTATTCCTTAAAACAAATGTATTACTTTAGCACTGTACCTTTATTCCATAAACAAACGTATCACTTTAGCACTGTACCTTTATTCCTTTAAACAAATGTATTACTTTAGCACTGTACCTTTATTCCTTAAAACAAATGTATTACTTTAGCACTGTACCTTTATTCCTTAAAACAAATGTATCACTTTAGCACTGTACCTTTATTCCTTAAAACAAATGTATCACTTTAGACCTGTACCTTTATTCCTTTAAACAAATGTATTACTTTAGCACTGTACCTTTATTCCTTAAAACAAATGTATTACTTTAGCACTGTACCTTTATTCCTTAAAACAAATGTATCACTTTAGCACTGTACCTTTATTCCTTAAAACAAATGTATTACTTTAGCACTGTACCTTTATTCCTTAAAACAAATATATTACTTTAGCACTGTACCTTTATTCCTTAAAACAAATGTATCACTTTAGCACTGTACCTTTATTCCTTTAAACAAAAGTATCACTATATCATTGTACCTTTATTCCTTAAAACAAATGTATCACTTTAGCACTGTACCTTTATTCCTTAACACAAATGTATCACTTTAGCACTGTACCTTTATTCCTTAAAACAAATGTATTACTTTAGCACTGTACCTTTATTCCTTAAAACAAATGTATCACTTTAGCACTGTACCTTTATTCCTTTAAACAAAAGTATCACTATATCATTGTACCTTTATTCCTTTAAACAAATGTATTACTTTAGCACTGTACCTTTATTCCTTAAAACAAATGTATCACTTTAGCACTGTACCTTTATTCCTTTAAACAAATGTATTACTTTAGCACTGTACCTTTATTCCTTAAAACAAATGTATCACTTTAGCACTGTACCTTTATTCCTTTAAACAAAAGTATCACTATATCATTGTACCTTTATTCCTTAAAACAAATGTATCACTTTAGCACTGTACCTTTATTCCTTAAAACAAATGTATTACTTTAGCACTGTACCTTTATTCCTTAAAACAAATGTATTACTTTAGCACTGTACCTTTATTCCTTAAAACAAATGTATCACTTTAGCACTGTACCTTTATTCCTTAAAACAAATGTATCACTTTAGCACTGTACCTTTATTCCTTAAAACAAATGTATTTCTTTAGCACTGTACCTTTATTCCTTAAAACAAATGTATCACTTTAGCACTGTACCTTTATTCCTTTAAACAAAAGTATCACTATATCATTGTACCTTTATTCCTTAAAACAAATGTATCACTTTAGCACTGTACCTTTATTCCTTAAAACAAATGTATTACTTTAGCACTGTACCTTTATTCCTTAAAACAAATGTATCACTTTAGCACTGTACCTTTATTCCTTAAAACAAATGTATCACTTTAGCACTGTACCTTTATTCCTTTAAACAAAAGTATTACTTTAGCACTGTACCTTTATTCCTTAAAACAAATGTATCACTTTAGCACTGTACCTTTATTCCTTTAAACAAAAGTATCACTATATCATTGTACCTTTATTCCTTAAAACAAATGTATCACTTTAGCACTGTACCTTTATTCCTTAAAACAAATGTATTACTTTAGCACTGTACCTTTATTCCTTAAAACAAATGTATTACTTTAGCACTGTACCTTTATTCCTTAAAACAAATGTATCACTTTAGCACTGTACCTTTATTCCTTAAAACAAATGTATCACTTTAGACCTGTACCTTTATTCCTTTAAACAAATGTATTACTTTAGCACTGTACCTTTATTCCTTAAAACAAATGTATTACTTTAGCACTGTACCTTTATTCCTTAAAACAAATGTATCACTTTAGCACTGTACCTTTATTCCTTAAAACAAATGTATTACTTTAGCACTGTACCTTTATTCCTTAAAACAAATGTATTACTTTAGCACTGTACCTTTATTCCTTAAAACAAATGTATCACTTTAGCACTGTACCTTTATTCCTTTAAACAAAAGTATCACTATATCATTGTACCTTTATTCCTTAAAACAAATGTATCACTTTAGCACTGTACCTTTATTCCTTAAAACAAATGTATCACTTTAGCACTGTACCTTTATTCCTTAAAACAAATGTATTACTTTAGCACTGTACCTTTATTCCTTAAAACAAATGTATCACTTTAGCACTGTACCTTTATTCCTTTAAACAAAAGTATCACTATATCATTGTACCTTTATTCCTTAAAACAAATGTATTACTTTAGCACTGTACCTTTATTCCTTAAAACAAATGTATCACTTTAGCACTGTACCTTTATTCCTTTAAACAAATGTATTACTTTAGCACTGTACCTTTATTCCTTAAAACAAATGTATTACTTTAGCACTGTACCTTTATTCCTTAAAACAAATGTATCACTTTAGCACTGTACCTTTATTCCTTAAAACAAAAGTATCACTATATCATTGTACCTTTATTCCTTAAAACAAATGTATCACTTTAGCACTGTACCTTTATTCCTTAAAACAAATGTATTACTTTAGCACTGTACCTTTATTCCTTAAAACAAATGTATCACTTTAGCACTGTACCTTTATTCCTTTAAACAAAAGTATCACTATATCATTGTACCTTTATTCCTTAAAACAAATGTATTACTTTAGCACTGTACCTTTATTCCTTAAAACAAATGTATCACTTTAGCACTGTACCTTTATTCCTTTAAACAAATGTATTACTTTAGCACTGTACCTTTATTCCTTAAAACAAATGTATTACTTTAGCACTGTACCTTTATTCCTTAAAACAAATGTATCACTTTAGCACTGTACCTTTATTCCTTAAAACAAAAGTATCACTATATCATTGTACCTTTATTCCTTAAAACAAATGTATCACTTTAGCACTGTACCTTTATTCCTTAAAACAAATGTATTACTTTAGCACTGTACCTTTATTCCTTAAAACAAATGTATCACTTTAGCACTGTACCTTTATTCCTTTAAACAAAAGTATCACTATATCATTGTACCTTTATTCCTTAAAACAAATGTATCACTTTAGCACTGTACCTTTATTCCTTAAAACAAATGTATTACTTTAGCACTGTACCTTTATTCCTTAAAACAAATGTATTACTTTAGCACTGTACCTTTATTCCTTAAAACAAATGTATCACTTTAGCACTGTACCTTTATTCCTTAAAACAAATGTATCACTTTAGCACTGTACCTTTATTCCTTAAAACAAATGTATTTCTTTAGCACTGTACCTTTATTCCTTAAAACAAATGTATCACTTTAGCACTGTACCTTTATTCCTTTAAACAAAAGTATCACTATATCATTGTACCTTTATTCCTTAAAACAAATGTATCACTTTAGCACTGTACCTTTATTCCCTAAAACAAATGTATTACTTTAGCACTGTACCTTTATTCCTTAAAACAAATGTATCACTTTAGCACTGTACCTTTATTCCTTTAAACAAATGTATTACTTTAGCACTGTACCTTTATTCCTTAAAACAAATGTATTACTTTAGCACTGTACCTTTATTCCTTAAAACAAATGTATCACTTTAGCACTGTACCTTTATTCCTTTTAACAAAAGTATCACTATATCATTGTACCTTTATTCCTTAAAACAAATGTATCACTTTAGCACTGTACCTTTATTCCTTAAAACAAATGTATTACTTTAGCACTGTACCTTTATTCCTTAAAACAAATGTATCACTTTAGCACTGTACCTTTATTCCTTTAAACAAAAGTATCACTATATCATTGTACCTTTATTCCTTTAAACAAATGTATTACTTTAGCACTGTACCTTTATTCCTTAAAACAAATGTATCACTTTAGCACTGTACCTTTATTCCTTTAAACAAATGTATTACTTTAGCACTGTACCTTTATTCCTTAAAACAAATGTATCACTTTAGCACTGTACCTTTATTCCTTTAAACAAAAGTATCACTATATCATTGTACCTTTATTCCTTAAAACAAATGTATCACTTTAGCACTGTACCTTTATTCCTTAAAACAAATGTATTACTTTAGCACTGTACCTTTATTCCTTAAAACAAATGTATTACTTTAGCACTGTACCTTTATTCCTTAAAACAAATGTATCACTTTAGCACTGTACCTTTATTCCTTAAAACAAATGTATCACTTTAGCACTGTACCTTTATTCCTTAAAACAAATGTATTTCTTTAGCACTGTACCTTTATTCCTTAAAACAAATGTATCACTTTAGCACTGTACCTTTATTCCTTAAAACAAAAGTATCACTATATCATTGTACCTTTATTCCTTAAAACAAATGTATCACTTTAGCACTGTACCTTTATTCCTTAAAACAAATGTATTACTTTAGCACTGTACCTTTATTCCTTAAAACAAATGTATCACTTTAGCACTGTACCTTTATTCCTTAAAACAAATGTATCACTTTAGCACTGTACCTTTATTCCTTTAAACAAAAGTATTACTTTAGCACTGTACCTTTATTCATAAAACAAATGTATCACTTTAGCACTGTACCTTTATTCCTTTAAACAAAAGTATCACTATATCATTGTACCTTTATTCCTTAAAACAAATGTATCACTTTAGCACTGTACCTTTATTCCTTAAAACAAATGTATTACTTTAGCACTGTACCTTTATTCCTTAAAACAAATGTATTACTTTAGCACTGTACCTTTATTCCTTAAAACAAATGTATCACTTTAGCACTGTACCTTTATTCCTTAAAACAAATGTATCACTTTAGACCTGTACCTTTATTCCTTTAAACAAATGTATTACTTTAGCACTGTACCTTTATTCCTTAAAACAAATGTATTACTTTAGCACTGTACCTTTATTCCTTAAAACAAATGTATCACTTTAGCACTGTACCTTTATTCCTTAAAACAAATGTATTACTTTAGCACTGTACCTTTATTCCTTAAAACAAATGTATTACTTTAGCACTGTACCTTTATTCCTTAAAACAAATGTATCACTTTAGCACTGTACCTTTATTCCTTTAAACAAAAGTATCACTATATCATTGTACCTTTATTCCTTAAAACAAATGTATCACTTTAGCACTGTACCTTTATTCCTTAAAACAAATGTATCACTTTAGCACTGTACCTTTATTCCTTAAAACAAATGTATTACTTTAGCACTGTACCTTTATTCCTTAAAACAAATGTATCACTTTAGCACTGTACCTTTATTCCTTTAAACAAAAGTATCACTATATCATTGTACCTTTATTCCTTAAAACAAATGTATTACTTTAGCACTGTACCTTTATTCCTTAAAACAAATGTATCACTTTAGCACTGTACCTTTATTCCTTTAAACAAATGTATTACTTTAGCACTGTACCTTTATTCCTTAAAACAAATGTATTACTTTAGCACTGTACCTTTATTCCTTAAAACAAATGTATCACTTTAGCACTGTACCTTTATTCCTTAAAACAAAAGTATCACTATATCATTGTACCTTTATTCCTTAAAACAAATGTATCACTTTAGCACTGTACCTTTATTCCTTAAAACAAATGTATTACTTTAGCACTGTACCTTTATTCCTTAAAACAAATGTATCACTTTAGCACTGTACCTTTATTCCTTTAAACAAAAGTATCACTATATCATTGTACCTTTATTCCTTAAAACAAATGTATTACTTTAGCACTGTACCTTTATTCCTTAAAACAAATGTATCACTTTAGCACTGTACCTTTATTCCTTTAAACAAATGTATTACTTTAGCACTGTACCTTTATTCCTTAAAACAAATGTATTACTTTAGCACTGTACCTTTATTCCTTAAAACAAATGTATCACTTTAGCACTGTACCTTTATTCCTTAAAACAAAAGTATCACTATATCATTGTACCTTTATTCCTTAAAACAAATGTATCACTTTAGCACTGTACCTTTATTCCTTAAAACAAATGTATTACTTTAGCACATTATGAACGCACAATTAAGTTTGGCATAAATCCATACTTTTACTATAGGATATAGCTAAAAATAAACACACATAGGTGCATAGCTTTACTGAATTGTTTATAATAATTATGAACGCACAATTAAGTTTGGCATAAATCCATACTTTTACTATAAGATATAGCTAAAAATAAACACACATAGGTGCATAGCTTTACTGAATTGTTTATAATAAATATGAACGCACAATTAAATTTGGCATAAATCCATACTTTTACTATAAGACATAGCTAAAAATAAACACAAATTAGGTGCATAGCTTTACTGAATTGTTTATAACAAATATGAACGCACAATTAAGTTTGGCATAAATCCATACTTTTACTATAAGACATAGCTAAAAAGAAACACACATTAGGTGCATAGCTTTACTGAATTGTTTATAATAAATATGAACGCACAATTAAGTTTGGCATAAATCCATACTTTTACTATAAGATATAGCTAAAAATAAACACACATAGGTGCATAGCTTTACTGAATTGTTTATAATAATTATGAACGCACAATTAAGTTTGGCATAAATCCATACTTTTACTATAGGATATAGCTAAAAATAAACACACATCAGGTGAATAGCTTTACTGAATTGTTTATAATAAATATGAACGCACAATTAAGTTTGGCATAAATCCATACTTTTACTATAAGACATAGCTAAAAAGAAACACACATCAGGTGAATAGCTTTACTGAATTGTTTATAATAAATATGAACGCACAATTAAGTTTGGCATAAATCCATACTTTTACTATAGGATATAGCTAAAAAGAAACACACATTAGGTGCATAGCTTTACTGAATTGTTTATAATAAATATGAACGCACAATTAAGTTTGGCATAAATCCATACTTTTACTATAAGATATAGCTAAAAATAAACACACATAGGTGCATAGCTTTACTGAATTGTTTATAATAATTATGAACGCACAATTAAGTTTGGCATAAATCCATACTTTTACTATAGGATATAGCTAAAAATAAACACACATCAGGTGAATAGCTTTACTGAATTGTTTATAATAAATATGAACGCACAATTAAGTTTGGCATAAATCCATACTTTTACTATAAGACATAGCTAAAAAGAAACACACATTAGGTGCATAGCTTTACTGAATTGTTTATAATAAATATGAACGCACAATTAAGTTTGGCATAAATCCATACTTTTACTATAAGATATAGCTAAAAATAAACACACATAGGTGCATAGCTTTACTGAATTGTTTATAATAATTATGAACGCACAATTAAGTTTGGCATAAATCCATACTTTTACTATAGGATATAGCTAAAAATAAACACACATCAGGTGAATAGCTTTACTGAATTGTTTATAATAAATATGAACGCACAATTAAGTTTGGCATAAATCCATACTTTTACTATAGGATATAGCTAAAAATAAACACACATCAGGTGAATAGCTTTACTGAATTGTTTATAACAAATATGAACGCACAATTAAGTTTGGCATAAATCCATACTTTTACTATAAGATATAGCTAAAAATAAACACACATCAGGTGAATAGCTTTACTGAATTGTTTATAATAAATATGAACGCACAATTAAGTTTGGCATAAATCCATACTTTTACTATAGGATATAGCTAAAAATAAACACACATCAGGTGAATAGCTTTACTGAATTGTTTATAATAAATATGAACGCACAATTAAGTTTGGCATAAATCCATACTTTTACTATAGGATATAGCTAAAAATAAACACACATCATGTGAATAGCTTTACTGAATTGTTTATAATAAATATGAACGCACAATTAAGTTTGGCATAAATCCATACTTTTACTATAAGACATAGCTAAAAATAAACACAAATTAGGTGCATAGCTTTACTGAATTGTTTATAACAAATATGAACGCACAATTAAGTTTGGCATAAATCCATACTTTTACTATAAGACATAGCTAAAAAGAAACACACATTAGGTGCATAGCTTTACTGAATTGTTTATAATAAATATGAACGCACAATTAAGTTTGGCATAAATCCATACTTTTACTATAAGATATAGCTAAAAATAAACACACATAGGTGCATAGCTTTACTGAATTGTTTGTAATAATTATGAACGCACAATTAAGTTTGGCATAAATCCATACTTTTACTATAAGATATAGCTAAAAATAAACACACATAGGTGCATAGCTTTACTGAATTGTTTATAATAATTATGAACGCACAATTAAGTTTGGCATAAATCCATACTTTTACTATAAGACATAGCTAAAAGAAACACACATTAGGTGCATAGCTTTACTGAATTGTTTATAATAAATATGAACGCACAATTAAGTTTGGCATAAATCCATACTTTTACTATAAGATATAGCTAAAAATAAAAACACATAGGTGCATAGCTTTACTGAATTGTTTATAATAATTATGAACGCACAATTAAGTTTGGCATAAATCCATACTTTTACTATAGGATATAGCTAAAAATAAACACACATCAGGTGAATAGCTTTACTGAATTGTTTATAACAAATATGAACGCACAATTAAGTTTGGCATAAATCCATACTTTTACTATAAGATATAGCTAAAAATAAACACACATCAGGTGAATAGCTTTACTGAATTGTTTATAATAAATATGAACGCACAATTAAGTTTGGCATAAATCCATACTTTTACTATAGGATATAGCTAAAAATAAACACACATCAGGTGAATAGCTTTACTGAATTGTTTATAATAAATATGAACGCACAATTAAGTTTGGCATAAATCCATACTTTTACTATAGGATATAGCTAAAAATAAACACACATCAGGTGAATAGCTTTACTGAATTGTTTATAATAAATATGAACGCACAATTAAGTTTGGCATAAATCCATACTTTTACTATAGGATATAGCAAAAAATAAACACACATCAGGTGAATAGCTTTACTGAATTGTTTATAATAAATATGAACGCACAATTAAGTTTGGCATAAATCCATACTTTTACTATAGGATATAGCTAAAAATAAACACACATTAGGTGCATAGCTTTACTGAATTGTTTATAATAAATATGAACGCACAATTAAGTTTGGCATAAATCCATACTTTTACTATAAGATATAGCTAAAAATAAACACACATTAGGTGCATAGCTTTACTGAATTGTTTATAACAAATATGAACGCACAATTAAGTTTGGCATAAATCCATACTTTTACTATAAGATATAGCTAAAAATAAACACACATTAGGTGCATAGCTTTACTGAATTGTTTATAATAAATATGAACGCACAATTAAGTTTGGCATAAATCCATACTTTTACTATAAGATATAGCTAAAAATAAACACACATTAGGTGCATAGCATTACTGAATTACTTATAATAAATATGAACGCACAATTAAGTTTGGCATAAATCCATACTTTTACTATAAGATATAGCTAAACATAAACACACATCAGGTGCATAGCTTTACTGAATTGTTTATAATAAATATGAACGCACAATTAAATTTGGCATAAATCCATACTTTTACTATAAGACATAGCTAAAAATAAACACAAATTAGGTGCATAGCTTTACTGAATTGTTTATAACAAATATGAACGCACAATTAAGTTTGGCATAAATCCATACTTTTACTATAAGACATAGCTAAAAAGAAACACACATTAGGTGCATAGCTTTACTGAATTGTTTATAATAAATATGAACGCACAATTAAGTTTGGCATAAATCCATACTTTTACTATAAGACACAGCTAAAAATAAACACACATTGAAGTTAGAAAAAAATGTAAAACTATACAAGACGATGTATAAAAAACTTATTAAATGTTAAAAAATCTAAAATTTAACTATAGGGATAGAAAAAAATTAAAATTATAAATGAGAATGCGGTTGATAATCGTGTCAAAGATATTTATTTTAATAATTTAACATTATGGTAACTAGGTTGACGCCCTTATAAAGCCTGAAAACAATATTAAATTGCATTTAATTACATATGAAAAATACTAGTTAAACTCATTACAATAATTAAAAAATTTATTTTAGGTATTTTAAAACAAATTAGAGGTCTAAATGTATATTATTGAAATAAATATCATTGACTCGATTATAAACCGTATTATCATTTATTTAATATTTAATTAGAGTGCTTAAATGAACATGGATTGAAACTTTGTTATAGTTAGGAAAATATTTCATAATTTAATACGGAATGTAAAAATGAAAACGCACATACATTATGAAACTATGTATAATAATTTGACTATCGGATGTACTGTAAAAATGGATTCACATTAAAATTAGGAAAACAATTATAACACTTTTGTAGAATTAGAATAAGCATGCTTGTTGAAGTAGAAGGGTTCAAGTAGTAGGCCTATACAGTTAAATAGACTTCTCTTTCCGCTTACAAAAACACACCTGCATTTTCAAAATTAGTTAACTGTAAAGGAAAGTGTTAATAAATACTCAAACACGTTTAAAATGGTAGAGATTCACGAAATAATTATTTAGTGCGAGCAAACGCTTTAGTTTTTCATTAATATATTTTCAAAATATTCAAGGGGATTATGCTCTTGAGATGAATGCTACAAAAGTTCACACGACGAAGCACCCCACCCTTTCTGCTCGCCCATTTACGAAAACCATAAAATTACCAACTTGATAAACTTTTACAACCTGACTTTAGAAACTTACTTTATTATTAAATTAGAGCTGTATCCTTTCACCTCAGTATTTAATATGACCTCATAATATTGTACTTCTTTTAGACAAACCCATTTGCTTCAGTGATTCTTGTATACAACCGAAGAAAGATATATTAGGCTTAATAATTTAATCCAAGTTATTAGTGATAAAAATTTTCAATATACAATTAATATTCTATTGAACTATCTATTTGTGATTTATTAAGCTCCATTAAATAATAGAAAAGGAGTGTAAAGAACCATCTTTATGTTTCAAAATATGAATTTATTTGAATTGAAATTGATTCAAATGCAAAATATGATCCAAATATTTTAATTCAATTAACATACATAATTGAAATTGATTCAAATGGAAAATATGTTCCACATATTTTGTTTGAATTTGGATACAACATTCAGATTGATTATAATGCAAAATATATTTAATTAAATTTACATTCATCATTCAAATTGATTTAAATCCAAATTAAATACAAACGTATTTTAGTTGAATTTAAATTTAAATAAACACCACAAATTAACTCATTAGCTCATTTACTTACTTACTGTGTGTGTATGTGTGTGTGTGTGTGTGTGTGTATATGTGTGTGTGTTTTTTCCGAAGCCTGATAAAAGAAAAAGTTTCCGATATTTATAAATATAAATTATATAAATAATATATAACTGGATGTAAACGGAAGAGTTTTTGTCTGATAGGAATATCACCCCACTAAAATGTCGTAGGGGTGAATCGAATCGAACAGTTTTGAATCGTGCAGACATATTTCGCAACATAAGTTGTAATATCTAGGTCAGTTGAAGGCCAAATATATAAATCTGCAATTTCTTCGTAATGATTTGGTGCTTATGTACATAGAAATACCATTGCTAAGTACTATTGGACAAAAATAATTATTCAAAAGTAAAAATTAAAGATAAAAACGAAAAACTCATCATGAAATTCTAGTTTAACAAATTCGATTCAGCAATCTTAGTGGCTTTAGTAAATTAAGCATCCTTCTTGCATCAAGATGTGCAAGCAGACCGATGTAGATGGGCGTCTACCCCTGTTGGTGCCGTGTCGCCAGGACTACCTGCCCGTTCCAGTGGCCTGTGAAGAGGACCTTCAGCGTCTCTTTGGCGAACTGCAGGAGAGCCTTCGCAGCGGATTCAGATGTGTCGTCATTGTCAGGACATCAAGGGTGACGACTCGGAGCGGCCAGTGCAAGGACTGCGGGACCGTTGGACATGCGTCCAAGCGGTACGGCGGCTGTCCCAAGCACGAGTCCCGGCCCCACCAGCAGAAGAGACAGGACCAGATGCCCGCACCGAGAAGCGATCGCCAGGTCCTCGGGGGTCCCCGTCGCCGCCGGATACTGTTGCGGTATCCAAGAAGACTGCTACCCCTCGTAAGAGGAACACCGAGTACAGGGAGGATCCCGCTGCTGTGGCTACCGGCTGGGAGAGAGTCTGGCGTCGCCGCCGTCGGCTGAAGACCAAGCCGGCGGCCCGTATTGAGGAGTTGAAGAAGAAGTATTTCTTTGGGGACTCCGAGGAAGCTGACGAAACCTGTTCTGAGCTGATCCCGAGCTTGCGACATCGTTCAAGGAAATTACTGAGCTTGTTATAGCTCCGGGAGTTTGCGTCCGGGACAAAAAATTTCGCAGATGACCACATCAAACTCTACGAAGACCTTATGAGAGACGATGTGGAAAAAGAGCTCAAGACTAAACGCCGGTGGCGCAACAAGCAACGGGCATGGCGAAGGCAATGACGGAGAGAAGCGGAAGCAGTCTCCCTAGTTAAATAAGTATTTTCTGTATAAAATAAAATTGTAATTTTTCATATTATTTTTAAATATGTATTATTTTTGTGTAAACATTTTTTGAAATAAATGCCCCAATTCTAACAAATATTGTAAGAATATAAACCAAAATTACCAGAATGATGATGCATTTTAGAAATTTAAAAATCATCAATAAATTATACTTTTATACATGTTTCCTAGGCGCTGATTATGCAACACTGATGCAGTTAAGTTGGAGTAAGTTAATCCGATTCTTCAAATACATGAGTTTAAAGTTTATTTCAAGTTAGTATGTGTTAAACTTGGAATCTCTTACCATAAGTGTTGAAAAAATATTACTAGAACAATATCTCCAAAACACCATCTTTTCAACCTACCCCTTTACGGCAGCCGTAAAGTTATACCAACTTTATAAAGTTTACAGCCTTACTTTCTTTATTTTAAAAGTTCACTTCTGCGCTTACAGTACGCTATTAAATGTGACCCTATAATATTCCTTTCAACTTTTACTTTCTTATTAATAAATTTTACATTACACCAAGGAATTTAAACACACGAGGCATTTCTAGAAGACGTTATTTTATGCATAAAGACCAAGAACTGAAATTGTGTATAAGACCTATATTTATAAAAAAATGTGCTATAATTATAGCACATTAGTGTATGTGTATGCTTTTGATTGTTTGCATAAATATAAGTCATCAGACTATTGGCTTTGTAGAGGCAAGCAAATGGCAGCATTTCCGTTTATAGAAGGCCTGCAGAGAATACAAAGTGTGAGGCAAGGCTGAACAGTTTATTCAACTTATACCTTGAAGAGTATATAAGTGGTTTTAATCGGATTTAGCCGTTTAGCAATTAGCATCTTGTGAAACGAGAGTGACCAGCAACAGGTTGGCAACTAGGAGGACGAACGGGTTTTTGGCCCAAGCCCCGGGTGGCTACAAAATATACGAAGTAAATATACAAATATTCATTAACGCAAAGAATCCTATTACTGCACAAAATGTTGAAGGTCTACAGGTGTCAAAGAAAGCGAGCAACAGTTCCAAAACGGGACTAAGGTATAAGGCTTAAGTAAATGAGCAGTGAATGGCAGCTATGCTTCATGTCATACGCAAGGAATCTAGATATCTAGAGTATAAGATAATATACGTGTAGAATGCTTACTCAGTACGAACTGTAAAAAGAGCAAGATGTATCTTTAATCGTATTAAGCAGGTATTTACCTTATCTATTTACAAACATTGCAACCGGATACGCTACTGTGATTTCAGTAGTTACTTTAATACAGCATCGAAGCCTGGGTCTTAGTAAGTATACACGTGAGTTCTAGCACTTGCTTAGGATTTCTTAAACACACTAACTCACTAATACAAGAGTTTCATAGTGAATTAATAGAAAAAATATAATCAGAACTCTAAAGTACACCCAAGACAATGTAAAACTCAATTTATTTAAAAACATTCTATCGACGTTTCTTCCATTTACAGTTCCTGTGGTCATTCTAGATGAGTAGGCCTATACAAAATTGACTACAATATAAAAAAAATATAAGTACCAGCAAATCATTAAACAACAATGATTTTAAAAAATATTTATATTTAGACATGAAACATTGAAAAATATCGAAAATATTTGAATCAAATTGTATAACTAGTTATACAGTGAAATATCACTAATCCGACACTATCATGAGCGGTGTTGTCGGGTTACCGAAATCGCAGGATTACTGGATGTAAGGGTTACAATCGTACGAAAAATACAAATCCACGTTGAAATTTAATAAATACCTGTTGTAGTATAGTTGTATAACATTGTGTAATATAATTTAGTATTATAAAACTGACAATAAAATACACGATATATGCTTATTGTTTGGTTATAAGTGCACAAATGAAGGTCTTTTGGCCGTATACTCGTAAGTCTTGTATTAAAGGAATAAATACCCAATCCTCAAATACGCAACACAATAACGGTGTTTGTAAATTTAAAGTAAATTTTGTAAAAAATTTGTATATTCAAAAAAAGAAAACTGGAGTTAAAAAATAGGCAATACTAAAATTCATTTATACAATATTGTAATTAAATGAAAATTAAAAATTCAGTTGACGCAGAAAATTTTGAAATTATTCATAAAAACTTGAACGACTTGAAGAAAGTTAATAAATGTAAAGCACGAAAATGAAGCAGCTTCGAGGCAAGAGCTGACAAAACGTATTGAGCTATTAAGCAGAGTTTGTCGACGTCCGAGCAAAGTTCGTCATAACTCTGATGAAAGGATCCAAGGTTTTATAGTCGTGCGTAAAAACTTGGCAACTGAGTTTCTGAAACTTTTCCGATTTATTGCTTTATGTCTTAGTGTTTAATTTATTCTGAGAAAACTATTAAAAATTGTTGTTTCAATATTTATACTTTCTCCGTCACCCCAATAACAAAAATAACAGTGCATCGTAACATTTTTAGTTTGCCTACCACTTGTGTAAATTATTCCCTAAATTAAAATATCTTATTTCTAATATTTATACGTTTTTAAACAATAATTTATTATTATGAACACGTGTCACCAATAGTATCTCCAGTGACATATCACTGTTGGTTTGCAAAAGCTTTTCACTTATTCAAAAACAGTTGTGAAAGTAGTAGTATTTTTCTGTAATTACTTGTGTTAATTTCTATAACTTTTATTTGAGGAGAAGGTTATTAGATTACTATGAATTTTTAATTGTTCTTCAACTTCATTTTTTATCTATAAATTTATTGTAGACCCTAAATATTATTTGCACGTATATTGTAGAAATATAATTAATTGAATGGTCACCATATTCGGAGCTATATATATAAACCTTTTAATCTTTTATAGGTATGGCCTAACCCTACCTATCACGAGTCATATTTTGTAGAGAAATGTATAAGTCCCAAGACATAGCAAGAGATTTAGCCCATGTATGGGTATTGCCGCTTGAGTTTTTGTCGAACCACGCTGCTGTATTCTACATATCGGCCCATTAGAACCACTGTGGCTACATACTAGAGACGGGAGACCGCTACCTAGCGTTCCACCTTCACTAGTCTGCCAACTCTCCTCCTCGCCTGCTTGTGGTGAGTGGAGTTTTTGTCGAACCACGCTGCTGTATTCTACATATCGGCCCATTAGAACCACTGTGGCTACATACTAGAGACGGGAGACCGCTACCTAGCGTTCCACCTTCACTAGTCTGCCAACTCTCCTCCTCGCCTGCTTGTGGTGAGAGATGCCGCTTGAGTTTTTGTCGAACCACGCTGCTGTATTCTACATATCGGCCCATTAGAACCACTGTGGCTACATACTAGAGACGGGAGACCGCTACCTAGCGTTCCACCTTCACTAGTCTGCCAACTCTCCTCCTCGCCTGCTTGTGGTGAGTGGAGTTTTTGTCGAACCACGCTGCTGTATTCTACATATCGGCCCATTAGAACCACTGTGGCTACATACTAGAGACGGGAGACCGCTACCTAGCGCTCCACCTTCACTAGTCTGCCATCTCTCCTCCTATACATCTCGTATTTTGCTATGTTCAGGTGTTATACTTGTTATACATGGCTAAAACAACATGATCATATCGATTTTGTACTTTGAGGAAATTGAAAAATTTTTACAGTCTTTCGTGAAAAATAAACCAATAATAAAATCTCAATCAATTTTGCGTATCGACAGTTACTTTAATTCTTCAACTGACATTTCTGTATCCCAAGCGTTGTCGTCCTGCCCATGGTAACTTTGTTTATTCAGCTCTAAAGAATGCAGGTGATGTGTGCCCGGGCCAGCTTTGTTTTAACAATGATCTACGTGTTCGACTGTGTCTTCGCACAGCTTCTAATTTGTGTCGGAGAATTAGGATGCAAAAGACATGTTTGAAGTATATAATTTCCTTTTCCTAACCTTGTGATGACCTCTTTTTTCCTTATTTGATCATAATAATAAATTGAATCAGACGTTATGCATAATGTAGACTTCTAGTACTACTGTATAATCAGGACTCTGGTGTACAGCATAAGGCAAATACAGTAGCCCTTATAATCCGGCCGTGCGCAAATACGGCACGTCCAGTAATCCGGCGGTGGTGTGTCGGTAGGTTGGCGCATTGTTTTCTTCGCACTGAATGCGTGTACCTCTCTGAGTTATAATAGTTTTCTCGGTGTCTTGCGCTGAGGCTAGTGCCTGCTGTGGACCTGTGTTAGCACAGTATAGTGTACACGTTTAGTGCTATGTCGGCGTCGGATGTCCTTACTCTAAAAGAACTTTTCGATAAGGCGATAAAGCACTTTTTTAATGCAAAAAACAAAAACTATAAAATTCTTTTCTGAATAAATAGTTAAAACCCATGAATAAAACCATTGTGAATATTTGGTATATTTACGTACTATATGGTATTGTATCTTACCACTGTTATTTTACTATACTTTACCAGACATTGTTTATACACGCGTAGAACTCGTCAAGAGCTAGTAACCTACATTCCTCGCATTAACAACTATTTTTATTCACACGCCTTAAATCTAACTTCTGTGTTAGACTCCTGATGAGATATTGCGTTGCAAAACGACTCCGCACTGCCGATGCCTAGTTAGCACCCTATTGTTTCCTGCACGTCTCTGTTTCCCGTACTCTGCAAGTGTAAACACTTACTTCGAACTAAAGTTTTATAAAATATTCCAAATAATATTGCAATTAAAATAACTTGTTTCCAGTCTCCATATTCTTACATTTCACACTTTTACTTAAACTTAGTAGAAGTGGTCGCCTTAAGTGCAAATGGAAAACAACTATCAACACTTCTCAAGATTTAATTCCAACGCTTTTGTAACAGTAATATTTCAAGTGACATACGACGGAACAAGACGCACATAACTACGCTCAACGTATAACTTGAGAAAACTACATTAATCTTTTCATTCTAATATATATGTCATTAACCAATGTAATGTGTCCTTTTGCAAAACGTTGATAGTATAATATGCGATCACATTATTACTTTTTAAAGTCATGTTGCGTGCAAAAGTGGAATTTATACGTCATTTAAGTTTACATTTGTTTGTAGTTTTAATCTGAACAACCATTATGATTAGTATCCCTTTCTAGGATTGGAAAGGATTGTGAGTTATCTAAGTTTAAGATAAGAACTTTAAACTTACTCATAGAGCATATTGAAGGTATCATAGCACCTTTACACCTTTTTGTGAAGCATAAGAGAGATGGATGGAATTATATAGAATAGGAAATATTTATACCCTGCTATAACCTCCCAGACATAGGAAGGTACTTGAGTTGGGCAGAGCGGGAGTTCACCTGGGGGAGGTGGAAGGCCAGGCAGTTGTCCATCCCTCTCGTTTCTAGACGGAGTAGTTGTGGCCTGCTAATACATATAGCAGCTAGGATCTACAACTTCTTAGTCACCGTGATCCCCCACAACACTAAATGTCAAATAGACAACTATACATCGAATGGCAAAGTCCCTTGCTATGTCGCTCAATTTATACTGCAAACCGTGACTTTGCACGTCCACAGTGACTTTACTGGAAACAGACCTGTATTGAATAGCAGTAAACAAGGATGTTTACTCTTACCTTAATACGAGTATTTGACTAGTACAAATTACTTTCTGTATGCTATAAAATGTTTAAAAAATGACGATATATCAGACAATATCCCATTAATGGAACTCCAAAATTTCCGCATTATATTTAATTAAACTCCATTTTATTTGAGTCACAAAATATTGATGTATTTGTTAATTCATTGTAGTATTATAATGAATTAAAATATTCCGAATTTCGTTCAATATGGGCCTATACGACAGTAGAACATAGTTTTACCAAAGTGGAAAGATATTGGTCCCCATTTTACTTGTCTAACAGAAATTTTTCATAACTAAAAATTACAAATAAATAATTGGTTAAATAATAAATCGGTAAAACATCCTACAAACATCACAAATTATTTGCCATTATATTTTTTTAATTATCCATGTGTTATTTCCTAACTATTCCGCAAATTTACCTCATCGAGGTTTGTAGCATAATCTCCAGCTCAGGGAGAACCCATTAAACTAACCTACCTCACATTTAACTACATTCCTCTCGTGATAATTGCTGTTAATTATAGGTCTCTGTTATTTCACCCCAAACCAAGCTGAAATTAGACGCCATTTTCTCGATCGACAATGAGTTAAGGGCGGACTAATGGCCGCTCTCTTCCTACAGTAGTTACGTATAAACTTTATGTTGGCAACCAAAACATGTCTTTCTGTAAACGTCAAAGCCAATAATGTTTGTGCAAGAAAATAGATACATCTCAGTGTTAATTAATCAAGATATCCTGCTTTAATTCATAACCTTTATAAAATCTCTGTCGGAAACACGGTTTAATTTCTTTATGTAAATCTCAGTTAAGAAGAAAGAAACAGTTATAAAGTATTCTGTCAAGACAAAAACAGTTCATAAACTGTCAATAAAAGAAATTCTATATACCAGATAAATGTAGACAGCGAACTGTTGTTTTAAATGATAGGATATTTTTATAAACTCAGACAACGATGACATCAGTCAGTGTGTTTTGTGGAACGAGTGAAGAAGTGAGATAGATGGTGAAAAGAAGAAAGGTGACAAGGTAGTTGCCCCAAGGTGAAGAGCAGCTCCAGCCCAGTATATTGAAACCATTGCCCTTTCCGAATATAACTTCAAAGATGTGGCTCCCGACCGGGTGGCTAGTGTCAGGCTCGAGACGCTAGTGTCAGGCTTGGTACCACAATAAATGGTACCCCTCTACAAGAGTTATTTGACGTCACTCTAAAGCCTGAACTGTCTCCCGGTCTACACAGCCTGTGAAAATGACTACCCCAAGGGTAAAATTTAGAGTTCGTACGGTAATAATTGCCCTGGTCATATTACTTTCTTTGAATAGCCCTAAGTAAGGCAGCACCTCCCTGTCTCTACATCCAGGCCCACAAGGAGCTATTATTATTATTATTATTAATATAATAAGGCATTTTTAAAACCCCTTATGTTAAGGGTTTCATAAAAATAACCTCTAATAATAAAAGTGAAAGAATGTGGTATAGGTTTTCACCTCAGGCTGAAACGGAAATTTCTAAAATTTTATATATAGTCATTTTTGAAAACAAGAAAAAGCACTATTTTTAACCTTTAGCCTACTAAAGAATTATTTAGTATTTTATGCAACATTCGTATTTTATGAAATATCTGTATCAACTACATTGTTCTTTGTGAAGCAACTGGCCCGCAGATGTAGCTCCGAATGTTGTCTTTCACAGTGCACTTTGATTTGAATGATGGTACCTTCCAGTAGCAGACTAAGACACCATTGTCTGTTCGAAACACTAACTGCTCTCAATATGTTTGACAAAGGTAAAAGTCAAAATAGTGAACTCAAAATCTCACGAAATATTAGTTTTTAACATACAAACACACAACAAACAAGTTTCGGCGACAATGTCGCCTTTCTCAATGTTTGGCTACTACTCAAAGCAGTGAATAGTTGTCACTAGCTAAGCTCTAATTAACTAAATAAAAAGTTTGTACAGTTCACTAGTATCGTCGGACTACCTCCAGTAGTTTTACGTTGAAATGTATCGCGTGTTTCATATTACTTACTCTTGTGAACGAAATTGTAACTAAAGGACAAACTGGCCCAGAAGCAGAAATCGCAGAAAGGTATTAAAAATATCAAATAATATTGTTTTAATTCACATCGAAATACGGATGTGTGATTTACAGATCTATTTATTTACCTAAAATTCTTTATTTTTACCTATAATTTGAAAGTATAAATAGATAAATAGTAGGTTCGTATGAAAAAGATAATACGTTTTTTAACAAGAAATTGTTATTCTCTATACTTTTAGAACCTAGGCTATATAAATAGTTATTGTAATCAAACGAGTCGGGATTAAAACAATGTAGTCCTAGGTATTTTCATTTTTCCTAAATGCCAATAAACTAACGAGTTATTCTTGGCAGCCAGTGTGCAAAACACGAATTGGCTCTCAGTCACGTGACTAACAACAAGGCCTGGCCACTTGTGATAATGTAATCACAAAATAGCGTGCGTCTGGAATTAATCACTTGATGTAAATGTCGGGCTTTTTAAAAGACAAATGCTCCGAGATAAAACTTCTGTTGACATGTGTCTGTTGGGGGTGTAAATTGGTTTGTTTGACCCCTGAAGTTTGTCACTATAATATTACATGTATTTCAGAGTTAGATTTGTTGAGTAGATCCTTTTCTTCCATTTAGCCTACATTTGCGCTTGCCATATCCAAAATGTATCAGAACTATACATATTTTCAATACATCGTTCCAAAATGGTAGAACGTAACAAGTATTAGTATAATGTTTGGATGATTACAATTGTAGGATAAATAAAATTTGGAAGAAACGTTAGTAAGTTTTAAAACATTGCTCCGATGCCTCGATTCGAACTGTTATCTTTTTCAGGAAAATAATAATATCCTGAAAATGTTAATTAAATTAACTAAAACACTTGTAAATAAGTTATACCTAGCTATAGTAGCACTTACTTTAATTGTTGAGGACGTCCGTTTCGAGAGATATCTCCCATTTCCAACTCGGACAGTAACTGATCTCGAGGTTTTTGTAGGTTACGGTGGGGGTGGGTAAATTCACCTATACGTCTTCCACTTTGGCAATTGTAAAGTAAGTGCTACCATAGGCAAGTTGTAACATATTTACAAAAACTAGAAGCTCACGTGAAAATGGAATCAACAAATATTAATATACTACTTTTGAAAGAACAACAGATACGAAATACATTCAACACGGCAGGCAAACAGAATTAACAAAATCATTATCATTTCAAAAAAATAATCAAATTTCCACAGAATCAAATATAAAAATGAAACTCTAAATTTCACAGGACTAAATGCAAACTACTATAAAAAATAAAAACCAATATATTCTAAAGAATTTAATGTACTACAAACAAGTAATATAAAAAAACAATTCCTACTTAGGTCAACAAAGAAAAATTTCGTATTAGTGTCTTTTTATTTTATATTTGGAATTATTATAAATATGTATATAGATAAGACAATAACAAAATTAAATGGCAAAAGAGAAAGTGAATTTCCTTGCAATTTTCCAATTTCCTTTCTTTCTTTCTCTCTCTCTCTCTCTCTCTCTCTCTCTCTCTCTCTCTCTCTATATATATATATATATATATATATATATATATCGTGTTGGACTATTATTTTTGTTTTTTTACTATTTATTCACTTTCTTTTTCTCGTCGCATACATTGTATTGTAGTTTCTTTTCGCTTTCCTTTCGCATAGTCCGTACGTGATTCAAGTTTTGATACTGTTAATCCAGTTGTTTATTTGTTTATTTGTTTATTGTTTTTATTCATTTTCAATCCTAGTGCTCTATTTACGACATTATGTGGTAAACATGGGAACTATTTAAGGTTATACAATGGAGTATTCGACGACACCCAGTTGGAGGTAAATAAATCATATACATCTTTGAGGAATGCGTTTCTAGTAACGGAAAAGATGGCTCTGTACCAAAGTGCTAGGTTTACGACATGAAGTAGGTCAGATCAAATCCGATCCAGGACAAACTTTTAAAAATTTTATAATGAATAAATATTATAAAAAAACTATATTAGCAAAAATTGTCATTAACTACAGGTTTGAAAAAATGTAATTAAAACTTGGTTGATGAATAAAAACGTTGTTTATTAACGATTGAAATTTTGTACAATGTATACACAAGGAGAGTGTGAACTAATAGAAGAAAATGATAAATGAAATCCCAGTAATACAAAATTCGATGTAAAAATACTTAAAGCCACAGTTACTATGTTAATATTGTTTTCCATTGAATTGTCTCACATTTATTTTTTTAGGTAGCATCAGGGATTTTGTACAGTTTGTGTTTCGATTGTTAGTTATAAATATGTAAATATATGTGTATTGTTTAGTGGAGAATATAATAAATAAATAATGTAGTCACACCACAATTTCAACTTTAAAAGTTTCAAAATTAACTTCTACACCAATTTAAATGTCTTTCTAAGTCGGAATAAACCAAATATATTATCAAATGTTAAACGGATATTTTTTTAATAATTAATTATACATTGATAACTTGTAAATATTTGTCTTATTTCATTATTAAAAATATGCATCCTCAAACAAAAAATATTGCAAGAAATAGGTAACTATATTATAGTAATTTTTGTAACTTTGTTTTTGTATTACCGCCAAATAGTCAATAATTAACGCAAGTAGTTGCTAATGGTAAGATTGTGGCCAGCTCTTCCCAATCTACTTTAATAATGGGTCGTTTCCTTCATACATGATTTTTCCGATCATTTAAAATTAAAATAGCAAGTCAAGTCGTATAAGAGAAGCCAAAGGGTGAGTGTTGTAAGGAACCAGGCAGGAATAGGCCACTACTAATCTGTGGGACTTTCTAAATTTTATTTTGAGGCATAACTCCGATGTTTAGCCTTCCTGGTTGGTTTGCGTGCGCGCGCGCGTGTGTGTGTGTGTGTGTGTGTGTGTGTGTGTGTATGTGGGTGTGTGTGTGTGTGTGTGTGTGTGGGTTTTTGTGTGTGTGTGTGTGTGTGTGTGTGTGTGTGTGTGTGTGTGTGTGTGTGTGTGTGTGTGTGTGTATGTATGTATGTATTTTGTGTGTGTGTATGTATGTATGTGGTTGTGTGTGTGTGTGTGTGTGTGTGTGTGTGTGTAAGAGAGATAGAGAGAGAGGTAGGGAGGGAGGGAGAAACAGACTGTGCGAGCGCTTCTGGTATTCAGTTCACTTAATTTCAGTATACATATTATACTACAATTAGTCTATTATTCATGGAACCATATTAGGTTGCTTTAGCCACCAAATTGCCCAATAGAATAATCACGCATAATGGACGATTTGCTAAAGACATGTCTCGCTAACAGGTTAATCCGTCAACTTCAAAGTAAGCCAAACCCACCCTTAACTAACCCTTCGTTATGTTCTGACTATTGCGTGCTATGTCGGTTTTACTTCCACATTCTGCACCGATACTCTAATTAGTGCAATCCGTAAATTGTGACTGCCTCAGAACATTTGCCTATATTTATATATTTAAATATTTTTAAATTGATTTATTTTGCTTTAATAGAATACTTAATAAAAATTCGTGTTTTAAATGCACTTCATCCAATTTAAACTATTTCTTAACGCCGGAATGGTATCCTTTAGTAATGTTTAAACACGAGCTTCGTTTTACAACGTAACTGTGTCGTTTGATGTAAAGAGTTTAGTTTTCTCGATGTGAGTGTAACACACGAGTAAGTTACTAAAACCAATGTCTGGACAAACTATTTTGGTCTAATGGTCAGGCTTTAGGAGCATCGATCTGAGCGTCACTATTTGTAAGTAATTGCTACAAATCCATACATTACCACCAACGTTACTTTCTTCGACAGTCCAATGTATTATTTTTGTACAAATTTAGATTACGTTAAGTGTAATGGGCACATAATTTGTCCAAAGAAAAGGCGGAGAGGGCCACTAGTGCGACTTTCTATTCCGCCTAGAACACAGAGAAGAGATATGGAGAAAACTGTTCCGACGTTCTTTATTATTAGTGCATCTTTTACAAAAAAAAACTTTGAACCCTAACAATTATTTTCAACTTTCCAATTAATAACATATTTTCTATATAAAACATCTGTAGTAAAAATATCCTAATAGATTCCAGGGTTAGGAATCGTGGTGCAGTCGGTATTTTAAGATATAATCATCCAAATTTAGTTTGTTATTTTAAAATAAATAAAATTTCCTAACCACAAAACTTTTTAATGAAATGCTTATGTACATTGCGATTGCAAAAAAACCATCTTCAGAGGAAATTCTTACAAGAATAACTACTCCTGCAGGTCGTTATTCTTGTAATATATTCCTCTGAATAGGATTTCTTTCCAATCGAAATGTAAATTAGAATTTAAATAAAAAAATGTTTGTAGTTAAAAGATTTTATTTATTTAAAAACACTACACCCCCGTTAGTCCAAGTGGTCATAAAAGTTTAAAACTTTAAGAAAATTAACTTTATTTGTGGCGCTTATAAACAAACTAATAAATTATATAAATAAAGTATTAAATTATAAAAACAGCTCTTTTTAAATACAATTATATGTATTGAATATAGGTTGAATAATGTCTTCTTCACAACACCATTTATCCTTTCCAGCTTACAATTGACCACTGAACCATTAAAATACGAATAGATACCATTAACGAATAGATCCGTCATCACAGGGGACCACTCCAGAGTTGAGGAAAAATAATCCTTCATGTATTTTATTACATATACATATTTTCCAAATCGAATACGTATAGCAGTTGTTATTATAAGAGTGATAGATTTTTAGAGATGTTTTATTCTAAACTAAAAATATTTCAATAGAATCAATGAAATACAAAAAATGCATTTAACGGGATAGGTACATTATCGATTCCAAACAAACAGAATATTGTATAAACACCGGGGATGGTGTAATCGAGAACCAAATTAAAACAAATCGAATTATATGGAACGAGATTAGTTCACAACTTTGCGTTTTATGAACGGTGAATCACAATACAGCAGTGGAGAGTTTGATTTAGTTTCCTTTATAAATTTGGAAAACACAAGGTGTTAACGAATATGATTATTATTATTATTATTATTACTTAGATAAAACATAGATAGGATAAAGATACCGTCATAAACCTTCTGATAGACATAAAAGAGGGGTATTATGGAAATACATGAATGATGGTTGATACATAAGGAAACATGCTATTAGATATAGCTAAGAAAAAAATGTGCTCCTGATACTGGAAATAGATAAGAATAGAAGGTTGACATTAGGTAAAACTAAGAAATACAAATAATGTGCTCCTGGTACCGGCAATAGATAAGGAAGGGAAGATGGCATTAGCCATAACTAAGAAATAAAAATGACGTGCTCCTGATACCAGGAATAGATGAGGGAGGAAAGATGAAATTTGGTATAACTAATAAAAACCAATAATATGCTTCTGTTAGCGGCAATAGAAAAAAAAGAAAATGACAATGTATAACTAAGAAGTACAAATGATGTGCTCCTGATATCAGGAATAGGTAAGAAGGGGAAGATGACATTAGGTAAAACTAAGAAACACAAATAATGTGCTCCTGATACCAGCAATAGAAAAAGAAGGGAAGATGGCATTATAAAAATGAAGTGCTCCTGATACCAGGAATAGATGAGGAAGGGAAGGTGTAATTTGATATAGCTAATAAAAACTAATAATGTGCTTCTGTTAGCGGCAATAGAAAAAAAGGAAGATGACAATATATAGCTAAAAAGTACAAATGATGTGTTCCTGATATCAGGAATAGATAAGAAGAGGGATATGACATTATGTATAACAAAGAAATACAAATGCTGTGCTATTGATACCAGGAATAGATAAGGAAGGGAAGATGGCATTAGCTACAACTAAGAAAAATATAAATGATGTGCTCTTGATACCAGGAATAGGTAGAAAAGATGACATTAGATCTAACTAGTAAAAACAAATAATGTGCTCCTGTTTTCGGCAATAGATAAAAAACGGAAGATGATATTATGTATATCTAAGAAATATAAATTATGTGCTTCTGATACCAGGAATAGATAAGAATGGAAACTTTACTATCTATTCTTACCTAATATATCTTAACTAGTAGATGACATTATATAGAACTAAGAAATACAAATGTGCTCCTGTTAGCGGCAATAGATAAGAAAGGAATGATGACAATATGTATACATAAGAAATACAAATAGTGTGCTCCAGTTAGCGGCAATAGATTAGAGAGGGAAGGTTATAATACAAGTAGTCTAATATGTTCCTTGTACCTTAAATAGATAAGGAAGGGAAGATGGAGTTAGGTTAGGTATGTATAACTTGAAAGAAACAATAATTCGGATATAGAGAAATATAATGACCTCACTGATGATTATATCATTTCCGAGGGCAACATTGTTGCCGAAATCATGTTATAGTTAAAAAAGAATTTGTGTTGCGAGAAGTTGTATTACAGTATGTATTTATTATATATAACGAATTTAAATAAAATATTTTGTTGTAGATATATTAATAATCTTCAAATAGTTTTGTTTTTAGGAAAAATAACAAAAAATGATAGACGTTTCTCCATCATAAGTAAATAAAACGAATTTTTCTTTCACTAAGACAGTAATAGATTTTACTAAAAAATCCTCATAATCTAAAAAAATGATTTAACTCTTTATAAGAGAAGCAAATATTATTAACAATATAAATTTAATTTTTTATCTTTATCTCCTGCAGTCAGAATATACTTTTCAGTTTACCCGCGGAAGGATTAGACCTAAATAACATGGCGTAAATGGACGGAGGGGAAGTGGGAATTCCGCGCACGGACAGTGCCCACTCTCCCGAAGGAATTTTCGTTGCAATCAGATTTCTTGTTATTGGTAAGTCACGTGGTTGCAGTCACGTTCTTAGGGCATTGCTTTCGGCCAATACGGATTTTTAAGGTAAATATTACAGCTAAATCTTTTTGAACCAATGCTGTACTTGAAGCATCATATTTCCAAGCTAAACACCCGTCTGTCGTACAAAGCAAATGCTAATGATAACCGTATGTGGGTGCAGGATTTGTTTTAATGCGGTAATAAATTCATTTTGTTGCATTTACACACACTCTGCCTCTTACGAGACAAACATAACAACTCCGAGACACGTGCACGCACACTCTTACTCTTGCAAAAATAAGGGGGGAAACTACTCGAGGGAAATTGAAATATTTTAACGTAGCCTAGTAAATCAGAATATTTATAAACAAAAATTAAAAATTGTATCAAAGTAGACATGGGAAATATGAAAAGCAGTTGAAATACGTATGTACGAGTAATAATTTACCGAAATAAGCTAATATATTTTTATAAACTCATCAGTAGTGTTTAAGAGCAAATTAGTGTTTAAGACATCAGTAGTGTTTAAATTAGTAATTTTAATAATTGATACGGTTAGAACCAGTGGTCTAATTACACTCGTGCTACTTTTTAATAGAACCAGCACTAAAGCCTATTGTGTCCAAAGTGTTGATAGGCTATTCTGACTCCCACATCCACACTAATAATTTACTCTAATTTTTGTGCTGGATAGTAAAATAAGGTTAAATTAAAAACCAAAAAAATAATTTAAATGAGAATCAATCAAATTGTAAAATATTATTTAAAACGTAAAATACGAATAAACAATTAATTCGGGAAAGGAGTTTATAAAGAAATGAGACTCGAACTGTATTGTTTCAGTATAACAATTTCTTTACTATCAGATTGATAGGAATGTAATTTTATAAAAGTTAAGTTTACATTTTGAAATATACCATTTAAAATGGTGAAACTTGTAAGAAAATATTTTTTTATGAAAGTATATGTTTTTGTATAAGGCCGTACATACTTTGAGGAGAAAACTGAAAAATGAAAAATGTAATGAAATAAATGTTCGGAGAAAAATATATTTTCTCAAAACAATATTTTTACCCTTCAGAATACTGTGAAGCTACTTCACATGTTATGTTGGTTTACTACAGTTGGTAAATTACTATGATATATGTATTTGTTTGCTACTACAGAACCGTATATTTAGTTTAACCCAGTAACCATGGAGCAAATATAGCCTATGTTTATATATTCCAAACATCTTTACGAAACCATACGAAACCTTGATAACATGCCTTTAGTAATAATCTTTAGCGGGTACAATTCACGTAGGCAGAGAAACAGAGAACGGTATACAATATCCCTCTTTCGTAGAGCAGCTTCCAACTATTGGAATGTAAGATGATATATTGGTGGAAACAAATTTTAAAACAGTTGCATATAGAAATCTTTCATTGACTTTTCTGACACAACAAAAAAACAATTTCACTCATTTATTTATTGAAATATACATTAATGGTGTTTATGTATAGGGATTTCCTATTACTTTTGAAAAAATAAAAAAGATTATTTTTTGTTTATGGTCTATAATTATTTATAACCTACTATCCATTCAGAGCCAATAAGGAAGAAATGTAGAAAGAGTGTAAGGAAGAAATACACACACAATCACACACACACACACAAACACACAAACATACACACACACACACACACACACAATCACAATCACACACACACACACACACACACAATCACAATCACACACACACACACACACACACAATCACACACACACACACAATCACAATCACACACACACACACACACACACACACACATATATATATATATATATATATATATATATATATGTATATATATATATATATATATATATATATATATATGTGTGTGTGTGTGTGTGTGTGTGTGTGTGTGTGTGTGTATGTATATTTGATATAATGTTTAATTGCACTACAATATAGGAAGCTCATGAAATACCTAACCATTCACTATAATATACACAGTGGCCACAAAGTAAGAAACCAAACTTGAAAATTTGAATTTTCTTTAAAAAAACAAACAAAACATGATGCAAAAAATATGTTTATTCTGTTTACTCTTATGCTTGATGCGTGTTTAAAAAAATATTTCAAAATTGCTATAGTTACCAAATTCAAAGTTTGTACAAAATTTAATCTGACCAAAATCCGTTCAATAGTTTCGGGAAAACATTACTTTCAGTTACAGAATAGTGGTTTACTAAAATTATCAAAGTTTATTAGTTCAAATGAGGAATATTATATTAAAAACATTTAAAGTAGGTTGCTTATTTTTAGAGACATTTCGAGAGCAAGAGTTTCGAGGTGGGAAAAAAATCGCGTAAATTTTTGCTTAATGCTCCTATTGGCTCAAGGTTTACTAATGAAGTTGTTTATGTTATTTTTTCATAATGAATTTATTACACCTGTTAATAAATAAAATAACCAGCACAGCGTTGTTTTTGTCTTTCTGTTAATTTTATTTATGCTTATATTCTATTCGAGATTTATAACTTTTCAAACATCTGCCAATATTCATTTCACAATAAACCCTCTGCGGTAGTGACATATTATCTAGATTCTCTACAAAGGAGAATCCTAGGCTGTAATATTTTATAATAACTTAAATAAACTACCATATGATATTTAAGGAAACTAGTTTTTTATTTAAATTATTAATTACAATTCTCAATAAACATAAAAATAATTAAGAAATATTTATGGAGCATTCTGTAACCTAAATGATGTTATGTTCATAAAATGAAAAAAGCGAGATTCAAACAGAGATTTGACAACAATATGCATCGAAACAAATTTAAAGTAATTAAAATATTTGGAATAACAATCTTCTTCTTTGTTGCACAGTTTGAAGTATTGACAATATGACGGGCTGGATTTATTGTAATATTTTACACAAAATCAATAATAATTGTTGTCTTAGACAACAATAATAACTATATTACACACTTTTATGAGGGATAGCTTACAAAACCTATTAGCACTCAGTTATTTTTCAATTCTTTCTGCTAGTTTACACTCTTCCTAACCTCCTATATATATATATATATTAAAAATATTTCAAAAACAAGATTACTTTTAATGAATATATTTATTCAAAGCTTTTCACCGATAAAATAGTACCAGCATCTTCAGAAAAATAAATATCTAATAAAATATTTTTACAAAATTTTTAAATATATTTTATATATGAATTTTTTAAAAATATTTTATTACATAATTATTTTCCTGAATATGCTGATACTATTTTATCGGCGAAAAGCCTGGAATAAATATATTCATTAAAAGTATTCTTGTTTTTGAAATATTTTTAATTTATTAACTATTTTACAAGAAAACATATCACCATATTTTATATATATATATATATATATATATATATATATATATATATATATATATATCTTGTTCAAATTTTCAATCGCTAATAAATACCTTTTATTCAAGTAGTGGATATCACTTGATGTTGATACAGTTTTTTCCGATATAATTCATTAATTAAGTTTAATGAATTAATTTTAGTTTTATGTGGCATAAAACCCTTTCACAAATAGGCCAAGGTATGCAATATAGTTATTTCATCCCATCTGGCTTAAAATAAGTGATAACATATGATTTCATAAAACAGATGATTTTATGTTATAGCTTATATTGTAGAACAAATGTTTTAACGCATATGTTATGTTACTTTACTTATAATAATTGTAATTATGTAATAAAAATTAACTAAAATAAAATATTTCTCTATTGACCTAAGTAGGAATTGACGTTTAAAAACTTTTCTTTGTGTTACCTGTTTTGTCGTAGCACAGTAAACGTACACAAAGTCTATCTAAACATGAGAAATGTTTTATTCTTACACAATTTTCTTCAAAAAATAATTTAGTTTATCGGTTGTCATCTGTAGACGTTGAGGTTTCCTCAGACGAAGAATGATATCTGAGAAAAATGGACTTGGAGAACGACTTACCATTGAACTTAAAAGGTAAAGATAGGTTTCGACGCTAAATGGAAAGGAAAACAAGGAAGTCAAGAACTAAATGTGGCCAAGCACTGAGGAAGGCAGCTTCGTGGCCGAAACTAGTCTAATTATTTTATGAACTAGTGTATTTGTATTAATAAACTAATGTGTAGTGAATTTTAGAGTGTACTGTTCTAATTTTTACCGTTGTGAATAGTTCTCACTGTCAAAGCTCTAATTAACTTAATCGAATTCAAGGATTTATTGTAGTTCTATTAGGCTAACAAAACAATGTCTATAGGTTCCTGGAGAAACTTAGTGAATGCAAGAAGAAGAAACGGTATATGTGTTACAAGGTTTTTTCTAAGCAAACAATGAAAATGACTTTGCAACGAAAATATGGGGGGGGCGACTGAAAAAGAGAATTATATGTATAAATGTAGTGAAGCAAAGTTAATTAACAAAAACAGTTCGTAGCTTTTAAATTCTGCAAAGAACTCTAAAGTCCATATAAAAACGTCTTAAAAACATTTTACCAGACAGAACATACCTCATCAAATAACCGCCGAATAGTCTAGACTCAGAATTTAAACATACTATTAAAGTGCACATTTCACCAATCGTACTATTAAATAGCATTAAACCTATTTATTTTACGGTCCAAATTTCAATATTCAACTATTGATTGAAAACGTATTCAATTTGAGAAATATGTTTTTGAATAAACGGTTCCAATCAACTCCTACTCGTGATTTGATTACCACAACTTTACCCCTTCCAAGAGGGATGATTAGCCAGCAACGTGCCTGTTATTAACTGTCAATGTACGTGCACTTTCACCCTCTACATTTCACCCTCGTTGGAAATTGTATTCGTTAGACATTTTGTCGGAGCCTCTAATTTATTTTTATAATTCCCGTTCGTCGAGTTTGGCAATAAGGTGGCGTATAGTAGAGTGCACACTCGTACTTATATTTTTATAAGTTCACTCGAGCAGGAATTAGATAAAAATATACCAAACTCTTTAATGCTTTTATTTAATGGAGTGAAACAACCGCTCCTCCATAATAGAGAGAGAGGCAGAGAGAGAGAGAGAGAAATATTTGATGGAAAACGAGGATTATTGTTTGTTATCACTAAATATACATTAGGTTTTACATAATCAAATGATAAATAGATGCAATGGTTAAACCTTTCTGATATATAAATGAAATTATGATATACAAAGTCATAAACAAGGGGTTTATTAGGGTAAATAGGAAAAGGCTATTGAAGCAAAGGAAAAAAATAAGACCTCCATTAAATCTGGAGCTGAAGAGGAAGAAATCTATCTCCGGAATATGACGTTGTTCAAAGAAAAGGACGTATTTCCAAGAATTTTAGAGGATAGTATAAGGACTGCAAATTATACATGATTTCAGATATTTCTATACACATTGAGAATACATTTCCTCATTAAAAAACAAACCATCTCATCTGAAGAAATTTTATTTATGAACTAAACTGCACTAAACACTAAATTATGCAGTAAATTTTGTAGTAGTCCTAGATACAAAATTTAGTAAAAACACCTAAAAACAATATTCTTCGTAGCTACCTGCTTTATTAAGTGTTAGTAGCTTGCTTTAGCTACTACTCATATGTAAATCCGTTCTTATTAATCTAAATTCTTACATTGTTTTCTGTATTTTCCCTTATTTTATTTATTAATTAACTTTTTTGTTTGTTTTAAAGGAAAAACCAAAATATGGTTATCATCGCCTATACTAAATTGAAAATTTTAATAAAACAAGTTATATTTCAACTTAAATAATAAAACCAAAATCAACTAGTTTTATCTACATAAATACTTACTTTGAGCTAAATACTTAACCTAAAGAAGTAATTTGAAACATAAATAATTAATTTAAATTTAAAATGAAGAAATGTAGTAATCTAATCTAACTAAGTTTTCTCAACGGTATTTTTTATACAGAAAATACATTTAATAAAGCAGAATGTTAAAGATGTTTAAACATAGCATTCATGAAACCATACCAACGTAACAACTATGGATATTTCAGAAATATATTTGTTAATTTTTAAAACCTAAACTTTCGAAACTAGCGTCCGTGTTCATTACATATGTAAATAAGATCCTGAATAATATAGCAAGGTTACGGAAAGAATTGTAAAGCCAAAAAACACTGGTTGCGCAAGTTTTGTCTTTATAAATTTCCTATACTGCTTAAAAAACAAGAAAGTAAATGTTTACTGGACGCAAGTAAAGAGCACTCTCCAGTCTTATGTTCAGGACCAAACTGTTTATTGTGGCAATACAAAAGCACTCCCTCTGGATATCCGTACTTTTCTTGCCTATTCCAAGTGTCCTGTGGGAAGAATAAATTCCCCAGGGAACCTACTATCCCGATCTGGAATGAATTTATTTTCTACATTTACATTTAGATTCCCGGCGTTTTTCTCGTACAAATATATGACTATTTTATGCTACAGGATAGTTTATATTCAGCATGTGTGTTTATAATTATTTGCACTGTAAAACTCTAAGTGTTATTAACTAATTTCAAACAATAATAAAAGTAAGATATTTAAAAAATTGTCCAAGTTATTTATCAGGAAACGATGCGATAAGAGATTAACTTTTAGAGAATATCAATATATTGGATATCTGATTTATTAACGGTTCAATGAGTCCCCCCCCGCCCAGACTTCCTAAATGACTCTCGATGGATGTTTTTCTAGATTCGATTACGTTCTAATATAAATACAGAAATTCGTTCTAGTTCTCAACAAGTAAAATAAAAACATTTCTTAAGTCTCTCTTCCTACTAAGGTCAACAAAGAACAATTTTATTTTAGTTACATTTTAGTAGAAATTTTATACAGAGGGCAGTAGCGTAATTATAATAAATAACAATACCCTTTCTACAAATGTATAAACACCCTTGATGTACATTTCGCCAACACAGTTAGCGTCATCACAAACATTGTTTGTAACCTTCTGATAACGCTAACTGTGTTGGCAAAATGTACATCAAGGGTGTTTATACATTTGTAGAAAGGGTATTGTTATTTATTTATTACATTTTAGTAAATGATTTCAATTAATATAAATAAAGTGTATATAACATAACCTATGTGTTAAAACATCTTTTCTACCACATAACCTATAACATAAAATCAGCTGTTTTATGAAATCATATGTTATTATTAATATACCCTAAATTTACGGGAACACGTACTATACGGGAAAAGAGGTTTATAAATTAAAACTTTTTTTCGAGAAATTTAATATAGAAGTTGGAATGAAAACTAACAACATATTAAAGAATAAATAAAAGTGTAACATAGAAAGTTTAAATAAGTTTAGTAAAAACGGAGTTTATAAAATGCAATGTAATTCCAAGGCAACATACATAGGACAAACAGGACGAAAATTTGACGACCAGATATAAAGAGCATATAAGGTATTTTAAATGTGAAACACATGATTCGGATTATGCTACACATTGGTTTAAAGAGGGCCATACACAACAATAAATGAAAAATACAATGAAAAATTTACATTGTGCTAATTAATAAAAACGTTTAAATATATTTAAAAATCTAAAAATTTATAAAGGAAAGTAAAAAAAGAAAATGTAATAAACGAACAAATAAATACACAGTCGAACGCTATGTTTAAAAGTTTAAAACTAATAAGTAGTTGGACGCAAGGTGCAAGAGTAGGTGTTCAGCAATAGGAAGCAAAGTCTGGAAGTGGTGGGAGCATCGCTAACAGTATATAAAGATAAACTCAAAGTTTGGCCGAACAGTGCGATTTAAATTTTGAAAATAGAGTTACTCCGAAACGCGCCTACAAAGGGAAATATTGTAACGCTAAGAGAGGCAGAAAACTGTACTAAAATAAACATCATATATTATTGCTTATTTTAAGCCAAATTTGACGACATAACACTATTGTATAGCCTACCTGGCTCCTTTGGTGAAAAAATACTTCTCCCATATAAAACTAAAATGGTTACATTATTAAATTACATAATTAATTATTATTTGAACAAACCGTATTAACATCAAGTGTCATTAACTAATATTAAAAAAAATGTATTTGAAACTGAGTGATTAAATCAAAAATATTTTATTAACGATTAAAAATTTGCACCGTTATTTTTTTTGCAGAAGTAATTGTAAAAAAGTTTAAATCCTGTGAATTTTAAGATGGCAATCGGCAAACTTTTACGCTAGAACTTAGCAAAATAACCATTTGCTGGACTTATATTTAAGCCTATTGAGGAAAAACGTTTCGATCGGTTTAAGCGATCTTTATGGCCGATTCATTTTTCAAGGCAATCTCAGTATCTGATAACCTTGTAATTTATAGATAACTTTGTTCTTTTTAGAACAATTACAACTTGAACAACAGCTACACTGGGTTGTTACAGGTTCCAGCAGTTCCAATGAGTAGTACACAAGTGCTTTAATGTTAAAACACGCTAAAACAATCACGACAAAACGTTGGTTCTAAAACATTCTGATTCCAACGACAAACATGTCAAACAATGTGTTTTGTTTCAATATTTAATCTGATAATGCTGTAGAAAGAGGAATGATTTTAAAATGTGAATTACTGGATAGCAATTCACTTCTAAACGTCTTGTGTTAAACAAAGAATAGCATCAAACTGTTGTTTTATTATTTAATATTTTACAAAATATAGAAAAACACGTTTTTTACCAGTAGATTTTATTTTATGTTTCTAGGAAAATGTTTCTTAAGGAAACGTATATAACCTTACGTTTATTTCAGATAAAAAGGTGTTCGTTGTGTTACACCTAAGATAGCCTGGTATATATAAGGGAATGTTCCACGAGGGTCGTGGGACCCCCTCCGGTCACGTGCCTAATGTAATGGAAAGCTTATGGTCAGCTAAGTCCAGGTGTGCAGTATAAAACGAAATTTCTCTCCCGTTAAACTGGATCTCTAACCCAGTCCGACATTTCAAGTGAAAGTAAAATCTTATACAAAAGCGTACCACCTTTCGTACTCACTGGGAAACTATCCGCCAAGTGTGTTACTCCTGAATATTCACACATTGTAGATCACTCTTTTAAACAACGTCTGTTCATAGCAATATGGAAACAAGAACTGTAGACGTATCCTGGATAGGCCTATAAGTTGTCTGCAGAAAGTCAATACGTTTAAGGTTTAAGCATTTCGACAACAAAGCCACAAAGAGGGAACGGGAGCAGATTACACAGGACTCTGGTCTGCATGAACTTCTGAAAAGCCGAGGAAGGACAAAAGAAGATAATGTTTAGGGTGTTATTTTCTTATAGGCTTAGAGGAATATAAATAAGGGGCTTTTTATCTGAAGTATTACGTACAACTCTTTCTACCTATGGTCATCTCCATAATGGAAACCTAGCCATAGAGCTACCACTGTGTGTCTCTGAAGTAAACTAGCTAATGACTTCTTCACTAGTAAGCTTTACTATCCAAACTTATATATAATAAAGTATTTAATTAATTTTTTTTAATATGAGCATATTAAAACAGGAGTTAATTTTCGTATAATTGCTAAATGAAATTTCAAGACTGTTTACAGAATACAGCAATAGGTTATTCTACACTACAATATAGAGACAAAATAAATTATAACGCTTAGGATACATTTGATTATGTATATATTATATATATATATATATATATATATATATATATATATATATATATATATAACGTCCAATGAGAGGTAACCAGTTGACAAATGAAGTCGACCCCATTATGATATGTGTTATGGCATTGGTAAACACAAGGCGGATTTTACGTTTTTCGTCAAACAATAATTGGTTGACCTGCATTATTAAACTTAACTTCTCGAATTACTATTTCACAACTGTCATATTTTACTGTTGTGCTGTTATACTATGGTTATTGTGTAGTTGTACAATTGTACTACACTAACTGTTCGAGTAAATAATTCAAAACGCATCAGTGTGTGTAGATTGACGAAGCTAGAAATACCTGAGGTTTGTACTAAATTTAATTATGGAAATCCAAGTTGCTAATATAATATAATTTCAAAACGTACAACAAATTATAAAACATTTATCGAAATTCCTTGGCGACTTTATATTTAGAGTCGCGAAATAAATAAGTAACGACTTTATTATTTTAATAGCGAAATAATGCGACTTTAATATTTAGAGTGTCATATCTACCATATTTATTATTATTTTTATAATAATATTTTTGACTCATTTTGGAGAACCTTTATAAGTCAAACTCCCTATGAACTCATATTTTTATTAATTAAAAACACAATAAAATACTTCTTCTATTGTTCAAATTACTTAATATTTCACATTATTGAGCTTTCCAGGAATATTTTCCAGGAATACGACATTTCTCTAATTTGTCCAACCACACAAAACCCGACTTTAATATATTTTGCAGAAAACATTTTCATTCACAATCTAGATTATTTTTAAAAAAAATATTTTTTTGTTTTCAATAAACGTGTAATGTAATAGCTAAATCCGTTTTTTACATTAAGCTTTTATTACGTTAAAATTTGCTCAAACAACAGTGTGCATTTTAAATACCATTTCAACGCTCATATGGTTGTTTTTTTATTTTAAAAAATAAATTTATTTCACAAAATGTTCGTTTAATTATTTACCAACTCAACCTCTTTTCATTTGAATGAAGTAGAAAAGTGTTCAGAACATAACTCAAATTACATGCAAGTTTGCTGTACGTTCTTAGAAATTTTAAAGATATTTCTACTATACAATAAAAACTTGAACAAAATCTTGACACATACTGTCAAAGTGTAATATATCTTTTATTCAATTTATGGTTTTTATTAATAATTTTACCTCCTAATTTAGAAAAATAATTCTAACCTTCTTATCTAATTTTATCATAATGTACTGAAACAATAGACATAGGCAAACCTACCTAACTAACGTAAGAAGTAAATCTTGAACGAATAAATTTTGTTGCACTTTACTTACGTGATTAATGTGTGTAAGCAATTCCCTTAATAAACATTTCCGTAAAATATGAAATTAACACCAAAGTGAATACACATGAACTAAACACAATCAGTAAACGAATGACATAACCTCTAAAATACAATTTAATCAAGCCTGAACAACTGCCTGACTGTATCGGTCAATTGTTGCTTTATTGCGTGTTACGTTTTTAAAGATTGTAGTGGCAATGGCTGTGACAGAACTCTGAGAATTCACAATGTGATTAACGTGCATCTAAAGAAGTAAATGTTTACGAAATCGTAGGCTAATATTATGTGGAAATACAATTTTTTAAAGCCAAATATTTATTTATTAAAATTATTATCCTATTATAAAAGTAATAAAAAAATTAATATTCTAAAACATGTAATTTTGTTTCATGTAACTTAACAAGTAAATAGTTATATATTTGTAACTCGAAATATTTTACTATTTCTATTAGATAATTTCCTTGATTTTTTGACGACAGTCAGGATTATATTATTTTAAATCTCGTTAAAATTATAATCCTTATAAATAAAACTATAATTATTACTTATACATTTAATTATGCTATGAAAATTAGATACATAATATTATTTCCATGAAAACAGTTCACTTTGATTACTCCACGTTATTGAATAGGCTATAGCGATCTTCATTATTCAAGAAAAGTCTTAAAATATAGCAAAATTTGTAGGGGTTGGATTAAAAAACACTGCCAGAATACTTATCTTTTTAGAGGTGATTTAAAACGATATATCTTACCATATATTTATAAAAAAGTAGTTTCTAGAATAACCGTAATATTTTTTATGAAGTGTAATTCAAAAGACTTAGAGCTGACACGTTCAGTAAAATATTATTTTAATCATTCAAAGCCACTGTGACGAAACAACAGTTTTGAAGGAAACTCTTTCGTTATTAATTGAAAACTGCAAACATCGATATCTCTTTTGCTGAAACAGTGTCATTTCGATAAATATTACGTGCTATTAATATGAATTTATAGTTTCTTTTTATATTAAACATCTCATTTTTGTGGGTAGAATAAGATTATCAACCTTATTTTCCGGAAAGCGTCGGAAGGTTAATTTTTTTATCAAATTTAGTTGAAATTACTTTTTTGGGCGCACAGTATCGACGGCGTGTTGTACTACTTATACGTATATTAAAATATAATAATAAAGCACCCAGTTAGGATAAATGTGGTTGTAATTTTATACATTACTATATACCTATAGTATAAAAATATACCTATGAAATATACTATCAAACTTACACATTTGAGGTAAGAATAGAGATTAGGTGAAGTCACCGGCCAAAAGGTATTACTAGAAAAGAAAACACGCTAAAGTTAGGTTAGGTTAGGTTAGGTGTAGTTATTTCCCTATAGTAAAAAGGTAAATATTTGCATTTGGGAACTAATTACACGACTACTTCCGTGGAGACATACCTTTTGCCAGGTGACGTCATAACTGGATACTTTATAAGTATATTATAATTGATATTGTGATTCCAAAAAAGTAGTCCCAACTAAAATGTGATAGAAAATTAACCTTCCTTGTTTTCCGAGGAAAATAATGATGATATTATTGTTATACACACAAAAATGAGTACGTTTAGTAAAAAGTCTATAGTTATAGCACGCAATATTTACCTAATTTTCTCTTCTCTAATCCGTGATTATGAGATATCTGTGGATCTTTGAAACCCGTAAACAGAAATTCAAGTGACAATGCCAAGAATAACCTTGCCAAGGCAGTAACCCATAGCACTAATAATATTAATATATAATCTTAGAATATTACTAAATTTTCAAAGCATCCTAATAGATAAATAAAACCACAGACCAATAACGCACAGACGTTCCATAAAATAGAACCAGTAACGCACGGTCAGTACGCAAAAAGCCGTACATCTGATTCACGTCTTATTCATAAAGGTTGATGTATCTGTAATTACAGCAGTTACCGGAAGTCTGTGAAGGCTACAACTCACTTCCGGTACATTAAACATCCCTTTACTGCCACAATCAAGCCAAGTGTTATTGAAAGAACTGATTGCTCGGTTAAATCGTCCGGAAAATCTGTCCAAAACTCTAGTGGGGGTTCTATCTTCCGACGTTACATACAAGGCAGGCATTTTTGCATTTGGGCAACCCTGTTTGCAGAAAACATAAATAAACCTATACATTTGACTGGAATCCAATTTTAATGCAGTAAATTTTATTCACATGTAATATATAGAGAGTAATGAGAAAGTTCTTTCAAACGTTTTCCGTTTAAAAAAAGCTAACATACTGATTAACCTAGTGCTGATTTTTTTATAATGAATTTCAAAACTTATTTTTTTCCAAGTCTGTAGATTTTTTTATTGTTGAATGTTACTGTCCGAATATATATTTAGGTAATTTTAAAAAATTCTGCTCGTATAATCTGTGACTTAATTTTAACCTGATACAATTTATTAGACTTTGCATTTATATACATGATTATATTAGGTGATATGAAGCTAAAGTTTACAATATGATAGTGCTAATTAGTTTTGCATCTTTGCAAGCGAAGATTTAGGTCTTATTTAATTCTTACTATTAGACCTACACTCTCTCTTTATATATATCCTCGTTAATAAAATTCTTTTTAGTAATCCGCTCAAGTTCAAATACATTTTTTCAAACTTTTAGTGGACGATACTTGATGTTAATACAGTTTTTCCAACATTAATTCTTTAGGTTAACGAATTAATTTTAATTTTATATGGGAGAAAACTTTTCACAAAAAGGGCAAGGTACGAAATATAGTTATTTCGTCCCATTTGGTTTTAAATAAGTGATAACATGTAATTTTATAGAACAGCTCAATTTATATTATAGGTTATGTGGTAGAACAGATAATTTAACTACTAGGTTATGTTACTTTATTTATATTAATTGTAGTTAAAAATTGAAAAGTAACTAAAATAAGATTTGTTTTAGTCTATCAAAGTAGAAATTAACTTCAAACAATTTTTGTTCATACTGTGTTACTTGTTTTATTGGCTGAATTGCTGCAAATACTTTTATAAAATATCTAAAATATAACTGTTTAAAATATCTGTTTGTGTAGAAAAAATTCTTTTCTTTAGTTTTATTGTTTTATGTTTTTCAAAATAAGTTTTATTAAATACGCCAAAATTAATCTATTATTAAAATTTTCTATATTATATAAAAAAGTATGTATTTTGTTAACATGTACTAAAATATTCTTGTTAGATCCGATGCCATTAATTTTTTTTACCTAAAATTATTTACGTGTCCTTGAGGAAAGTAGGATTAAAACGGATAATAAGATAGTATTAGGAATTTATTCCAAACAGTCAAACTGACCCTACAATTATCCTGTACATAGTATTTGCAAGGGTACCATAACTGAACCCAGTATTGAGTGAGATAGAGAGGGCAAATTAATCTCTGACACAGGTTTAGTAAACCCGCCAGAGAGCTTTACACCTGTTACCGAATGGATGAAGGACTGCAAAACAGATATAGCTATCATTGCTAACCTGACCGAACAAACTCTGAATATTCTCTACTGATTTCTAAATTGTTTACACAAGAAATGTCAGCATTTAAACATGTTCCTTTGCGCTACAAACTGCAATCTCTAAATGTAACTTCCCAAAGCGTAGCGAACAATACACTGCGCCGGAAAGAGAAAACTATAAAAACAACTTCAAAAGGAAACTTGATGTGCTGCACCCCAAACCCCCCGCGTCAAAGCAGCCCCTAAGGATGCGTATGTCTTCTTTACTACACCCAGTAATATTGGTTTGGCGAAAGGAAAATTCACTTCCTAACACTTCTTCAAAACCTGTTTGTAAATATTATTTATTATTATTTAAAAAATAATAATACTACTTAGAGTAAGGTACTTCAAAAAAATTGCCAAATAACAAAAAACGTCTGAAAAGGAATGGAAATTGTGTAGAAAATAACGCAAGAAAAACATTTTCTATTACAAATATTTGTTCGAAATCGTGTATACTGTATTTTCATTACAGTATTTCATGTTTGATAGTTCGCTTTAAATTACTACATTCAATACAGCATGTCTTAACGGGATTTGAATCAAAAAATGAAAACATTAAACTGAGAAAATTCAATAACTTACATTAAAACAGGTTATTAAAACAACTTATTTCTTAGGATTTAAATGCTTTGATTTTTTTTCGTTTTTAATGCACTAACTAGACGTGGCTTATTTACTGAAATGCACGTCATAAATTACCTTTAAATAATATTTAAAAAATTCTATTGAAGTTTATGGAGCGAAGACATCAAAAGCGGTCCAACAGGGATATTGCGAATAAGGGTAGATAAAGAGATGAAAAATCGACTGTTTTATTTAATTTAATGTTATTTCAATTAAATACAAGGCTTTTTTATTTATCTGTGAGCGGACTAGGTTTCTACCTCTTCTAGACAGAACTGGATTTACACATCTATATGACCAGATCTAGCATATACATATAGATCTATGTCCAAACCTGGATTTTTCATCTCTATGAATGAACTAGGTTCATTCTCTCAATGACATAAAGAAGTTTATATGTCTTTAATCGAATCGGGATTTTTCCTAACAATAAGGGAACCTTATACACTTGTTTATGAGAGGTTTACCTCTTTGAGAGGTGCATCATGTTTAAAGTACATCCGTCTGGTTAGGATTTAAATGGTTAAAGGTTCCGTTCTAGCTTCCAGAAGAATAAGTTGTCCGGTTATTCCCATAGGATGACTGAGAGGGAGTGGCTGCGCGAAGGTAACTCAGATCTATATGTACGTATGTTGTTAGGTGAAGGAAGACGTCCCATGCATAAGCCATGGCGCCTGTGACCAATGGCAAAGACTTGACTTGAGCTGTAAGTCATTAGTTTGGAAACCTCATTCTATTGTTTCATTATATAAAGAAAAGAGAACTGTCATTTAAATTATGTTACGAAAACTTATATACCAGTAAATTTAAGTATATATTTTGCTCTTAGAAATATATTCACTTATTGTGGAAATGTAGAACAAATATTATTTTCGAATTATTAATATATTTCAATTTCTTCTATTAGTTCACACTCTCCTTAAATATAAATTGCATTAATTTTCTGTTTTAATAAAATACGTTTTTATTCATCCAGTCAAGTTCAAATAAGTTCTTTTTTATCCTGTCGTGGAGGACAATTGCTGTTACACAGTTTTTACAGATATTTAATCATAATTTATATTTTAAAAAGTTAATGTGTTGGTCGGATTCGAACTGAGGAACTAAATGTTTGAAATCCGGCACTTTAGCAGTAAGCCAACTTTGGCGTAGCTAGATATCTGTTACTTAAAGATGTATATGAAATTAAACAAGAGATGGATAGAATAAGAAATGATAGATCACCATCAGCTTCAAAATTTGGATACGAAAAAAAAGAAAGCGAACAAATATCAACAAACAAAAATAATAGTTCAACCCCATATACAGGAGAAATGGAAAATTACAGGGACATTTGCTTTCTACTTTGCTAATTATTATTGTCATTTTGACTTATGTATGACTATATACGTATTTTTATTAATTTTAATTATAAAATACAAAGCAATAGAATTCTCCTTTGTTGACGCATAAATTTTTTTAAATATTGTTTTTACTTATCATTACAGGATCAAGGATGTTAAAGTTCAAAACCTGTTAAATATTTAGGTTTATTTTCTTTACTTTAACTAGCACTAACTATAAAATGTTTTATAATATATCTTAAACGTTTACTTATAAATAATTTCAAATTCGTCAACATACTGAAAATACAACGAAATCATTGAAGTTATTTTAATAAAAACAACAACTAAATAAATCTAAAAACGAAACCCGCTTTTATTCGAACAGGATTTTTAACTTTCATGGAAGCTTTCTGTAAAGCACACCTTTTAAAAGCAACACATTTTGCCGGGAATTGTCAAAAAACAAACCTATTCTCCTGCACACAACGAAACCGTTTCGATCAGCGGAAACGTCAGTTGTTGCAAGGCGCTGTATTTCAGAGAGTAAGTCAAGCTTACAAATCAATCACACAAAAAGATATAAACAAAATAAACACAGCGAGGCGTTACTGGGGAAACTGTCAGGTGTCTGCTGAGATTGAAGGGTGTCTCAGAGGCATTACGTACGGGGTGGGGTAAAGGTTTAACATCGTTGGTGGTACTGAAAACCAAATTCAAAAAAGCACAAAAAAATTAGCGCTATCAACTAGATTTTGTTAACTATGTTTAAAAAAATACAACGCAATTATAATTGTTATATGTATAAATGTATTAAAAGCATTCTTGTTTTTGAAATATTTTAAATTAATTAATTAATTATATATATATATACATTTATATATATAAATTAAATATTGCTTACTCCTGTGCCGCAATTTTTTGTTGTGTCACTGCAGATAGAATACTCGTAGATAAATACAAGCGTCTAAATTCCATTGTTGCAGTTTTTCACTGTTGACAGCCAGTTTAACACTTGAAAGCACCTTTTGTGCAGATTGCTCCGCACCATTTTGTGCATCTGATGAATACAATGTTTGAATAAACATGCGAGTTATAAATAGAAATCTATAATAAATCTCAATACACTCATTTCTCTTTCTTTTGGAAATTTGCTTTACTTGTAATGGTCGTTCTCTTTCTGTCTTTAATACTTCTAAGGACATGCTTATCATGTGATTTTTAGCGTTCTAAAAAAATTTGTTTTTCCAAGTTTTTAATTTTCTAATTTTTTTTGGTATTTAAAGCAACAAAAGATCCGTTGTTTTATTCCACTTTATAACATATTTATATCAATTTGCACATAGTATATATTGGAAGAAATAATTTTAACTGGTGGTGCATAAATCGGCAGATACATTGGAAGAATAAATAAATAAAAACCCACTATCCCCAATATAAAAACCTTTAATTTTACTACAGTTACTTAATGTACATTTCGATTATATGAATAATCTTCAGAAGTACTGAATACAAAAGCAAAGCCTATAAACGAGTTAAAAATTCTAAAACCTTTACGAGAAACCCTCTGTTATTAAAAAAAACTTATGAAGATGAGAAACTTATAAATGTACATAAAGTAATTTTAGTAAAATGAAAGATTTCTATATCGTGGTTAGTAGTTTTTTTTTATTTAGTTATAATTGGTCCACATTGCTCAAGAAACGTTTCAATGCGGAAAACAGTAAAATATGATGTCCCAAAAATTGTGAAAGAAATATTCATATAATCTCACTTTACCGAGACACGTAGGTGCTAGTGACCATGTGTTGTTTCTAGTCTTCAATTTTTCCTTAGTTATTTCTGTAAGAAATAATACGTCTAAAGATATGTTTCTCTTTAGACATATAAATCCTGAATTTAGCATTTAATCTTCAAAGCGAGGTCTTCCTAAATTAAAAAAACGGATGGGAAATAATAATGTGTTTAAAATATATAGTTATTAGTTGTAATAAAAATAGTAGGTTTCTGTTATTTTAAAACTCAATTAAAATTCATCTTTTTTGTTTTTATTTAAAATGTCGTTCCACGTGGCACTTGTCAAACTCTTGATAGCTTTCCCCGCTCAAATGTTAAAGTTACTCCAAATAAATTGGTTTCCTTACAGTAGAATTTTTTAAACTGAATAAATAGTTTCGAATGCTGTAAAATAATAGAATATTTTTAAATGAACATTTTTTACATGATAATATTAATTTACATGACAAAAAGCCTAAATGATATAAACGCATAATTAACAAAATATTCTAGTGTTTTGTTATGTGTAGTAGAAGAGCACACAAAGTTCTTGATTTTATTAATAATTACAATAATATTGTAATTAAAATAATTTAACTCTAATTACCAATTAGGTTCAATTTTATTTCATAATAAATCTAATAAATTGTTCCAATTTAGGATGTACAAATCTCCTGAATTTATTACAGGGCCTAGAGATTTTGTTAAAAGGAGAAATGTCCATATTGTAGTTTTCATCAAAGCATTGTTCATAATTTATCTCCCTCTGAAAAAAATCGTTTTTTTAATTTTACTTTATAATTCGTGTGCATTTTTGTATCTTTGTTTAAATCTATTGTTTAAATCTATTGTTTATAGTAGGCCTATATATATATATATATATATATATATATATATATATATATATATATATATATATAAAACATCGTTTATATTTTACAATGTTTTTGCTTAACAGTAATCATTTTTCAATCGTTATATACGTGTCCCATTTTCTCTATGTGTATGCACAGCATCCTAATAGTATACCACTTTATATACACTCGAACTAATCCATAAGTTATACAAATTTCTCAGACATAAACTTTAACCAAATTGTAAACGCATTAAAGGAAATCGATATTTAATATCGAAGTGTATTCCCTGACAGCTGTTGTATCCGATACAATATGGCGGTTAATATTTGTTTCATTCATGAACCAAGCCGATGGTACGCTATTAAACGCAACACGATTTCCAGTCGGACTCGAAAAAGTCTTTTGTTTTTCTAAATATTTTCTATGTTTTGCGTGAAATTAGGTAAAACAAAGCGGTAAATTGGCGCTGCCCGCAAAAACTCGAGCGCGGAGAGTTTCCACCCACCAGAGACGCAGTAGCGAAGTAATTATCAGTGTTAAACACAAGAGCTTTACAAAACGCAAAAATGGAAAAGCCTAGTGAAGCGTTATATTTGATTATGATGTATTCCTCCCCTTCTCATCCCCCAGGATTTCAACACGTGAAATAGAATACGAGGGAATATTACCTCTCGTCCTCCCCTCCCTTCGCAGCCGGCCTTAAACTTTTACGATGCCAGTTCAGGAATCAAAAACGAGGTTTTTCCTCGCAGAAGGAAAAAACTTCACTTAACTTTCCACGGTAGATTGAAAAAATAAATGGTCCAAGAATATTACACTAAGTTTCTTAAATAACCGTAAATAGAGGTTTCTACACGTATTGGCCGCCGGTTGAAAAAAAAACTTTACCTACAACATTGAACTATGTATATTGGTTACTAAACACATTTTGCTGAAATTCTGGTTGAATATTGAGTTTTATAAATAATGTATGAATTTTTAAAATAGTTTTATTTCCTGATTTAGGTGGAATAATTATTTTGTAATAGTTTTATTTTTATGACCTATTTTTACAAATTACAATGCATCAGGCAACTTTGATGTACATCAGAGATTACCTGCAAAATCACGAAATTTAAGATTATTTCTGGCTTCCCTCCCTCACCGTAAAGGAGATAGATATTGCAAGCCTAATAATGAAGACTATTCTTTCCCCTTACAAACACAATGCTTCAGGTGGCAGCTCGGTGTATGATTTCGGTTACGAAATACGCAAACACACTCACACACACACACACACACACACACACACACACACACACACAAACAACAAAATGTAGTTAGTTTTACAAGTGCCGTTTAATATCTGTAAACAAATTCAATATCATTTTTGAAAAACTAACAAATGTGTGATATTTTAAACTTTTATCTATCCAAATTTGTGATTGTGTACTCTTAGCCCGGAAATAGATCTACTTTAAAGTAAGATGACTATAATTTTAATGAACATGATATTAATGTACATTTAGATTTTAAAAAACTGTCCAGAACGAGCTTATTTACTAAACACATTTTCGTTTCGAGACAAATGATAACAACCAATGATTTTTTTTTAAAATTAATGATTTAGTATAGTTTCTTTATTTCTATGAACCGCACTACACAACTCTAAAACATCATTTCCAACTATAAATTTAGAAACTATAAAATCATACTTCAAAATTGTGTTAAAATATTGTATTTAAACATGTTTTTTAATGAGTTTGTTTTTAAGTAAGCTATAATATTTATGACGTTAAAACTATAATTTATTAGCATTCGAATAATTTCTTTTAATTACAGTAAAATCTATTTTCTGCTTCCGATATGATAAAATAGAATTATTGAGTCGTAGTGGTAAAATGAAGCCGAACATTAATAATATATACATTACAGACTCAAACAAACAACACCGTGCTGTGTAGGCAATTGTAGCATCTATTGTTACCGTGGAAACGTGAGACGCTAACGAAACTAAGTTAAGGGAAAGAGTGTATAACGAAACGCCTGAAGTATTTAACAAAACAAGCTTGAATGTATTTTCTGTTTTGTAACTTGCGTTGTATTTTTAGATGTTTAACATCAAAGTATTGCTGGGTTTGGTTTTATTTCTGTTTATGCTTAGCTTGTATAAAGTTAAAAACTATTATCTATGTGTATTAAAATATATACCCGAGGCATTGAATCAAAAATTTCATTACAAACTAAAAGCCAAGGATTTTGCAAAAGTTCAATGAAATATTTTCTAGGGCGCCGCGTAAGTAAAGGAGTACTTCATACAAACTATTTTTCTGTTAAATTGATCAGGAAATATTTAGACAATAACTTTAAATAAACAATAACTTTAAAAGTAATTAAGCATCAAAACTTTCTTTACTGGAAATCGTCTGAAGATGTTTTGTGATTGTGTAATATGCTAAATAGTTTTTAGCAACAATTCAGCATGTTGCATAAATATTGGTTTTATTTTAATTAACGGAAAATCGGCATGAATTTAAAAAGCGTTTTTGTTACTACAAATGTCATAGACAGCCTTGCGGAGGTAGCCATGTCAAAAACTAGTAACCAATGAAAGATACCTATTTTTAATAAATAAAGGTTCGGGTTCTGTTAAATTAGCGTGGATCGTCTAGAGCTTCTGGTCTGTTCTGATCTAGTTTTGATCGGAGACGGGCAGCATGTTTGCAAATTAATATTTATTAAATTCCTTCTATTATCTCACACTTTCCTGATATATATCTTACTCAATCGGTAATAAAATACGTTTTCATTTTTCAAATCAAGTTCAAATACATTTTGGTAAAGCTATTGTGGATGGCAATTGATGTTAATACAGTTTTTTGAAATATTTAATGAATAATTTAATTATATAATTTGTGGGGTCCAGATGGATTTGAACCGAGTATCTTCATTTTCGAAGTACAGCGCTCCTTGGCACTGCGCCAACTTCGCCATAACTAGAAATATATTTCTGAAAGACGTATACGCATTTTACTCCATCTGTTTCTCGTCGAAACCTGTATTGTACAACTTTGAAATGTTGCCATGGTTACCACACAATATCATACATAGTGCTCTATGGTAACTAAAATAAAAAATAAAATACTTCTTTGTTAACCTCAATAGGAATTTATTTAGAAAAGGTATTTTACATTACTTGTTTGTGTTGGTTGGCTTACTTAAAAATTTTAATAACGTGCTATTCAGAATATAATAACAAGTAAAATGTTGTGTTGCAAAAGTTAATAAATAATATTTATTAAATTTATAGTTTTCAAAATTGAATTGTGTTAAAAGAGTAAAGCTGCTTGATGTTTCGATTATGTAAATATGTCAAGTTTAAGTTGCCAAGGTATATTCTCAATTTAATTTTAATTTTCAAAGTAATTTGACAGAAACAAATCAGTAAATATACGAAAGGCACCAGTATGCATCTTACCTAACTTTACCTAATAATTTGTAAAGATCTAAATTTTAATTTGTAGAAAATGTAAATGTTTTTAAAAAATAAAGTGATGTCAAAAGGTTTTTAAGTATAATTTTTTTACGTTGTTTAAATTAAATCTTTTTTTGAAAATTCAAATGAGATCTCTAATGTACCACATCTTTCTTTAGAACAATTAGAATAGAAAGCGAGACTGCTTAAATCAAATAGTTAGATGCAATCGGTTAGGTAAACTATTGACTTGGTAAGTCTTTTCAAAGAATAAATAATATTCTATGTTTGCACAAAGGATTTTATGATTTAATAATGCAAAAAAAACGAAAAAGAAGTCTACCATTAAATTATGAGAAAAACCAAACTCACGTTTACTTTCGGTAGCTATTTACTTTTCTTGGATTGTATTCAGTAAGAGGATTAAATAAGCCTCGCTTTAGAAAACTGCTGGACTATACTAATCGCTGAACGCATGCGCATCATATTACCTGACACACTTGGCTGCTTGTAAAATCATCCATAGATCCCTACTTACACCCTTGGTGAGCTTTCCAATGTGTGATCAAAGGTTGCACTAAGGGAATCATTTACATCAAAGGCGGCTACGATTACATAAACCGTGGGGAATAACTTGAAAAAACAAGTGAACTTTGTTCTACAACCAATCAAGCCAATATGGTTGAGTAATTCGATATGATGTCTGTTTACGATATTTTCCATTGAGTCATAGGAAGTAACAAGACTCGGAGATTCAGAATGAATCAGAGAAAGGTGTCCGGACAGATTCGGTCACGGCCATTTGCGGTCTGACGAAATTTCCGAACATTTGAGGTCAGGTGATTTCTATAGCCCTTAATATTATCCGCCATCGACATAAACGGAAAATTCATTCTTGCTTTTGAAGCTACCCTAGCTTAAACTGATTCTCATCACATTTTATAAAAGCTTTGGACTGGCAAATTATTGACAAAATAATACGATTATTTTGGCTTTTTTTAAATCCGTCTCAAGGACTTTGTCTTTTGATTATTTTTATTGAGTTTATATTTTTATCGTCCTAAAACATTTTATTTTTTTAACTTGTTATATTTTATATTTTGAAAATATTACACAAATGCATACAGTTTTGAGAGTACGAGATGGCTATGAGGCAAATTTCTATGGCGTCCTTTCCTCATATTTCTAGAGGAAGTCTGGAGTCCAGCTTCTGGTATGTCATCTTCCTCCTCTTTTCATCCAAATTATCCTATTAGGTAGTAAAGGAATCTCCTGACCGCAAATTTCCGGAAATTTTACCTGATCGCAAATGTACAGGTTCTTGGTTATAGAAAAACCGGTAATACACTAAGTTATTTATTTTTACATTGTTTTCCTTAGTTCATTTTCGTTACCTGTAATATGTTCTCAGTATCATAGTCAGCATGATGTTTAATTGCCTACTCTGCGCCGTGTTTTATCGGTTACTGAAGTATACACATATGTTCGGTCACGTTTATGAATGTGATTGTTTATACAATATCAAGAGCACAGTGGTACAATATATTACAAAAATATAGGTGAAAAAACCCCAAAACCACAAAAATTAAGTAACTTATTTTAGTTATTTTTTGATTAATTTTTGTGGTTTTGGGGTTTTTTCACCTATATTTTTGTAATGTGATTGTTGTATAAATAATGGTTTTCTAACAGAATATACTTATAGAAAGAAAATAAGTTTAAAATATCGACATATAAATATAATTATATTTCGTAACTTTAAATATAGAGTCTATACCATATCAAAATAAATGTTATTTACTCAATGATATATGTAGATTATATTACTGTTTTATGATAATAAATTTTTAGCTATATTCTAAAAATTACGCACATTGTTAGCTAACATGTTTTTTTGTCAATTCCTACCTAAGCCAATAAAGACAAATGTTATTTTATTTTCTTTATATTTTATAATTACGAACAACATAAATATGTATATACATATTCTAGGATAACAAAATGAAGTAGCAAAATAGAAAGAGAATTTCCGTTTTCCAATTTTCCATTTTACTTTTTATGTATGGTATTGAACTATTATTTTTGTTTCTTACTATTTATACGCTTTTTTCGCTTGCATTGTGTTGTAGTTTCTTTTCGCTTTCATTTCGCATTGTCCGATTGTGAAGCAAGTTTCGATACCGTAAATCCAGTTAGTTTTTTTATTTTATTTTTTTCATTCATTTTTAATCCTTGAGCATTATTTATAATATTGTGTGGTAAACATAACAACAATTTAAGGTTGTACAATGGAGGTTTCGAGGACAACCAGATAGGAGTAAAAGAAACATTCATATACTTCCTTAAGAAATATACTTCTAAAAATGGGAAAGTTGGCTCAGTGCCAAAGCGCTAGGCTTTAAATATGAACATACTCAGTTTTAATCCGTTCTAGACCCCTTAAATATTAATAAATTAGTTATTGATTAAATATTTGAATAAACAGTGTTAACATAAATTGTCATCTCCTACAGGTTACAAAATTGTATCTGAACTTGATTAAAAAACCTATTTTATTAACGTTTGAAAATTTGTACAAGATATATATTAGGAGAGTGTGAGCTAATAGAATAGGAAGGAATTTAATAAAACGTTTGCTATAATTTAAACATCACTTGCTGACTTTACTCAGTGTTATTAAAATGTTAAAAATATAAAATTCTTTTAAAAAAAAGTGAAGAAAATAAATATGTAATATAGTAAGTTAAACATTATAGGTTAATTTGTTTAATAAGAAAATATAAAATGTTAAAATATTTTGCATAAACCATTTTGTATAAACTTAATTTAATTTGAAAACATTCCTCCATACAAGAAGTTCTGATTTAATTTTTAAGGTAGGTAAGAAGTTAATTTAATTTTATGTGCCATAAAAAATTATAATAAAATTTTAGTTCAGTTAGTATGATAAATATTAATTGTAAATCGTTATCATATAACTGCTCAATAAATAGTTGCAAAGAAATGTTAATTATATATATGTATAATTATATGTTTTGTTTTTTTTATAGGAATCTTAATATTATAAATATAAATAAATATATATATATATATATATATATATATATATATATATATATATATATAATATATTAAATATGGTGATATGTTTTCTTGTAATATAGTTAATAAATTTAAAATATTTCAAAAACAAGAATACTTTTAATGAATATATTTATTCAAAGCTTTTCGCCGATAAAATAGTATCAGCATCTTCAGGAAAATAATTATCTAATCTCTTATTATCTTCAGATTAGATAATTATTTTCCTGAAGATGCTGATACTATTTTATCGGCGAAAAGCTTTGAATAAATATATTCATTAAAAGTATTCTTGTTTTTGAAATATTTTTAATTTATTATATATATATATATATATATATATATATATATATATATATATATAGACTCGCTCTTCTACTGTTGTTGGGTTCACCTCGTCAATGCTGGATGAGATTCTAGCGAAACGTCGGAACTGCGAATTTATGGACTGCAGAATGAACGGATGTACTCCAGATAGTAACAATTCATCATATATATATATATATATATATATATATATATATATATATATATATATATATCAAATACGTATATCAATACATAAATAAATAATAAATATATATTTAAATTAATACAATTAAGGTAAAATGGTGGTTTTGAGCAGGGTCAATTGAATAAAACTATAGCGTTAATTTGCTATTGGATAAATAACAAGTGTTACAGATTGTTACAGATTCATTTCACAAATTTCTTAGCCAAAATATTTTCAAAAGACTTTACAACCCTAAAACAACCCCTTTCCGAGTACCTAGCTGAGACAAATACTTGGCTAATTAGTTTTTTATACGAATCTGTAAATTCACTCTTCCAGTAGATCTAAGTTTGTGAAGCTTACAGGTTTCGGTTTTAAGATCAAATACCCAACTTAGATCATTACCATTGCTGCCCCTATCGGGATGCGCGTAGTTACAAGTTTTGATCTGGAGGGGTGGTAAAAGATTGCCCTGACGGTATCAAAAGAAGTCCGGGAGTATTCCTCCCTCTAAAAAAAAAACATTTAAAAAATTGTCTCAAATCGAGCGAGAAACTTATATTATATAAGCTACTGTACTTTTAAAGTACTTTTGTTATTGGTAAGTTAGGGTATACTAATCAACGATATGTTTCTCGTAGAATGGAAATCGGGGGTTTGAATACCAAACCTCCTCTGAAATAATTCCTAAAATTTTATTTTTAACATCATTACTTGTAAGATTAAATCAAAGTTCATATTTTTCTTTAAATTTACAGTCACATTTAGAAAATAACTCGCATACGATCAAAATTACAAGTGAAACCGACGAGTATATTTCTTGTCAGTGCAATTATTATTTCTGTAGTATATTAGTGAGCTCATTGTCAGCTTTTGATTATGAAAAAATGATATACCTGTCCATAACGTGGGGGAGCCAATGCCCCTCGTTACCCCTCCTCAACTCCGTCCTTGCCGACCGGTAAGTATTAAGGTAAATAAGGAAGGTTTTATCTGTAACAAAATAGAAGAATAGTTGTAAAGCTAAGAGGGAGCTGGAGTATAAATATGCGATGTCTGTATGTATCAAGGAAGCTATCCCAAAGTAGCATACAATAGGAGGAAAGGTCCAGGAGATAGTATAATGGTCATAAACCCATTTTCATATATATATAAAACCATACGTAGTTAAATCACTTAAATTAAACTACTGGTTTTACATTATGTGGAAAAAGAGGCATTTCAACACCAATACACAGACATTATTATTTTATTATTACTACTGTATGAAATAAAAGTTTTTTGTGTATTTAAAATTAGAAAACCCGTTTCTATATGCAGGCTAAATACTTCATGTAATCCAACAAAAGTTATTTCTTTTTAGCGTTCTTATTCGATATATTTGTCTTACTTTGAACAATTTTTGCAAAATTCGAAATGTTGAGTATTATTTTAAACAAATTTACGTAATTAGTGATAGAAGTGTGAGCTTTGGTATGCAACAACATGTGATCAACTTAGACAACATCTCTAAAAGAATAGGTTTTTAAAATTTAAAAAAAAACTTATATTATTTAAGATTTACCTTATTTACGATCATTTTTTTCTAAAATCTAGTATATTTGCTTAAATTAATAACGTTCGTCGCATTTTCGAAAAAATAAATAAAATAATATTTAAAAAAATATTGCAATTTTTATGTTGTACATCTTGAGGTTTTTATAGAAATTACATATGTTTGTATTATCTTGGCAAAAAAAACCACTACTTACTAATTTATTCAGCAAAATAAATCAGTAAGTAGTGGTTTTGTGCCAAGATAATACACACATGTGTAATTAAAAAATAATAAAAACAAACTGATGATATATTAAACTCAATACCCTTTAACCAGACTAGAATATATTGAACAAATATATTGCTCATTTAATATAATAATAATTATAGATGATTATTTAAGGTTTAATTTTTTATTATGATTAAATAAAAATTTTAAAAAATCTATAAATACAATGATTTTGATAAAACCTCTCCCGGTTGTATCTGGTTAAAACGCAATAAACCGTCGTGTAAACTACTTTAAGTACACGGAATATCTAGAGTTGTTCCCCTAGGTGCAAGTAATCTTTGCGTCGACGCAATGCTTTGTTTAGAACTGATCAAGCCGGAGCATCTAATCCGCCACTTCCGCTTTGGTCTAAGCTGCTTACACAAAGATTGTTTTAGCTCCTACAATGAGCCTTTGTAGCTCTCAAGCTTTCAATTTTCACTTCCTTTATCTCGAAACCCTCAATTTACGGAATGGGACATCGGTTAGGCACTAATAGAATCCAAACACAAATAAAACTTTTCGAGTTTAACAATACTTCGTTTTACAAAGGACAATCTTTACTGTAAAAATTAAATTTTAGAAAATTTCCGTTCATTAGGCCTACTATAAAAACTTCACGTTCTATCCAGTTTCACAGTCTCCTTGCGATCTCTCTTTCCTTCTCTGTCTCTCTCCTTCTCTCTCTCTCTCTCTCTCACACACACACACACAAACACTCACTCATTTCTCAATCAATCGTGAGCGGCTTCTGATCAATTTAGAAGCTACAATGATAAAGATGGAATACAAAAAGGTTATGCTATAATGATTATCAATAGTGTTAATACATACAACTAATCAATAAATCAAACGACCACCTAAATGGAGTTTGGCAAGGGAGGAAATTAGAACGTGACGAATATCAAATAGGTGATACAGTCTGTTGCAGAGTATCGCGAACTGCTATACGAATATCACGTGTAAACAGAAACATATTTATATGGTATGATTTAGCTAAACGACAAATAGAAACAAAAATTACAAAATAGGGAAAACCTGGTATATTTTCTCCAAGTTTGAGTCCATCTTCAACTAGAATCTAAAATTATACTAGTTTCGTAGCCCTATTTCAGTTACGACTATAAATAATTCGTTGAATAATATATATTCGAGTACCTTTTTCTGCCTTTCTTATCATTACAATATTTTTTTTGTTGACTCCATTTTCAAAACTTAAATAGTACTAAAATATACTGTAATGTTAGCAAAGGCAGAAAAATATACAGAAAAAGTATTGTATAGGAAAGGCAGAAAATATACTCGAATATATACATTTATTTGTAACTAAAATGAAGATGAGTATATTAAGAATTTAATCCAGGAATAATTTTTGGATCATATTCTGAACGAACATGAACCAACTAGACCAACAGGTGTTTCTTAATATTCATAATCCAAAACCCTTCTTTCCGAAAGAAAATTTACAAGAATAAGATATGTAAAAAACGAATATAGTGAAACCAGCTGATTGTTGAAGGACACTTCACCTATATTTATCAAAGCTTGAAGCGGACATTCTTAAACTTTGCATAACGAAGTAACAAGCTCATCCCTTAAAAACATTAAATCTTTACATGTCAACTATGAGTTGTTATTATTTGTTATTAATGAATATAATTAAACTGCCGTAGTATCTTTTTTCACATGTTTCTATTTTGGTATGATATGTTAGACCTTTTTCTTGTACCAAAAATTGTTTAGTAACAACGAATAAAGTACCTCTTTGGATTGCGTATTTTGATTTAAATGAAAATTTTATTTTTAGGGCCCTGACCTACACGTCCACCGTGAATTTGAATCACCTTTACAACCTTTATAAACTCCAACGTCTCTAACTACAAACAAATAGGTTAGGAGTACAATCAATTACTTAAAATGTAGAAAAATAATATAAACAAAAATATTACAAAGTTAATTCTTATTTAAATCAACAAAGACAAATTTTATTTTAGTTTATTTCTGTTGAATAATTACAATTAATACAAATAAAATAACATTACCTATGTGTTAAAACAGCATGCGGAATCATATGTTATAATACATCCAAAAGGAACGAAAAATTGTATTGCATACCTTGCCTCTTTTGTGAACAGTTTTCCTCCCATATAAAACTAAAATAATTTATTACGTTTAACTAATAAATTGAAAAACTGTAATAACATCAAGAGTCATCCTCTACAAATTTTAAAAAATCTATTTAAATTTGAGCGGATGAAAAAAATAATACAACCCCTTTCTCAACAATATTTTGCGTGTTTGTCAACAAACCTTTAAGAATAATATAAACATTTTTTTTTAAACAATTACTACTTACGTCAACAAAAAATTATATTTTAGGTACTTTTTATTAAATAATTACAATTAATATAAATAAAGTCATACAACCTATGCGTTAAAACAGCTGTTCTACTACATAAATTTTAACATAAAATCAGCAGTTTTATGAAATCATATCTTATCACTAGTTTTAACCCAAATAGACCAAAATAACTATATTGTATACCTTGCCCTTTTGTGAAAAGCTTTCCTCCTATGTAAAACTAAAATGAATTCATTAAATTAAATAAATTAATTAATTTTTGAACTGTATTATCATCCACTAAAAGTTTTAAAAAAATGTATTTGAACTCGATTGGGCGAATAAAATAAATTTTATTAACGATTGAAAATTTTAACAAGATATATAAATATATAAAGGGAGAATGTGAACCAATAAAAGGAACTGAATAACGAGTGGGTTTAACAAACATTAATTTTTCACAGATGCAGGGAAATGAGACTAGGGAGGGTAGTTTTTTCTTAGCTTTTAAAAATAGCTTCAAAGTGTCTTAACTATAAGTTTATTTAAAAATATATATATTATATATTCATTTTTTAACGTAAACTAAGCCATTGATGACATGAAACAATGGCAAGTTTCATGGTAGTCGGCCACCACTCTCGCATCAACTAACATTGAGGAATGGCGAAGTTGTTACGGAATTTTTAAATGTTTATGCTATAGGTTGTGTTACCTTAAATTAGTTTTTTTACACATCTATATTGGAAACTACAATAAATTATCCGGTTAGGATAGGTTTTCTTATAATAATAATATTAATAATTTTCGCAACGTAAGGAAACCGATTACACAGAAGGTGATGGTAATCGGTATATAACCCCATTCACAATGTATTATTAAAATATCATAACGAATTTTTTATTCCTGATTTTTAGGCATTAAAATAGGATTGAAAAAACTGATATTATTTAAATGTTTTTTTTAATAAAAATGTATGTACTCATCATTCAGTTATAGTAAAATATGATTGACGTGGCTTTGTTCGATTATTATCGATTTCTACGATTGACCACTAAGAAGTCTTTTAACAGAAAGAAATGTAAAAACATAATAATACATACATTTAAAGGAAAGGAATATTGCCAGAAATGTCACAGGCGTTAATAATATTGTATAAAAAGATAATTTTAAGACGTAATTATGTTAAATATAATGTAAATTAATTCAAGAATTACTAGTAAAACTCTGGATATTTACAATTTTCTTACAAGGACTGGAATCTAGTTCACAGTATTAGGATTCTCCGCAGAACCTCTTGTTGATTTTAACAATTTGCATTTACTGGAACAAGTTGAAAAATAAAGTTTTTGTCAAGTTAAAGAGCAAATAGTCCTGCATGAAGTTCTATTATAAAAGACAGTAATGCTTTTTAGTAACAAGGCTTGTTTGTCAGGGGTACCTATTTCCCTATTATATTGTCCGAATAAAAGTCTGGGTAATCCATATTCGGAAAGTAGAAAAACCATCAATTTACAAGGTCAAAGGCATACAAGAAATAAAAGGTTTTAAATATTTACATGAAGATTGAAGGCTTACAAGAAATAACAGGTTTTAAATGCTTACAAGAATGTCAAAGGCTTACAAGAGGTAACAGGTTATAAATATTTACATGAAGATTGAAGGCTTACAAGAAATAACGGTTTTAAATGCTTACAAGAATGTTAAAGGCTCACAAGAGGTAACAGGTTATAAATATTTTCATAAAGATCGAAGGCTTAAAAGAAGTAATAGGTTTTAAATGTTTACAAGAAGGTCAAAGGCTTACAAGAGGTAACAGGTTATAAATGTTTACATGAAGATCGAAGGCTTACAAGAAATAACAGGTTTTAAATGCTTACAAGAAGGTCAAAAGCTTACAAGAAGTAACAAGTTTTAAATGTTTACAAGAAGGTCAAAGGCTTACAAGAAGTAACAGGATTTAAATGTTTACATAAAGACTAAAGGTTTACAAGAAGTAATAGGTTCTAATTGCTTACAACAAGGTCAAAGACTTACAAGAAGTAACAGGTTTTAAATGTTTACAAGAAGGTCAAAGCCTTACAAGATATAACAGGACTTAAATGCTTACAAGCTAGTGAAAAGCTTACAAGAAGTAACAGGTTATAAATGGTTACAAGAAAGTCAAAGGCTTACAAGAAGTAACAAGTTCTAAAAGTTTACTTAAATATTCATATCACAAAGAAATATTGAGACTGCGAAACTTCTTTATAAGTTTGTTAAAAACGTCACCTCTGTTACAGAGATTTACTCCTTAATATAAACCAAAGTTGTACCATTTAGGCGTCCATTGTAATGTCTAATTCTAAAATATTCGGTCAAAGCATTTATTCATATTGATGTATTTTATCTTATTTATATATGCACATTTATATACGGCAATAAAAAAATAATAAAACCACACGAACTAACAAAACAATATACTTTATTGTAATACGCGTTTCGATGACTTATGTCATCATCAACCGTCACAGCCCTACAAATATACAACTGCAACTAATCAAGTGACGCATAGCATGTCTAATTCGTTCACAAAAGATAGAACCGGATATGTATGAAGAAGGGTTAGAACAGACGTGCTATGCGCCACCTGTTTAGTCGCAGTTGTAAATTTGTAGTGGTGCCGATGATGATGACATAGGTCATCGAATCGTCTATGGCACTGAAGTTTATTGTTTTGTGAGTTTCTGTGCAGTAACTTATTTATTTATAACTTTAACGCACACGCCAGCTCAATTATTACTTATACGCCTATCAGTTTACTGTTAACTCGTTTTTTTACGAAAACTATCTTGAAATTTGAAACCAAAATTTAAGTATCCTTACAAAGTGATCACTAATTGTTAGGAATTATTTACTGTGGTTAAATAATAACAAATAATATTTAAAAACTTCTGAACCCCAAATATTTTTATTCTAATCTGACGTGCATTTCGAATAACAAGTAACCATCCTCAGATGCATTACAAACACTACTGCTTGACAAACAAACCAGTCTTTATTTGTATTTTTCGTCATGCTTCTGAGTATGTTTACTTAGTAACCGAAATGTACATCAGGTTAGAATAATAATATTTGGGTTTAGATGTTTTTTAGTAATATTTATTATATTGTGGTATTTATTTAGAAAATCTGAAAAAGAGTTAAAAGAGGTGTCAAGTTCATAAAAACAAACTTTATATTTTCCTTTACACAAACTATAACTCTACAAAGAATTATTTCAACTTATTTATCATTTCGTTAAATATTTCTTTTTTGTTACAATGCTTTTCACACGAGTATAAAGAATAACCTAATGAGAAAGTACAATCAGATGTTCTTCGCTAGTTATATTTCACATCTATGCACTCATCCCCCAGACCCGCAAGGAGTCCCACGAGCAATTAACAGTTCTTAGTTTATTTCTTCATCGTTTTGTTTGAAAACTATCTTGATTTGTTATATTTGAATTCTGTCATGAGCGCTTGATTTTAATAAAAATCCTATAGAAAACTGGACAACTAAAGATAATTTTTACGCCATTATAAATAAATAAAACGTTGTAAATCTTCTAGAGAGTTTAACGCCTAAGGGGAGTTATTGAATGATAATATGGCTACCTTATTTAACTTTAAAGAGTATTCAAAGTTTACTAACTATCAAAAGTTAATATATATATATATATATATATATATATATATATATATATTGCAGTTTTGTAGAAATGGTTGCAGCACGAATAAGTTAATTATGGATAATATTGGGGATAGGCCGATTCTAAAAATTTTCGATTCCGATTCCGATTTCGATTATAAAATTTTCCTTCCAGTTCTAGATTCTTGATTCTTTTCATTTAATCAATGGCCCTTTAATCAGTGGAGAATCGAGTATCGACGATTTCTTGATACCATTAGAATCGACGATTCCTGAAATCGAGAATCGGAATCGGCTCCTCCTTAGATAATATGATTACCTTATAAAAACGCACAGAAAAAGATAACATTAACTACTAAAGGTTTATATATATATATATAGGCTATATATATATATATATATATATATATATATATATATATATATATATATATATCGAAATTTTTGTAGTAATGGTTGAGGCAGAAATAAGTTGGATAATGTAGTTACATTAATGATAGTATAAAGAAAATTCTAAAGATGAATTTAACTGACAAAGGTTAATAAATGTATATTACCCTTTGGTAGAAGGAATTGCGTCAGAAATAAGTTAGTCATGAATAATATTGTTACCATAATTTAAAGGGTATTCACAAGTTAATATCATATATCAAAGATTAATAAATATATATTGACCCCTTGGTAGGAATGGTTTTACCATTGATATTCCTGATATTCCGTCCTTGAACGGAGGTGAGGACGTGATATCTCCAAGTACAAATAACATGTTACTTGCAACGATCATCCACAAAATGGCGACCGAATGGCTGACATTTTGCCTGAACATTACTCATACAGTAAAAGCTGGAATGTAATAAAACACAAAGTATAATATAAAACTTATTTACGTACAAGTTATTTATTATCCACTTGCAGGGTGACATTTCGGAAACGTCGTTAAATTTTTTATTTCAACCCCCGAGTGGCCGTTACGTCAGTATGTTGTGTTGTATTGGGTCATTAACTGTTTTATGGCGTTTAATTTGTCCCCCGCTGTAAAAAACCGTGTTAACATATCCCGTTTTTACATTCTACACCGCGTATACAGATCCATATTAAGGCATTTATAATTGGTGGAGATAATAAAGTGGGAGTGTGCGTGTGAGCGAGCGTACGTGCGCGTGACATAAGAGTGAAAACACATACAATGAAATAAGAATGAACATCTACTGTTTATAATATTTTGAAATCACTAAACATCAAGACGAGTTTCTTACATATTTGTATGGAAACACTCTTTAGAAAAATGGCTTTGAAGTAGTATCAAGTTTGATTTACACCAAAGTCCAGTTGAATTAAACATTATTTCAAAATAAATGTTCCGTAAAGCATTTATTTCAAAATGGAGTCTGAATTAGGTGACAATAGTACAGTATTATAATGGGAAAAACTACACCTAAAACAACACGGTTTCTATTTTTCTACTTCAAGCTCAATGCTGGTATAGCTTTTTATATAATTCTCACTTGCCTAAACTGTGTCGTAAACTAGAGTAAAATTAAGGGGGACAAGAAAAATACCTATGGTAAACAATAGAACTACTAAATAATATTGCAATGTAGCCTGTAAATATATAACAGAATGTTTTTCCTGTAGATTAAATTTAAAAGACATTAGGGAATTAATATATATTTTCAGTTTCGTAATTTGATTTATGAAAATTATGAAAGATCATCAAAGATCTATTCTGGCACTTGGCGGTTCCCCCCATCTTCAGACAGTGGCTTAAATCCCTAATGAATGTCCCATAACTACCTTCTTGGCATCTTTCCATACCTTACGGTCAAAAAATTATTATTAAAGAACTGTACTATATCATGGGTTAGTTTTCAATTAGACTTAATAGGAATATTTTTCAAGTTACACTGTTAGTTTTAAGCCATGTAATTAGTTATACAAACACACACACACACACACACACACACACACACACACACACACACACACACACACACACACACACATACATACATACACACACAAACGCGCGCTCGTGCGCATATATATATATATATATATCAAAATAACTGTAGATATGAAATACAAGAATTATTTATTTATTTGTATAATTCACAGGTATTCGTCGGAAAACAATTCCAACACGATTGAGTGAAGCTAGTTTCCTAACCTTTCCAACATTCACATTCCTGATGATGTTGGATCTGTATCCCGACAAAAAGCTTTAAATAATAAATATTAATAAATAATTCTTGTATTTGTATGTAAACAATATATATATATATATATATATATATATATATATATATATATATATATATATCAAAATAACTGTAGATATGAAATACAAGAATTATTTATTTATTTGTATAATTCACAGGTATTCGTCGGAAAACAATTCCAACACGATTGAGTGAAGCTAGTTTCCTAACCTTTCCAACATTCACATTCCTGATGATGTTGGATCTGTATCCCGACAAAAAGCTTTAAATAATAAATATTAATAAATAATTCTTGTATTTGTATGTAAACAATATATATATATATATATATATATATATATATATATATATATATATATATATATATATATATATCAAAATAACTGTAGATATGAAATACAAGAATTATTTATTTATTTGTATAATTCACAGGTATTCGTCGGAAAACAATTCCAACACGATTGAGTGAAGCTAGTTTCCTAACCTTTCCAACATTCACATTCCTGATGATGTTGGATCTGTATCCCGACAAAAAGCTTTAAATAATAAATATTAATAAATAATTCTTGTATTTGTATGTAAACAATATATATATATATATATATATCAAAATAACTGTAGATATGAAATACAAGAATTATTTATTTATTTGTATAATTCACAGGTATTCGTCGGAAAACAATTCGAACACGATTGAGTGAAGCTAGTTTCCTAACCTTTCCAACATTCATATTCCTGATGATGTTGGATCTGTATCCCGACAAAAAGCTTTAAATAATAAATATTAATAAATAATTCTTGTATTTGTATGTAAACAATATATATCAAAATAACTGTAGATATGAAATACAAGAATTATTTATTTATTTGTATAATTCACAGGTATTCGTCGGAAAACAATTCCAACACGATTGAGTGAAGCTAGTTTCCTAACCTTTCCAACATTCACATTCCTGATGATGTTGGATCTGTATCCCGACAAAAAGCTTTAAATAATAAATATTAATAAATAATTCTTGTATTTGTATGTAAACAATATATATATATATATATATATATATATATATATATATATATATGCAGCTTTGCAACACTGTGTTCTTGTATTCACTTATCACTTTCACTATATGTACTTAAACAAGAATCTTACTCGGTATTTATGCGAGTTAACTTTCAAAGATTAGGTCCCAATCATCGGGCATACTGAGCTGGGGTTGTAGTAAACTGCAGCTGTGTGGAATTCCAGTTGTCACGTGGTGTACCGTTATTTTCTATTTTCGGATTCACTGAAATGTGCAAGTCTTTTAAGTTTGTTTTGAGGTTAATATTCTCTATTAGGTTGAATAATTTATCGTTTTTTTATTTTATTTGTATTTGTTCGTTAATGATATTATTTTTATGTTTATAAATTTGTAGTTCCCAGATATAAATCTGTTCCCAGATTGTCATTTTAAGGCCTTTTTGTACTTTTTTTATTAGGTGTGCGTTTTTTAATGTGGGGAATGTGTTTGTTTTTGATAGCGTGTGTGGCTAGGTTTGAGGTTTAATGTATGCATGTTCTTGATATCTCTTTTAATTTCTTTTTCATTTGGCCCATGTATATTTTATTACAGTCTGGGCATTCGAATTTGTATATTCCATTATTAAGTGTGATACACTTTTTTTCTGGTTGGTATATTTTATTGATTATGTGCCTGTGTTTTTGTAAGCTATGTTAATATTATTATTTTTTAGTGTTTTAGTTATTTCTTTTATGTTTTACCCTGTATATGTGAATGTGACCCATTTTTTTGTTGTTTGTGGTTCGATTATAGGTTGTTTTAATTTATTTAATATTTTAAATTCTAATTTATCTCTAGTTTTTGTATTGTATTAATTTTTTTGGGCTATTTGATATATTATTTGTTTTTCTTTGTTTTTTCTTCATTATTTAGAGGCAGTTTTAGCATTCTGTATAAGAGTGAGTTGTAAGCAGCCATTTTATGTTGTGGGGGATGGTTGGAGGGGTTTGGTATTGTATTAATGGTTTGTGTGGGTTTCCTATAAATTGAGTATTCAATGTTACTTGTATTTCTGGCTATTGTTAGGTCTAGATAGTTTATTTAATTGTTTATTTATTCCTCCATGGTGCATTTTTATGAATATATATATATATATATATATATATATATATATATATATTGTTCATTGTCCTACCCAAATAAACACCTTTTCTTACCACCCAATAACAACAGCCCTTATCCAGAATCCTATCTCCAACCTGAATTGAAAAAGGCGACGCTGCAAGAAACCACAGCTACCAAACCCCCGTTTTCTGACTGATTCACTGAACAATGTTCAGCACATTCCTATATTAACGCGAATATATGAAAAATAATTACGACTGTTTTTAAGGGATGATTGTATGGTTCAACAATCTGCGATTGATTAAATTTTATTATCTTAGGAAAGGGGTAAATTTCACACCCTTTAGAATTACAAATATTACATTCTGTAGAAATAACCATGTAATTATAAAATGGCTATATCACGGGAAAAAAGCTATTTAGAAATTATCAATTCCACTTTAATATAAATTTTGTTTATTTAAATTATATAATCTCCATTGTAAGTGTTTTTATTTAACTTTGCATTTCTATTAGGATAAACTTTATTTAGACAGCTGTATATTCTTGTTTTGTTTAAAATTCAATCCAAGAAGTTTTCATTAAATTCGAACGAAATTCATTGATCGTTTTTCCCATTGTGTAACAGGTTTCCTTAATGTCTTTGGCCTGCCCTTAGAACCTTTCTAATGCCGGAAGGTGCAGTACGAAATACTTGGTATTTTTTCCTCGAAATTGATTTACCCTTTTATTGATAAATCTAAACTGGTTTTTATTATATTATAATAATACACTAATATATAATAACAAATATTATAATATATATAATATATATTGTAATATACTGGTATTATACAGTATATTATAATATCCTGGTATTTATGTATAATATAAAATATATTTATATGAAACACAATATTTAAGTACGCGTTTAAGGCTATTAGTGAATAATTTAATGTCAATGTTTTTAGAAGCAAGGCTCCAAAGCGAAATAACAAGAGTGTTATAATAAATATTATATATTAGCAAAACTGTTGTAAGTTTGACAAAATCGCTGTACCGTTAGGAAAATCATAGGTTCTGCGTAGCTAGAGAAGGTTTGTAAAAGAAAATAGAACGTTTGACTATGCGATTTCTATTTGGTAGATCTGCGATAGAGGGTAAACAGATGCTCAAAGTTTGACGTTTTGAATTTGAAAAAAAGAGTTTCGTAAGGGGAGGGGAGTTTACTTATAAAGGGAGAGGTTTAAGGGTTGTAGTAAATGGGTTAGGTTTTGTTTAAGGAAGAGTGTAAAAGTAGGCTATACAAGTCAGTAGTTTATAGATTAGGATCATTTTCTTTATGACTACTTACAGCTAGCTAACCTATAAATTTGGTTCTGCCTGTTGAAGAGATAATTAACTCATCACGTGTTAGTTGTTCAGCTTCATAAAAAATAGAGTGAATGGATATATAACCATAGGGAGTAACTAGAAACCTCAATAAGGAAGAGATTCAACTCCTCTAATGTTTTGCCGGAACTAACTAAAAGGAAGAAGGATTCATCGCCGCACAGCAACCTTTTAATAGGGAGTCTACGAAAGCCGTAAGGAGAGGTTTTATTTCTTAAACACTAATTGTTAATCAATCTTGGAAATTTTGTTTAAAATTCAATTCGTTATTTTAGAGAATGAATTAATTAAAATAATAAAGTCATCAATACAGTTGATTATTCAATAACTATCAAACGAACCTATTGCAACGGTATACTTTAAATACTGAATATAAGATTTAGGAAGCATTACATAACTGTATAACACCCTTCGTTATATCTTTGTACTAAAGGTGACTGAAAGGCAAATGCAGCTTGTAACAGATCCCGTAGTTAGCCTTTTGTCCATACTTGCTTCTCTTATCATTAGCATTATCCTAGATAAAGCAACACTTGCTGAAACGTCATTTCAGCTCTACATATATTAGTCACCCAAACATATATGGTACATATATTAGTCCATCTAGAACCCTACTCCCATATACTTATATGCGGAAAGCAACCGACTCATGATCCTTACCGTTCCATGGTCCCAGGGACCTTAATATGCATCTACATGCAGTCACACTGAGATGGATATTGCACGCAGATAGCATTCTCTTCATACTACTTATAGGACGTTAGTCTACTTTAAGAAAGCTTCTCTGCAATGTTGGTTCATGGAAGATTTTCTTCCATTTTAAAATACCACAAAAGGTTCACTTATTTATGTACCCACAAATAACAACATACACATATCCTTAAGGGTGACACACATTCTTAACCACACTTATATATAAATATGTATTATCCATCCGTATTTCTAACGGCCTTCATTATTATATTTTGTACTTACATGCTCTCTCTCTTTCTCTCCCCCTCTCTCTCTCTCTCACACACACACAAACATACTATATATAAACATATTCACTCACTCAAAGAGAGAGAGATGTAGAGAGACTCAAGCTTACTCATCCTATCTCTCACTAATCCCACAAACTCTCAAATACACACATACATGCGCTCTCGCACACATAGACAGACGCATTAACATATAAACACACATACGCGCACACTCTTATAGGCACAATCAATCCCTTAGAGAGAGAGAGAGTAGAGAGATAGACACTCACACATTCTATCTCTCTCACTCACTAGCACATATGCAAACACACACACGCGCGCAAGCACGGTAATAGATAGATAAAGAGATACAGAAAAAAGTGAAACATTCACTCTCTCTCTCTCTCTCTCACACACACACACACACACACTCAAACAAATACAATTTTTCACATGTAGGTTACGATAATAATAAATAATAACAATTTCAAATAATCTTCAAATACCTTATAAACTAACTATTTATTTATGCCAATGGGTATATTTGAAGCGTTTAAATTATTCTGTACAATAACTATAGCCATAAAGCAATAGATTATAAATCCACATGCCTTACATAACCTTAATTCGTCGCGTTCGGTACAACGTGTATCCTCATAGGCCTCCAAGTGGAAAGTCTGAGAAACACATTACACCCTCGCGTTACCGCCTCGCCTCACATATTATCCTGCAAGGAGGGATTTTAATGGCAAACTGTTAAAGTAAGTTTTACAGCGCCGAGCCACTTTGCTGCAAGTGTTTTCAACAAGAACAAATTTAGAGAAACAAAGCAATTTGCTTTTACCTTTATTTCGTGAGCATCAAAAAGGAATTTGACTGCCGCGTGTAAGGCGAAGAAGGGCCTTTTTACAGCTCGTTTTGAAATTTATTTCTTCTCGGAAAGGTCCTGTTCCAGTTGATTATTTATAAGATATCTGACCTGAAGATCTTTCCGGAAAAATTGACGAAAATACATTACCATACCGAAATGGATTTTTAAGTATAAATCTTCTTTATATAAAATTATAAATTTTGTCACTACAAAATGTCTTGATTTTGGTTTAGTGTAATTAAAATATGCAGTTAACAGCTTAAATAGATAAATATTTTGTAATGAATTAATTTCATAAATATATTGTATATACATTTTTGAAAATTTGATTGAATGTTGGTCTAAAGTTTTTAACAAAGAAGTAATTATTTTACTATAAATCTGACGAGTTTGACCGATAAAACTATCTTACTATTTTATAACATCAAACATTTATGAAGATCAAGGATTTCCATAATTCTAGGTCAGAGAGGTTACTGTAACGCACTATACTAGTATCTTATTAGTAAGAAATAACGAGTATGATAAATGAAATAAAATGTAATTTCAACCAACTTACTCAGAGATAGATTAGCAATGTGTTCCAGCCACATGGGAACATTCCCCCCAAAGGCAATATAGTACAAATATAAGACAACAAATGTTATATGCAGTCACGCGCGCTCACACACACACACACACACACACACACACACACACACACACACACACACACACACACACATACAAACACACACAAACACACGCGCGCGCTCACACACAAACGCACGTACGCACACATACATACCCACACACACCCATATACACACACGCGCACACACACACACGCGCGCACACACACACACGCACACACAAATACACACACACGCACACATACATACCTACACACACACACACACACACACACACACACACACACACTTTGCAACGAGTCTACTTGCCACATGTATATGTATCTACGTAGTACAGAATATCTTTATATAAATTTATTTTATATTTATTAGTATTTACTACCCTGTTATTATACGTTATTTATTATTATTTTCTTACAAAATGCGTTTGTGCTCATTATACTATCTCCTAGACTTTTCTACCTGTTTTCAACTATTTCGCTATAGGTTTTTCGATATCTACAGACATGGAATATTTATGTCTTTGCTTTCTCTTACCTTTACACACTTTCTCCTACCTTGCTTCCCCTTGCTTCCCCTTGCTTTCCAATAACGTTCCTTGCCTTCTCTAATATTTACCGGTCGGGTGTGGTAATGGTAATGACCTAAGTTGTGATATCGATCTAAAAACAGAAACCTGAAAACTCCACAAACCTAAATCTCAAAGGAAATTAAATTCCTAGTTTGGAATAACAACCCAATTATCCAAGTATTTACCTAGGCTAGTAATATCCTCAAGGGAGTTTGAACTGTTTTAGAGTTATCTACTTGGAAACCATTTGATTAAGCAATACGCGGAACTATATTTAGACAAAACTAATAAGAGCTAATTTAAAACTAAAACATTTTCTAATTACTTTATATGTGTTCCAGAAAACTTTATCTTACACGGTTTTGGTGAAATGACAAATTCTTTTACGTTTTGACCGATAACGCTTAACTTAATGTTTCCCATTATGAACTAATAATATCTTTTTTAATACAATAAAATTAGTAATTCCTTTTTAATATTTTAAAATTTCATATTCAAAACACATATTGATACATCAATACGTAAACTATTTATATGGAATAATTATGACTAAACTAATACATATTTGATGGTTTATACATTGAAAATATTTAAACATAAATATTTAATTTATAATACTTTCTTACAAATATATTTCAATTTATAGCTTTAATCTTATCAAAAATTAATTTAAAAGAAAAAAATGTTTTATTGAATAAAAATTTTACACCACGTCAAGTCAAAAACTATATTATAAATTTATAAAATTTCGTACTTAGACTTTAATATGTACTGTATTAAATCTATTAACAAATTAACGATATTTTTTATATTAAAATACCCATTTTGACCATAGCCAGAATTTTACTTCAGTTTTATCAATTCGGTTTTTAATTGACTTAGATATTTAGTAATAATATAATTCTTGGGAAAATAAAAAAATGTTTATATTTAAGATGTGTTTGCTAACAATGCAAGATACTTTCTTAAAATAAAATCTTTAAATACATTTATATTTATATTTAATCTGTCTATCGTTCTAAATGAACTAACATTTTATTTCCATGTCTAATGTCATATAACAAAACTAATTAAAAAGAATTAAATACTTGCTCATCGTTTAAACAAACAATCATAATAAATAAATGTTAAGAAAGATTTTTATCAAATTCAATAAAGTTAAGTTTATACTGAATTATATTTATTTTAATATTTGTACGTTTTATTCCTAAAAACATTATCCTATTGTTGTTAACCTAATTTAGTACTTACTAAAATATTTTATATTTTTAACAATTTTCTTAATAACTCTTGCTAAATCCAATTAGTGATTTTGAAATTACAGCAAAAACTTATCTATTTTCTGAACAATTTATAAATCTATTTTATTACTAAAATGGTCAAGGACTATTAAATGTTCATTTCCCGTTTTGCTAAAATGTTCCCATTACGTTTGTTGCGTCTCCGTGTTTTCTTTGGTCCCCTCTGTCTGCTAAACACGAGAAGAATTACGGCCCATGTGTTTAGGACTGCTAACTTGAGCCTGACTAAATACCCCAACACGTACTCTCTATAGGTGTCACACAATCTAAGACTAAGGAGAAAGGCAGGTAATAGAATATAGAGACAAGAAGCCCTGATGCCAGGTGAAAGGTAAGGTACAGCTTCCGTGACCAAGGTTGCTTACATGAAACTGACCATAGCAATCACCCCCACTGTATCTATAAATGCTCTTAAATTTATTAAATTGTGCACTTGCTCATTGTATAAATCGTGGACTTTATTAAAGAAAATCAAGGATATTCGTAAAGTTAACCAATCACAGTAATATACTTAAACAGATTAAATATAAACGAACTGGTTCCAAAGAAGGATAAGTAAAACATTATTTTCTAAAACATCTCATTCGCTCTACTGAAAGCGTCTTCATATAATGTATATATCTGTGTCGAGATTTCACTATGCACATTAGCGTCACTTCACGACACTTGTGAGTCCGGCCAATTTGGAACTGAGCCATTAGCTTCGCCATTGCCACTAATGGTAATTACATCACCAATTTCAGACGCCCTCCGATAATTCTCCCTTATTATTCACGACCAAGTCGGATCCCATCGGCCCTTGCCCTTTGATCGACACCTATAACTGAACTCACAAATTTTAAATAAGCATTCGGCTTTACCAAATAATTTTATTTACACACAAAAATATAAAGATCACAAGTATTTTTTGTCAGGTAATACTTTTATAAAACTTTTAGTGCAACTTATGAAAGAAAAATATAAATATAACCTAAATACATCAACTTTTTTGTATTTAATTAAATCTTCATCATTTAATGTATTATACTAAATAAAATAGGCAATATAATAATATTTTTTAATATATAGAAAATCAATTTCTTAAATTCAATTGTAACATCATAAATATTTGATGTATCTTATTAAATAAAACGGGCAATATACGAATATTTCCTAGCCTGTAACCAAACAAAGTTTTGTATTTAATTGAAACTTCATCAATTTACCAAATATATACCCAATATGTTTGTATCTATTTGAAATCTCAATACATGAACAGTGTTTGTAAACATTATTGTGATTATTTACTTAAATACTTTACGTATTTTAGTTTATGCTGACACTTCATAAAGTCATTAGTTTAACAAAAGCTACTTATCAACAGTTTATGTGATACAAAATCTTCGGTTTCTCTACATTTGTTGTAAAAAGACACATACACCCTAACTTTTCAAGTAATTAGCAATATTTTGTAAGTTATTATTTCATAATTTTTATAAACAAACACTTATAATAAATCATTTAAAAAATCAAAATTAGGTATGAACTTATTGTATGGAAACAATAGTGTATTGAATTTTCCTATTACTGAATACTTATTGTGAAGGGTTACATATTATATATATATATATATATATATATATATATATATATATATATATATATATATATATATATATATATATAATCCCTATATATATATCCATATCCATCCATATATATATATATATATATATATATATATATATATATATATATATACACTAAATTAATTCCTGTAATTAGTGTATATTATTTAATCTTGAAAATAATTCTAACAGGAAAACCTATTTGATATTATATATATATATATATATATATATATATATATATATATATATATATATATATAATATATAGAAAGAGAGAGAAAGAGGGGGAGAGATAGAGAAAGAGAGAGAGATTTCAATGTGGAAATTAATAAATGGATATAAAAAAAGTAGTTCCCCATAAGTATTAAGAAAATAATGTAAGTTATAGTTACAAAAGTTGCTTTATCGGTGCATACATAATTAAGTATGATATACAAAGTATTGCAATGTGCTTAGTGTTATAAGCCGGTTATTGTATATTTTTCACAAATATAGAACAGTCTCGATATACTGAGTCCAATTTTTTTGAGCATCCATTAAATTTTAGACTATTTCTATCTGAATCTATTTTATCCATTCTGGATAATTATATTATCCATTCTATTTATAATTATGGGTTAGGTAGATATGTTTTTAGATATACGGTATGCAAGGCAAATGAGTCAGGCTCCCATGAAATGTTCATATCAATACGGTAACCAATATAAATGATTCGCACTTCTTTAAAATATACATATGAATACAGTATGTAAAGGAAATGAGTCGAACTTCCATAAAATGTACGTATGAATACGGTATGCAAAGGAAATGAGTCACACTTCCATGAAATGTTTATATAAATACTGTATGCAAAGAAAATGAGTCGGATCTCTAAGAAATGTGCATATCAATACGGTAACCAATAGAAATGATTCGCACTTCCTTAAAATGTACATATGAATACAGTATGTAAAGGAAATGAGTCGAACTTCCATGAAATGTACGTATGAATACGGTATGCAAAGGAAATGAGTCACACTTCCATGAAATGTTTATATAAATACTGTATGCAAAGAAAATGAGTCGGATCTCTAAGAAATGTGCATATCAATACGGTAACCAATAGAAATGATTCGCACTTCCTTAAAATGTACATATGAATACAGTATGTAAAGGAAATGAGTCGAACTTCCATGAAATGTACGTATGAATACGGTATGCAAAGGAAATGAGTCACACTTCCATGAAATGTTTATATAAATACTGTATGCAAAGAAAATGAGTCGGATCTCTAAGAAATGTGCATATCAATATGGTAACCAATAGAAATGATTCGCATTTCCTTAAAATGTACATATGAATACAGTATGTAAAGGAAATTAATCGAACTTCCATGAAATGTACGTATGAATACGGTATGCAAAGGAAATGAGTCACACTTCCATGAAATATTTATATAAATACTGTATGCAAGGGAAATGAGTTGCTTCCAAGAAATCTTCATATCAATACGGTAACCAAAGGAAATAAGTCGCGTTTCCTTAAAATATACATATGAATACAGTAGGCAATGGAAATGATTCGGTTTTTCCAAGAAATGGTAATATCAATACGGTGTGCAAATGAAATGAGTCGCGCTTCCAAGATATGTTATAGTGGTTATAGTATTAAGGTTCATCAAAACATCAATATTTTCTAATCCACAGGAATATGTTTCCGTGTAATCCGAGTTTTCTGTAATTCGAGGGATCTCAGTCCTATTTACCTTGAATTATCTATACTCTACTATAATCAAGGTAGTAATCAATATTACTAAATTACTCATGGTATTTTGCTATATGCTACTTTCCCTGATTAAAAATTATATCCAGTAATGTTAAACATTCTCAGTTTTGGAAGCCTGATAGTGAATCTCCGAAGTGAATAAATCCGGACTTAACTATGTCACTAACTACGAATATCGTGATATTCAATATTATTAAATCACTTAAAGGCAATATGTTTTACGATACTTTTATGAATTATTAAGAATGATATTCAATATAGTTAAACTTTCTCAATTTATAAATCTTGATAGTGTAAATCTTTTTATGAAATATGTAGGCCTACTTAGCTAAATTCCCAACTACCAAAGACGTGATATTCAATAATATTAAAGCACTCAAGGTATTTGGTTTAATGTTACCTTCCTTGATTTAAAATGATATTCAATATAGTTAAACTTTCTCAATTTATAAATCTTGATAGTGTAAATCTTTTTATGAAATATGTAGGCCTACTTAGCTAAATTCCCAACTATCAAAGACATGATATTCAATAATATTAAAGCACTCAAGGTATTTGGTTTAATGTTATCTTCCTTGATTTAAAATGATATTCAATATAGTTAAACTTTCTCAATTTATAAATCTTGATAGTGTAAATCTTTTTATGAAATATGTAGGCCTACTTAGCTAAATTCCCAACTACCAAAGACGTGATATTCAATAATATTAAAGCACTCAAGGTATTTGGTTTAATGTTACCTTCCTTGATTTAGAACGATACTTAATGTAGTTAAACCTCCTCACTTTAAGAACCCCAAGGGTTTAAGACTTTTCATTAAATATGTACTTACCTAAATCACTAACGACGAAAAACGTTATATTCAGTATATAAAAATACTTTACCTTACTTTATCAACAAAATCAACTAGATGACAAATTTCAACTTTGTGTTTGCAATATCTGAACATATTGATGAATCAATCTTCTCTGGAGCTTTGTAAAATGTCAGCTCAGTTCATCAGGAGCTTTATTTGCTTTTTCAATTCATAGAAGCTAAACGGGTTGGAAGCTAAAAGTTGGTGTATTCAGTTTGTTGTAATTTGCAATCAGAGCGTGTTTACACAAGTCGCTCTCTGCAGTATATTGCGCTCATCAATCGATTTACGTTCAAATAAAATTCCGCAACTTTGTTGGAACGATATATCAGTTATACCGTACGCGTGGTACATATATTTGTTATTTTATATCCTGATGGTTCTTCATTTTTCAGGTTTGGCCATTCATCGACATACTAAAGGGACAGTATGTGTGCCTCTTGTGGCAACCCTGTGGTTTACATACACCGTATAGGGTATTTTCCGTCCCGGTGGTTCTTCATTCACCAGTCTTAGGATTCATCTACATACAAAAGGGACTGTATGTGTGCCTCTGGTGGCAACCTTATAGTTCACACACATCGTGTAGGGTATTCTCCATCCCGACGGTTTTTCATTCATCTACATACTAAAGGGACTGTATGTGTGCCTCTGGTGGTAACCCTGTGGTTCACACACATCGTGTAGGGTATTTTTTATCCTCTTCACCGTTCCCTCACTTTTGAACGGATTGCCTCACGGAAATTGCCTCGTGGAATCTATAAATCTCTAAATTAACCATAGAGAGAAAGTAAGATCACAGGAGACGACTAGCAAAGGGCAAACCAGGGAAGGTGACATAAACTACCCAGAGGTAAAGTTGACTCAACGTTAACGACTGCCTATTTATGACAGGAAATACCAACATTCCAACTAAATGAGTAGGCTCATAACTATCAATTATCAATTATACTGTACACTTATTATAAAATGAGTGGATAATTGAATGCCGTCATAAAATTATTCACAGGAGATTTCTTCACTACAGTCCAATTAAGATTTGCAAGCTACTTTCAAGAAATAACCTCAATATGAGTGTGTACTATTGTAGTATAATTGCGCCGCTTTACTTCCCAAAACTAAAACCGTATATTTATAAATAAATATTAATTATCATTTATATTTTTAAACATTAGTATTATAAAATTTGTATATTTAAATAAATAATAAATAAAACCATTGTGTCTACTACCAACTAAAGATTAATTACAAGTAGAAAACTACGACTATATTTTTTAATGTTGACATTTTACATACTGAAACCATGTAGTTATTACTAGGTCGCGAGGAAAATAATGGAGGGACGTTTTTTAATCTTCCAGTCAAACCAAGACAGTATGAGGCGTCCTATTTTATATTTAAAATTGAACTGTTATTATCTTTGTTTTTGCGTGTTTCTTTTCTACATTTTTAATTTTTCTGGTAGCTATTAAATTTCCATTTAGTCTAGTTTTAATTCTATGGTAAAACATTTGCATATTCTTTAGGTCCGAAACGTTGTAAATCTTTTTTAAGAACGAAAATGTATTCAGACTTTGAACAGCAAAGTGCATTACTTCGCAATACATGACTTGTAGTGCTGAAATACATCACTTCGAAAATACAAAAAGATGGCTAATGTCCGAAATGCAATTGTACAACAATTCATCTTGGCCATGAAATGGCGATAAGAAAATGTTTAAATTCTTGTATCGTTTATTATCTAAATTTGTAAAATTAGTATATTTGATATTCTCCAAATATTTTTCAAATCTCAAAATGTTAAAATATATTTTTTTCTCTTTGCCCATCAAAAAATACAAATTCGTCCCACTTAAGTAAATAGAAATGTAACTTTTTTAATTTTATGCTCCGCATTAAATATGACCAAAAATACAAAACACTGATCGCTTCTAAAATTTTGGCTTTATATACCCAAAGTGGATCCAGTGAAAAGATTAAAGAAAAACAAAATTCGTATATATCTAACTGCCCTTTAGGAAAAAGTGATGATATGTTAGTAATTAATATTTTTTAAATTTTAAACGCTTATTACTTAAATCTTCGCTTGTGTCACTGATACATTTTTTCAAAGTGAGATCCGAAAACCCGTTTCTATTGAAAACTGAAAGGATTTAAGAACAATTTAATACAACAACTACACCTTTGCCGCTAAAAGGAAAAAACGTTCGACTATGACTGAATCGATTTTCTATGAACTATGCACTAAGTATTTCTCGCTTTGGAAACCAGGACTCACACGCTTTTTGGTAAGAGATTTTTCGGAAAGGAAAAGTATATAATTCATTTTCTCAAAACACTATTAAAGAAATATGGGCCAGACAGCGGGACTGATCTACAAAGGAGAATAATTCATTTGAAGTAGTTAATAGAAGCTAATTAATGAAGTTGATGATAAAAAAAAATGTAGTTACTAAAAAAATCTTTATTAGATGTTAAAATTTTACTGAAAAAAATTTATTAAAAGAATTTAATTGAAAACGATTCTTAAAAAGTGTCAGACTGGCTCAAGAGAGTTCCCATTTTGATAAATGAAATGAAAACATAAAACTCATTAGCATTGATAAATTACAGAAAGATTAATTAAGACATAAGTTAATATATTAATCAACTGATAAAATATTAAATAATAAAATTTTAATATCCAAGAAATAAAGTAATATATCCCAAGAGTTTTGTAGTCCATCACGTTTGGTGAAACGTAAATAATCAAGTATGTTTTTACAAATTTACAAAATTAAAGTTCCGATAGTCATAAAGTAATGTAAAAGTGATTAATATCCTAAGAGTTAAAACAGCTGTTTTAACACCTGGTATGTTGTGTTTAGAAGAAAACATAACCTATAACATACAATCGACTGCTTTATGAAATAACAATCACGTTATCACATAATTTAAGCTAAAATAGGTGTATGCAGCACATATATACAAGTATATAAGGTGTGATAAATCGTGACGCCAACTTACAAAAGATTTTTCAAATGTTTTTACTCCAAAACTAGACAAATTTAAAGGTTGTGTAATTCAGAACGAAATGTTAATTAGAATAAAAACAAGAAATATTAGAGATTTGAAAAAGCCGTAATCTCTGAATTGGAACTGTTGCGGTCAATGGGAAGACATCGGTGGTAGGTCTGAGCATTATCACTACATATCAATCGAAAATGAAAACATTCTCTCAACTAAAGATAAAACCATTAACTATAGGTTGAGTGATAAAAAAAATACTTCTAATTTGGTGAAATCAACCAAAAGAATAAATTTTTTTTCACGTGGTTTATGTGACTAATTTATCACTTTCTAACTTGTACAAAATAGAAGATAGCTTGAATTCGTTTTCTTCTGATAATTTCATCAGCGGTTCTACAGTATTGACTCTATCGAAAACAATTAATCTATATATTGTTAAACATCTATTCACATTGGCCAATTTTATGTTCTACTCTCTTAGTGCAAATGAGTAAGCATTACCAGTACCTTTCTTGCACTTTTTTGTAAAATGTGAGTGCTTTTCTGTAAACATTGACTGTGTTACTGAAGGTATATATTAGAATAAATTTACTCACACTATTTAAAAGACCAAAGGTTTTACTAATATTCTATTTAAAAAGACCAAATAATCTATACTGTTATATAAAACCCTAATGGTGTGTGTATGTATGTATGTGTGTGTGTGTGTGTGTGTGTGTATGTGTGTGGGTGGGTGTGTGTGTGGGTGTGTGTGTGGGTGGGTGTGTGTGTGAGTGTTGTGTGTGTGGATGGGTGTGTGTGTGTGTGGGCATGTTTGTGTGTGTGTGTTTCTGTCTCATTCAATCACTTAAAAACTACTGCACCCATTGAGCTGAATTTTTACATGGAAATTCTTAGGGTCCCTGGATAATACATACGCCTATTTTAATTTAGAAATTCCATCAGGGAACCGCCCCACTGGTCTTAAAAACTCCCTTGACACTCAATTATCTATACCCTATTATATCCTTGGCTTAATCAGCTGATAGTAAATGTGTTTGTAATCAGCTGTAACAGTTACTTCAAAACACAATCAAACAGGTCATGGTAATTGTTAGTAGTTATTAATCTTTCAAGGTTAGTTATACTTTACAAATGCCATGTTACAAGCAGAATCTTTTCCTTCTCTTGGTTTTTCAAGACAATAATCGGTAAGTTTATAAACTATAGCTTGACAAATTTATTGAGATTTAATTTTAGTAAAATAACTTCAACCCAAATACAAATACAAATTAAATCAACATAAATATATGTCAAACCCGTACGAAGGACAGGTACTCTGCTAGTACCTACTAAACATATATTTACACTTAAATGAGACAACCATTTTCGAAGTATTAGCACCATTGCCTTGTACTTTCCAGCACTCAGTAGTGTGCCCTGTATGCCCATAAATTAATCACACTTTTGATGAATTTTAGCACTTTCTAATCCTTTCGGACACAAAACCCCAATTGCATACCGTATGCAGTCTTTAATTAGATAGGGCATGATATTTGAATGGATGTTAACAAAAAATTATTATGTGGTTTTAAAACCATTAAACATAAAACAAAATTCAAAACCTTAAAGGTTTTAATTAACAATAAATATTGAGATATGCAGTAATCAATAAAAAAAATCAATTTTCTGTTTACAACTGAAACTGCATTAAGTATATTAGATAATGACAAGGTTTAAAACCCCCGAAGAATTTCTTCATTATGAGAATCGATTTCGTGCAAGTGCAAGTACTCAGAGAGAATTGTTTCAGAGCGAAACGAATAAATCCCTAGTCCCAGTAGTGCAACAGTAATGGATTATGTTTAAAACCCGTATACCCGTAGCCACAGAAAGGAAACGCTGCTATTGGCTCAGCGAAGGAAACAAGCTGAAGGTATTGGCGGTAATACGTCAGCTGTAAGCTGTAACTCTGACATCTCAGTTATTTCCAACAGCAATTAATATCATTCGGGATAAGAAAATACCACGCTTTAATGTTATGTTTTTCAATTTCTTCTATTAGCTCACACTCTCCTCACATACATCTTGTACAAATTTTCAATCGTTAATCAAATATGTTTTTATTCTTCCATAAAGTTAAAATAAATTTGTTTGAACCTATATTGGATGACAACTGATATTAATACAGTTTTTTCAAACATTAATTTAAATTTTTTAAACTTCACGTCCCGTTCGGATCCGAACTAAGGAACTACATGTTTGAAATCAAGTACTTTGGCACTGAGCCAACTATCCCATAGCTAGAAATTAATTACTTAAAGATGTATAAGAAGTTATTAGAGAAATGTTCCTTGCAATAATGAAGCATAACAATAGTTTAATAGAATGAGAAGTTATAGACCACCATAAATTAAAAACGAAAAGTAAGCGAATAAATAGTAACAAACAAAAATAATAGTCGAACTGAATAAAGAAGAAAACGAAAAATTGCAAGGAAATTCGATTTCTGTTTTGCTACAAAGTATTGTGATTCTGTAATGCGTATATACGTGTATATTAATTGTAATTATAAAATAAAAAAAAAGAACTAAAATAAACCTTTTCATTGTCGATCTCAGTATGAATTTACTTAAAATATTTATTCTATATTACTTGCTAATAGCACGTTCTGATTCAAACAAAATTTTAAAAACATATTTCTCTCAATATTCAAATATTGTAACTAATGAAATATTTTAAATATATTTCCTAAACCCTGTATTTCATTTTAACACGATAAAGATTTTCTTGATTACGTTTAAAATAATTCCAGATGAATGTTGTTTTCTACAAGTAATTACAGTATTTTTTCGTTACTGTATTTAATGTAGTTTATCCTCATTCATTAATCTTCACAATCGGAAGGTTTATTTGTGCGAACAAATTTAACGTTTTTGAGAAGTGGGAGTATTTTAAATCTATTGAATATTCTTGAGTTATTTAGGCTTAAACATTATTTAATAATGATACTCTAAAAGTTTTGATTATGAGGTTAAACAGAGACTTTATTTTGCAAGCGTAAGTAAAAAAAAGAGCTTATAACTATGTATCAAGTCATATTCTACTATAATAATTCTCGCCTACCTGTGAATTAGCCTTACTCTACGAATCGAAATTAATTTAAACAAATTATGTTGGGGTTTTCACTTCCCCTAAAAACATTAAAACTATTTTTAAGTTTTAAATTAAACTATTAGAGAATATACAAATATACAATGTAGATCAGATCAAATTAATACAAAATGCAACACACGAAAAGAGAGTCAATATCTACTTTTATTACTTATTTATTATTTAATATTTTATCTTGCAAGTGCAAGTAAACAAGTAGTATAGAAATAAATTTTTTACTTAGGTCAATTCCCACTTAGGTCAACAAAGAAAATTTTTATTTTAATTACTTTTTAGTAAATAATTGTAAATAATATAAATAAATTAACATACCATACCCACTGCTCTAAAGTCAGGTGTTTTATGAAATCAGGTTATCTCTTATTTTAAACTAAATAGGGCTGAGTTTCTAGAATATAAAATTAAAATTTACTAAACAAATTTAATTGATAAATTTATATTTTGTCAAAACTGTATTAACATTAAGTGTCATCCACTACATGTTTAAAAAAAATGGGTTTGAACTAAAATGGATTAATAAAAAGTTTAACGATTGGAAATTTATACAATATATATATATATATATATATATATATATATATATATATATATATATATAGAGAGAGAGAGAGAGAGAGAGAGAGAGAGAGAGAGAGAAAGAGAGAGAGAGAGTGAACTAATAAAAGGAATTGAAAAATATAGAACTTATAAGTAGTATCAAGTATTAGTTTACTATAGTAACACTCGCCTACCTGTGAATGGGGCTTACTCTAAGAATCCGAATTAATCTAAGCTCATTATGAATGCCAATCAATTTGGCACTTCCGCTAAAACAGCAAAACGATTTTTAAGTTTTAAATAAAACTATTAGGGAATATAGATCCAATAAAGTTTATACAAAATGCAGCACATGAAAAGGGAATTATATCTATCTTTATTTACATGTAAATATCAAACAATTTCTAAATGCGAAGAGTTTTTTCCATTTTAGTAGAATTAGGAAATGTTTTTTTTAATAACAAGAGCATATTATTTGTTTAAGGAATGTGTAAATGATTGCTAATTTTAGGATTAGAGTATTGAATCAACTAGACCGAATGAGGAGTATTTGTGCAAGGACACCTGAGAAGGAACTACCGTCATCTACTAAAAAATAACTTTTTGACATCTAAAGACTCACTAACTCATCGTAGACATAAGGGACGAAGAGTTAAATGTAGGTAGGATTGAGGAATGGATATGAATGACGTCAGGAATACCAGAGACTCACCCTATCACGATTGCATTCCTGTAGAAGACCTACCCTACCAGAGTTTATTCAAAATAATAAAACTTGTTTATTATTTAATCATCTTAAATACTTGTTTGTTTTGTTTAAATGGCCACACTTGTTTGATTTCTGAAAACTTGTATCAAAAGTTAGCATTAATATCAAATTGACAAATTTGTTACGCTTGTTTAAAACATTACCAAGTATTTGACAATTTTCTAGCCCAACTCACGCGTGTTAGTTGATGCGGGTTTTGTCAATATCTCATCTGTATAGTATTTGTAAATATACACAAGACGTTTTCAATAAAGAAATGTATAACATGAATTAATGAAGCTCTTAATCTGGTGAAATATTTTGTGAGAAATTTGCCTCTGAGTAAAAAACTTGTCCAGAGTCTAACAGTCCAGATTAAAAAAAACTGTAGCATCCCGTGTTTATTGTATTTTTTTGTAAAGAACAAGGGATATAAGGTGTGATCCCATTATTGTTGTTGAAGGACCTCAACGTCGGCTACACTGAGATGGAGTCTAAAACGCTTTTCAGAAAGTAATTTTATAGCGCATTTTCACAATGGAAATAACTTGTCACTAAATGAAATTTGTTCTTATAAGTAATTTGAAAAAATCGACTAAAAGATGGAATGAATTCTTTTAAAGTAAAGTTAGGGTGACTTGAATGAGCTGCTGCAATATTTAAAAAACTGTTGAAATAGACTACTAATACTTCTAAATGAAATTATCGAGAAATATCGAATCTATACAATAGATAATCTATACTAATATTATTCGGTGTGGTTTATATTTTATTTTTATAGTTTAGTTTGTTCTAACCTGGACTGTATGGTTCAAGACGGCCCACCGTTGTTTGTTGGTTGGAGGGGGAGAGGGAGCGGAGCTTACAGACTATATAGCTAACACAAAAAATGGTTGGGGTCAGTCAGGTTTGTGAATTATTTTATTATAGATTGTAATTTTGTAATAAAATTGAGATCATCGAAACGTTCATAAGGGTTTAACCTTACTTAAGGTAACTTGTAATATTAGTATTTTTTTTTGTGGTATTGGGGTTTTCGAAAATATTTTTATTGTAATACATTGTGCCACTATGCTCTTGATATTTTATACTTTTGAGTGTGTTAATTGAGATTATGTTTGTACTTTTCCCATTACCCTTTATGGTTTGAGACACTTTCATTTATTTATTTTTTTTTTTAATTTGTATATTTAAATAACATATGTAAAAACGAAAAACAACCGAACTCAGTCGTTGTCAAATGCTTTTGTGTGTTTCATTTCATCTTCTCTATAAAGGTTACATAAAACACCGCAAGAAACCCTCTATTGATCTACTCTTTTGTTTTTTCGAAACCTAAAAGTATATTTATTCCTAAAATCTTTCTTCAAAATTGAATTTTATTCTTGATTACATATTCAGTAAATAAATTGATACTTTTTTATATTTTCAAAACTTTTCCATTTAAATAATAAAAATGCGCTCGTTTCCTGAGTATAATAAATAAAATAGTTGTACGAAAGACTGTGACTAGCGTAAACACGCTAAAATTGCAAATTACTACAAACTGTACACACTTCCTTATAACATATAACCCACTGCTATAATCTACTTCTATACAGTAGGAAAACAAATAAAGCTAATGTGGAGCTTTCATTATGAGAATTGAAATTCTATATTTTTCTAGAATAAAATAGTTCTTATAAATATTTGTTCCGTTTAAATAAATCAAGTTCTATGTTTTATACAATTATTGAATAGCTCAAAATTATACACTAATGTAACCCAGAAGCAAAATCTCCTTTTAGCGCTCTTAATAATACACGTTGACTCAAAAGAGCAATCTGAGATAAACTAACTTGACACGTCAGTCGATTACTAAGAAACTATGAATGTTTATCGATCTGTATAAGACTGATCAGAACTAAACAAATTTTTGGCGGTGTATTTGTTACGTTCAAAAATATTTCTCAGATGACATCTTAGTAAAAACATAAACAATTATTTTCTAACCAAGCAAAAAATATTGAATTAAAAAAAAAAAAAAATTATTCTAAGACAAACTACTGTCACCAGCAGAAGAGAATTTTACGAGAAGAGTTCTGGTAAAGAAAGTCACGCTCAGCTTTCAGTTCTACGCATGTGCTGTCGATGTATTCCTGTCCTACAAACATAACCTAACCATAAAGTAGTTTTTTAGTAGTTATATTTTAGTAAGTAAAATAAGTATTTACAGATAGGTAAAAGTACTCATTTTAACAAGAAAGGGTGCACAAAATAAATTATATATGATCCTGTTTCTGCATTGTAATTTTCTGTAAATTTGACGTTTTGTGTTAGAAATGTTTTTGGGAATCACCTTATCGTTTTGACCTCCCTTGGAGTAGAGCTCTTCTCGTGCGCCGGTGACAGTACTATAGAGTTCATCCTCTACTGATTTTTTAAAAGAGAATAAAAATATTTTACCTATATAATGGACGCAGCAAGAGAGTGATTTTGGGGGTTGATCTTCTTACAGAAGGATTAAAAATTATTTTTCATAATCTTTTACAGGTTAAAAAAATTGATAAACAAAAAAAGTTTGAATATATTTCATATTAATCTCAAACTAATCCAATTATAGCCTAAAGATAATTTTCTTATAGATCGAGATGAGAGAAATCTCTGAGAAAAGTTATACCGTGTGTAACTTTGATGATGGTAGCATATAATGGATATAAATTTTCTGTATAACTAGTCCATGTAGGCGGACTAGCTCTGGCTCATATCCATTAGGAAACGCCGTGACAGAGTAGAATGCTCATAACGAATCTCCAAAGAATTTGCTTAGACCGATTATTTCTTTGAGGAATTGTTGTTTGTAAAAGTAATAATTTAAAGCTTGCTTTCGAGACCTTGTTATATCTCCCAATCCTTACACCTGATTCCCCAAATAAATACCAAACTGAACTTGTACATAATTTTAATGTGAGTGCTCTGAAAATTGGGGAGTATTTATATTAAACGGGAAATTTAATTCAATTATATTTTCAGTTTACGTATAATTTGAGAAATTAAAGTGACATTTAATTAAAAATATTTCTCCTTGGGATATGAATTAGTTTCGGGAATTAGAAGTCCCTCAAGAAACTCAATAGCCTCCTACACTAGTGACGTACATAACGGTGAAATGTTTACAACAAACAGTATCGGATGACAGTATATGGGAAAGGGACGTAAGTTTAAGTAAATTATAGAAACTGTTGCTGCTTCTTACTGTGTAGATGGACCGATAATCGCTTAACCCCACAGTTCCCTGTTCCCTTGGGAACATACTGAGATATTGCCGAGATATTGGACCGGGCGTTGAGCCGGATAGCTCGTCCGACCGTCGACAATGAAGGCCTATAACTTTGAAACAATTAAAAAATATTGTAAAAAATTATTTTTGTGTTGTAAAACTAAATTACATACAAAATTTAAAATGCTTATTTTAATTATTACATTTTACTATTAGAAATAAGTAAAGTAATAAAAATGATTTAGTCCATAACACGGCCAGAAACAACTTTTCCAGATTTTATCTCATATAGTTTTTATCTATTTCGTCTTGTCTAGTTTCACATGCTTACTGATGTTATTGGATTCTACACAGGGTCCCTGTTATTAGCTGACAGAGGGTACTATTTAGATGCCAACGGATACTATATAAACTGACAGCGGTTATTGTTTTACCTGACAGAAAGTACGATTTTAGCTGCCAGAGGGCACTATTCTAACTGACAGAGGATACTATTTTGGCTGCCGTACTATTTCAGCTGCCAACGGGTACTGTTTTAACTGCCACCGGGTACTGTTTTAGACTCCAACGGGAACTATATTAGCTGCCACCAGGTACTGTTTTAGACTCCAACGGGCACTATATTAGCTGACCGCGGACATGGTTTCAGCTTTCAGAGGATATTATTTTAACTGATAGCGGGAACTATTTTAGCTGCAAGAGGGTACTATTTTATCTGCCAACGGGTACTATATAAGCTCCCAACGGGTACAATATAAGCTGCTAGAGGGTACCATTTTAGCTGACACAGGATACTATTTTAGCTGCCACCGGGTACTGTTTTAGCTGTCACCGGATACTGTTTTAGATTCCAACGGGTTCTCTATCAGCTGACAGAGAGTATTGTTTCAGCTGATAGAGGATATTATTTTAACTGACAGCTGGAACTATTTTAGTTGCCATAGGGTAATATTTTACCTGCCACCGGGTACTGTTTTAACTGCCACCGGATACTGTTTTAGATTCCAACGGGCACTCTATCAGCTGACAGAGAGTATTGTTTCAGCTGATAGAGGATATTATTTTAACTGACAGCTGGAACTATTTTAGTTGCCAGAGGGTAATATTTTAGCTGCCATCGGGTACTGTTTTAACTGCCACCGGATACTGTTTTAGATTCCAACGGGTACTCTATCAGCTGACAAAAAGTATTGTTTCAGCTGATAGAGGATATTATTTTAACTGATAGCGGGAACTATTTTAGTTGCCAGAGGGTAATATTTTAGCTGCCACCGGGTACTGTTTTAACTGCCACCGGATACTGTTTTAGATTCCAACGGATACTCTATCAGCTGACAGAGAGTATTGTTTCAGCTGATAGAGGATATTATTTTAACTGATAGCGGGAACTATTTTATCTGCCAACGGGTACTGTATAAGCTCCCAACGGGTACAATATAAGCTGCTAGAGGGTACCATTTTAGCTGACACAGGGTACTATTTTAGCTGCCACCGAGTACTGTTTTAGCTGTCACCGGATTCGGTTTTAGATTCCAACGGGTTCTCTATCAGCTGACAGAGAGTATTGTTTCAGCTGATAGAGGATATTATTTTAACTGACAGCTGGAACTATTTTAGTTGCCAGAGGGTACTAATTTAGCAGACAGAGGGTATTATTTTAAATAGTAGATAAATTAATATAGATTCTTGCAATGGTGTATATAGATTTCTAATGGTGTAGGACAGAAATTATAAGGATGGGGATACAAATTAATATAAGATTTTAAAAAACGTATGTTTACCAAGTCACAGTCAGACTCTGAGAATTAGAAACGTTTCACGACATATTTAGGATAGTCGTAACATATGGTAGTGAGGTGTCCAACAGATAAAATGCTGAATACGTTTGAAAGGTAGAATTTACTAATACTCTATAGATTGATAAATTATATATATATATATATATATATATATATATATATATATATATATATATATATATATATATAATTGGTTATATAAGAATGGCTATAAAAAGAAAACTGTTGATAAACTTAATTATAATATTTTAAAGAAACAAAATAATAATCTAATTTACAAAAAATAATGATGAAAATGGCATGGACTTCATTTATATTTTTTGGTAATGAAATAAAAAATATCACAAAATTGTTTAAAGGTAGCAACATAAAATTCGCATATAATACTAATAATAAATTAATAAACTTAATGAATAATAATAATATTATTAATATGCATGACAAAAAACGGTGTATATAAATTAGAATGTGATTATTGTAATAAGGTTTATATAGGACAAACTAAGAAAAAACTTAAAGATAGATATAAAGAGCATTTTAATGCATATAAAAAGCCAGAAATTTATACATCAAATTTTACTTGTCATTGTATTAATAATAATCACATCTTTCCTAATATAGATAATATAATACTTGTAAAAGAAATTAACAAAGGCCTGAGAATGAATATTTATGAAGCTTTAGAAATACATAAATATAATACTAATAATGAGTTGATAAATGAACAAATACAAGTAAAATATAAATTTGATAATATATTCAGTGTTTGTAATTTTAGGACATCAAAATAAAAGTTTAACAACATTGTAATTGATTTGGCATAGCTATTAATTTTAATTGTTTAATATTCCTGATGAAGTTGGTACTGTTAGCCAACGAAAAGCTTTGAATTGTAAATTCAATTATAATTCTTGTATTTGTATTTTGACTTAGTTCTTTATTAATACACAAGAATACATATTGCTATATATATATATATATATATATATATATATATATATATATATATATATGAGTTGTTTTTATTATTATACAAGAAAACATATTTTACATTTATATATGTAGAATTACAGCCATCGAGGAAGTACAATTCCGGGACATAGTTAAGGAGCTATTGAGATGGTTCAGACATCTTGTACTTTTGGATCATAATAGAGACCCGGTTGGATGACAGATGAAAGAAGGTTGGTAACACTATTATGATGGTTGGTGAGGACGTCAATATGTGGACAGAGAGTTCATTTTAAAGATCGTAGATCAAAGAATAAATTTATCTCTGTACACGGGAATGGCTATTTATCTGCTTTAGGTAAATGGTGAATCTACAAGATGTTTGGTGATTCGAAACTTGAAGAGTGGAGAGTCATGGGTTAGGGAAGGACTTCATAAGGGAGAAGTTACAAGTTCAATCACATCAGAGGACACTTCGGTAAAATACATGTACTAATTGCCTAAAACGCACACAAAATAGATTAGATTTTACCGTCCCAAAACAATACAGCTCAATTGATCGATAACAATAACAAATTAGATTATACTTTTAATAACGTCCTCTGAAGATGATTGAATCGATATATTCAAAACGTTTTAAATAATTTTTTTTGTGGTTGAGAAGTTCTACTTATTTAAAATAATCAATTGATCGATTATTTATAATTTTTGTTTATCTCAATCATGTTTTGTCTTCAATAAAAATTAATACGTTATTCACAGTTGACCTGAAAGATCTTTTAACCCTACATTTGGTCATCCGATACTTTATCGGATTGAAACCCCATTTTACACTGACACGGGCATATTTTATTGTTTCCCAACATTGTTACTTTTAGAACCAAAATACGATACGTTTTTAGTTTTGTAAATAAAACACTATACACCAATGAAAATTTGAGATTTCAACATCACATTTTTATGTATTTAAGGCCCTTTATAGCTATAAAAAGTGTCTATGTTTATTGAGTATCAGTCAGAAAGTTTCTTGCCACAACAACTGGGAGCCGACTTTCCATATTTGTTTACATATAATTATTTTATACATATACATACTTTACATATAAACTGAATACATTTTTGAGCATTTAATGTAACAACTATATGGATTGAGAAAATGCTTTGCCACTATGTGGGCTAGAACGCTTCCCAGATATAGAATTAACTTGGTATAACCTCATTAAGTTGGACCCGTCAGGAATGAAATCTATCCGGTTTGATAAATATCCGGTCTAACCGAAAACTATTGAGACAAAAAAACTTACATATCCTATATTATGGAAATAATTTTTAAAATACAAATGCAAAAGGTTTATATATCACAACAAATTGTTCATAACATATAAATCTCATGTACATATACTGCACAATAAAATCTACGTTGTGGGAAAGAGGGTTGTAAGATTTTGTGCTAGCTTTTTGGAGATAATTTGGAAACAAAAATCCTTAAAATTCTTTTTGTTTTTACCGTAGATAGCAGAAATTAATTCCTTATTAATTTGGTTTTATGTTTCAAGCGATTTTATTTCTTACAATTTGTCGTTTTGTTGTTATTGCACATAGCTACAGAAATTCAACAATAGCAAAAAAAGCATCATAGAGACAACCTAAAAGACCAACTCGTACGCAGCTGTGACAGTTGCTTGCCAGAAGCAGACTATTCACCTCAAAGGTGACTCATCGACTCCTCATCTACTATCCAGTCAAGGAAGTACGATCCCCGGGCAGCACACCACCTCTAGCCACTGGAATAAAACACAGCTCTAACAAGATACATATAGAGAATGGTTCCGATTAACCGGAGATCCGAAATAAAATAACTCGTTTTAACGTGATTGCTCTGTACCCACAAGATAACATCTGAACAATGTTACATTTTGCCAAACCCAATAGTTATTACAATACAAGATATCCATATAGTCTATAAAATCTCTATATGGTAGATATGCATATACAACACACATTACTTGGAATAAATTAATGCGGTTTATTATTAATAAATAATACACATAATCTCTAACCACAAATATTTTTCTTCTAGTCTTATGGTTATTATTAATCAATAATACACACAATCTCTAACCAAAAATATTTTTATTCTAGTCTTATGGTTTATTATTAATAAATAATACACATAACCTCTAACCACAAATATTTTTATTCTAGTCTTATGTACATTTCGGTTACAAAGAAACCATCCTCAGAAACATGACAATACATACTGAGTCATATTGTTATGTCTCTCAAGATGGTTACTTTGTACCGAAATGTATATAAGACTAGAATTAAAATATTTATGATTAGAGGCTGTGTGAATTGTTTATGCATATAGAAATCTATCATTGAAGGAAAAAGAGATTATCTGTGGCTTTGTTTGTTATTAGAAAATGTACAGACTTACAAGCAAATGAATGATACAGCATTGCTTCTAAAGATGTTTTTTTTTAACTCACATAGTCATTACAATGAAAATATTGAAAAGAACCCAAATACCCCAAAAATAATCAAAAATAACAAATATAACAAGTTACTTAAGATTAAACCCTTATGTACATTCGATGACCATGTCATCATCATCAGAGGGTCTTATTACAAAATTACAATCTAGCAAACAAGATGTTACAAACTAGAGTGATACCAATCGTTCCTACGGTCGCTATATATAGGCGTGAGGTAAGCTCCGCCCCCTCTCCGCCCTCGACCAACAAATAACGATTGTCCATCTTGAACCAAATAGGTTATGTCAAAAAGTACATTATAACAATACGTATGTAATAAAACTACAGCTAATAACAAAAAAAAAAAATAAAACTAATTAAATTAATACGTCGTATTTGAAGAAGGCTATTTAAGTAAAGTATACTGTGCATCACATAGTCATGACAAAAAGTGTCAGTTATCTCTGGGTGCATCGCAAACAGCCAATTTTTCCAGTTCTTTAGGTCACGATCAGAATAGATTAGCGGCAAATGTTTTTGCATTACCATACTATGTCAAGTCTATTTAAATACAGCCAAAACCAGTAAAAACTATTAACGCAGAACACCACCACTCTGATAACAAGAGCGCCAGTGTCGCTCCGGATTTGCATGTATATAACACATTAGCATTTAGTTATAGGTCGCTTTGATTTGCATCTCTAAACAAACTAATTGTGCAGCTCAACCACAGAAGTGCATTCATTCAGCACCGCATTTGTGCCACTTACAATGTATCTATGGGATTCAAGTGCATTGTACACACTCTCGCGTAAATGATACACGCCACTCTTTTAGGCGTATTTAATGTATTTGTAAATACATTAAAGCTAATACGCTAAAGTTGGTACTTTAGCGTCTTTTATCTTGCTAGAAGAAGTGTAATAATGTTTCGGTGTTCTAATTGGATCAATACATTTCCCTCCTCACGAGAGTAAGACGCGATCATTTCAGATTGGTCTGGTTCCATTTAGGGTTGTTTATAAACACTTGCATAACATGTGGATTTTAGTTAAGGATGATAAGGGGTAACTCATTTTGATAGTGTGAATACAGAGAGAAATAGATAAGTCTACAGCGGGAAATACTATTCTAGCAAATAAAAATTTACCGTATGCCTTATGAACACACATACTTAAAACGAATATGCCGTACATTGAGTGTTATCTTTAACATTTTCAAGATGTCTCTTCACACTGACACTACTACAAGGAAAGCCTTTTAAGTTTCAACAACAGAATGGTGCTTTCTTGTTCTTTTACGATACAAATCCAATTGCAACCGCTTTCACCATCACGCTCTATTTTCTTTTCAGTACCTTACACACGATTAGCTTTCTCTTGTCTTGTCTTTTACTTTGAATTTCAGATAATAACGTTTTATTTATTATTTTTTTTTTGGCATGAAACAACACTAAGTAAACTAGTTGCGAGTAAGTCAATATAAAACTCTAATTGTAAAACTAAAATTAGTCCATTCCCGTAATGGTATCTAATATTCGTGCACCTTTTTTCAAAATTTCTGTTCAAATTTCTGAATATTTGATTGGATAGTTGTAGACTTCGTCCTTCTTTAAGAATACATTACCATGTATTTATAAAGAATAAAATTCCTATCACTTCTATATGTGTGTGTGTGTGTGTGTGTGTGTGTGTGTGTGTGTATATATATATATATATATATATATATATATATATATATATATATATATATATATTTATCGCAATATGTATTCTTGTGTATTAATAAAGAACATAAGTCAAAATACAAATACAAGAATTATAATTGAATTTACAATTCAAAGCTTTTCGTTGGCTAACAGTACCAACATCATCAGTGAATATTAAACGAATATTCAATGATGATGTTGGTACTGTTAGCCAACGAAAATCTTTGAATTGTAAATTCAATTATAATTCTTGTATTTGTATTTTGACTTATGTTCTTTATATATATATATATATATATATATATATATATATATATATATATATATATATATTATATATATTCAGTTCTCTAGAGATGTCTGTAAGAAGAAATGTTCTAAAATGGAGCTGGGTTATTCGTACATCATACACAGAAGCGTTTTCTCTTCATATTCAGGAAAGAGTATCTCTTAATATTCTCTTCTTTTACCGTGTTACGTCGAGTAAAATTCTTCATCATCAAAAACAAAATTATTGTATTTGTTGTTACCGAATTTAAGACATGCATATATCAGTATCGATACCGTCTGCAGTTGCCTTATGATACCCATTTTCCTATCGGGCAGGTTTAGAATCTGCTTCTGACAGATTCCTTTTCCTTTTGACACCTTGGTCCCAATTTCTCTCTTATTCTCCTACCTTCTGGTGGCAAATGCGAAAATTACTTGTTGAGTTTATTTCCTCCCATCTGCTGTAATTTCCTTTCCATGTTAGCCCTCTTTCTTCATTTCGTCATGCACTATTGTTTCGTATCCATCACATCTCTAAGATGCTTTCCTTCTATTGTATTAACTCGTACTTTCTTTTTGTCTCTTTCTGTCCATGGCTCTATCTTGTACGTAAGTATACTTTTTTCTGTAAGATACGTTTTCATAACATCTATTCCAGAACAACGTAAAGTTTTTCTGGAATTCCAAAAAAATGTAACATTTTTATTCTAGAACAAAGCGTTTCCTGATCTTAGTAGGTCTTATATAGCCATATTTGGTCCTTTTTTATATCTTTTTTTATCTTGTTTTAAGTGTCAGATTTTTTAAATCTTGACACATTGTTTGTTTGTGCCTCTGCACGCTGTGTAAATCCAGGTTGTCAACATTTCAATAAAACTCTTTAAACTTGTAGTTTTGGGATTGTGCATCTTGAGGATTTAAGTTATTAATGTATACTTGTTGATACCACTTGGCAAAAACCACTACTTACTGATGTTTTTCACCATCTTTATCGCCCCATACCAGAGCATTGTTCAATGTTGTGGGGCATGGACAAAAGATTGTTGCTCAGGTGTGTTGTATTAAGAGAGTAAGCATCAGTCATGTCCGTGACTCACAGAATTGAACAATGCACTGGTCTAGTGCGAAAGGCATCTGCAAACATCAGAAGGCCATAATTAATGGTTCCTTTACCAAGTTGTATCAACAAGTATACATTCATATTTTCGTACAGTTTTATACTACGAAAATTCTACATGTTCGTCCTAAAATTGCAAAACATATTGCGTTATATTTTCTAGCTCTAATCCCACAGTAAGGTAAATTCTCTCATACATTTTGAAAATTTGTTCAACATAGTTTTTGGAGATACATTTGATACAATTTATTTGTTTTTATTAATCGATTAAAAACGAGCAATAATTACTACGGGTAATCGGAAGTTTTTTTTTAACAGATTATTATTTAATGTATTGAAATAGAACTTGTTTGTAACACAAACATTATGATACCTAACCTACCTTTCCACATAGTCACCGTTCAAATTTAAATACTTGATATACTTTTTCACAAGCTTTTCTGTGTACTCTGTTGCCGTCTAAGTGTTAAACCCCTGATTTATGGCTCTTTAAGTTCATCATCACTTCCCTAGTGTTATCCACCCAAAATACCTTTCAATTTGGGAAATAAGTGATAATCACTGGGGGCTAAGTCCGGATTGTATGGGGATTTCCCATTTAAACTGCTGAAGAAAGTCTTTCATCAATGCTGCTGTATGGGGACTTCCCCACAGCTGTTTGTTTTGAATGGCTGAACAGACGCTTTGTTACTTCGCTGTTATATCGATTACACACCTATAGGGAGTGTAATGCACTATTTTACAACATTGCTATATATCTATATTAAAATAAACCTATAAAGTATCCAGTTAGGAAGGATTTGGTTGTAATTTTATAACCTATATTAAAATATACCTATAAAGTATCCAGTTAGGATGGATTTGGTTGTAATTTTATAACCTATATTAAAATATACCTATAACGTATCCAGTTAGGATGGATTTGGTTGTAATTTTATAACCTATATTAAAATATACCTATAACGTATCCAGTTAGGATGGATTTGGTTGTAATTTTATAACCTATATTAAAATATATCTATAACGTATCCAGTTAGGATGGATTTCGTTGTAATTTTATAACCTATATTAAAATATATCTATAACGTATCCAGTTAGGATGGATTTGGTTGTAATTTTATAACCTATATTAAAATATACCTATAACGTATCCAGTTAGGATGGATTTCGTTGTAATTTTATAACCTATATTAAAATATATCTATAACGTATCCAGTTAGGATGAATTTGGTTGTAATTTTATAACCTATATTAAAATATATCTATAACGTATCCAGTTAGGATGGATTTCGTTGTAATTTTATAACCTATATTAAAATATACCTATAACGTATCCAGTTAGGATGAATTTGGTTGTAATTTTATAACCTATATTAAAATATATCTATAACGTATCCAGTTAGGATGGATTTGGTTGTAATTTTATAACCTATATTAAAATATACCTATAACGTATCCAGTTAGGATGGATTTCGTTGTAATTTTATAACCTATATTAAAATATATCTATAACGTATCCAGTTAGGATGGATTTCGTTGTAATTTTATAACCTATATTAAAATATACCTATAACGTATCCAGTTAGGATGGATTTCGTTGTAATTTTATAACCTATATTAAAATATATCTATAACGTATCCAGTTAGGATGGATTTCGTTGTAATTTTATATCCTATATTAAGATATACCTATAACGTATCCAGTTAGGATGGATTTGGTTGTAATTTTATACAACATTACTATAAGTCTATAAAGTATCCAGTTATGTTAGATATGGTTGTAATTTTATAACCTGTATTAAAATATACCTATAACGTATCCAGTTAGGATGGATTTGGTTGTAATTTTATAACCTATATTAAAATATACCTATAAAGTATCCAGTTAGGATGGATTTGGTTGTAATTTTATAACCTATATTAAAATATACCTATAACGTATCCAGTTAGGATGGATTTCGTTGTAATTTTATAACCTATATTAAAATATATCTATAACGTATCCAGTTAGGATGGATTTCGTTGTAATTTTATAACCTATATTAAAATATACCTATAACGTATCCAGTTAGGATGGATTTCGTTGTAATTTTATAACCTATATTAAAATATATCTATAACGTATCCAGTTAGGATGGATTTCGTTGTAATTTTATATCCTATATTAAGATATACCTATAACGTATCCAGTTAGGATGGATTTGGTTGTAATTTTATACAACATTACTATAAGTCTATAAAGTATCCAGTTATGTTAGATATGGTTGTAATTTTATAACCTGTATTAAAATATACCTATAACGTATCCAGTTAGGATGGATTTGGTTGTAATTTTATACAACATTACTATATGTCTATAAAGTATCCAGTTATGTTAGATATGGTTGTAATTTTATAACCTGTATTAAAATATACCTATAACGTATCCAGTAAGGATGGATTTGGTTGTAATTTTATACGACATTACTATATGTCTATAAAGTATCCAGTTAGGTTAGATATGGTTGTAATTTTATAACCTATATTAAAATATTATAAAGTATCCAGTTAGGATTGATTTGGTTGTAATAAATTTACAAGTTACATTTATTTATATTTTTATTCTGTAATGTCCTACATTTCCTATAGGTGTGTGGTAGGTATAACTGAAGTACCTACGCTTCATTAATCACTTTACCATAAACCTCATTTATCTGTCTATACATTTCGATGGGTCGAACTTTTTCCCATTAAAAAACGAATAACGCTAGAAACTCACACTTGGCGCCATCGTCACACATTTTTAAGTAGCGCAGGTAAACAGTAACTCACCGTAGCAAATCCCAGCTTCTGCTTTACTAACGCGGAAGAATACCGAAGACAATTAGCGGCCGGGGGGGGGGGGGGGAGAGCTGCGCGGTCATTCGTCAAAACAAAACGTTCTTTACTTTTCGAACAACCCACGTATTAAATAGTTATCAAGAAAAGAAAATATAAGTTGCTTATGCATGCAAGTATTATTTTTTCCAAATAGATTCGAAATTTGTTACTAACTACCACAGATTGTTTCTCCTTATTTAGGCGCTCCCAAGCTGAAAACCAAATTAATTGTTTATTGTTAGAATCTGTGCCTTGAGAATGCATAAATAAGGCGAAACAATTGCCGCTAGTTAATAAACAGATTGCGAAACTTTGTTCAAGAATGTCGCCAAGAACCGCGCCTTGAGATCCTCGGTTGCCAAGTCTACGAAACAAACGTCGGAAGTGCATCGGCAACAAAGTCCTGTTTGAACACGTGTTGCCCCAAAACAATACGTCTTGATTAGGTTGTGCTTCAAGTATTCAACCCGTTGACGTCTCCACTTAGTATCAATCAGAGAGCTATTGTATGAATCATTCGGTATTTAATATCACGTATCGATACTTGGAGATCTGTGCAGTAAAATGGAGTCGCTGTATGTGGTAAGTGGATGCTGAATTAGGCAATAGAGTATTGCGTAATACGTAAAGGGTGTTGACAGTTGAATGCCTTCATTGTTTTGGAGTTTTTACAAGATTTCGTTTCACCTTGAGCTATATACTTTTTTCTTCTCTTCACTTTGCCCCACTTTCTTTTTATGCTCTTTGGGTTCTTTCTGGTTAATATGTAAGATGTTTGCAAGATTACATGTTTTTTTCTAAAAATTTACTTTATGAAAATTCCAAGATTTAGATTTTGTAAATAATTTATTCCAGTTCTGTAAAATATAAAGTTGTATGAAAACATATAATATAGTAAAAGAACTGAATATGTGAAATCGTTTTCCAGCTCTCGTGGCAAGTAGCTTTATAGTACTTAGTGATTATGAGTATTTTTCAGGAGATTTCTTATGGTAATAAAATGCCTTAAATACATGTAACATAAATAAAAATAAATAAATAAATAAATTTCAGATTTGCATGGGTTTTGTTTTATTAAAAAAACTAAATGTATCTTATTTTTGTTCTAAAAGCAATCTATTATATCAAAAAAATCTTCAGTAAACATCAATCTTTCGCAAGTCATGAACATTAGAAATATAGGGTGTACCTATTACCTCAATACTTGTCTAAGGTAATAAAACGTCCTAAATAAATATGGTCTACAATAAAATCAAGGAATGCAGTTTTAACTTTTCATCAGTCAGCAGTTTTGTTGTACTTAAGAAATGATAAAGAATTCTTGTTACAATTCCTACTATTATATTACTCTCCCTACATGTATTTATATACTGTATCTTGTTCATATTTTTAATCATTAATAAAATACATTTAATTCATACACTTAAGTTAAAATACATTTTTCTAAACTTGGTGTAGATGACACGTAATGTTAATACAGTTTTTAAAAAATTATAATTCATTAATTAAATTTTTCAATTCCTACTATTAGTTCTCTCTTTTCCTATATATATATATATCGCAACATGTATTCTTGTGTATTAATAAAGAACTAAGTCAAAATACAAATACAAGAATTATAATTGAATTTACAATTCAAAGCTTTTCGTTGGCTAACAGTACCAACATCATCCATATAATTCTTGTATTTGTATTTTGACTTAGTTCTTTATATATATATATATATATATATATATATATATATATATATATATATATCTTGTTTTAATTTTCAATCGTTAATAAAATAATTTGTATTCATCCACTCAATTCAAAAACATTTGTTTTAAACTTCTAGTGGATGACACGTAATGTTTATACAGTTTTTTTTTAAATAATTATTCATCAACTAAATTTAATGAATTAATTTCCTTTTCAATTTTGCCCTTTAATATTGTGATTCTGTCATATGTATAAGCGTATTTATAATAACTGTAATTATTTATTAATAATCCCTACAATATCATTTTTTTACTGACCTAATTAAAAAAACTAATTTTATTATATATGACTTGTTTATCTAAAATCGACAGTGTCGGGAAACGATAAAATACCCCCTGGCCAATCCGGAATTCAATCCAATAAAAAATCGACTGATCATACATAAGTTTAATATATGTGTTTCAAAACATTATTTATTTTAACTTTGAAGGGTACAAAAACTACCCCAACCTATCAAAAATTAATTAGCCAAATTTTATTACCAAATATAGGGAAGTATTTAGACGCCCTACAATACGGAACTCTTTGGACTTTGATCGGGCCAAATTAATGAATGCCTGTTTATCGAGCGTATGTTCCCTGCTTGCGTTAATCCAGCAAATCGACAGATTTGTCCTAAGTTATTGTAATGAATGTGACTTGAGTGTTTGATCATGAATTATTTTAATTCCTTGGTTGTTATTTCTTTGTAAATTTTGATATAAGTTTGTAAAAGGTAAATTTCCAATAATCAAATAATTGTGGATTGGAGATTGAAAACTCTTCATCTTCTAAATCATAACAAAAACCTAGTTTTATGACTAGCTTTACCAAAGTTGTAATTATTAAAGGACAGATTTAATTATTACTGAATGAAAAGGTTCTTCTAAGACAGTTTATTTATTTTTTATGGAAACTCAAATGTCAATGGTTATTTCCAAAATCGGCACTGAAAAGACAACAAACTGGGGCGCTTTTGAATCCTTCAATAAGGAGTGACAAGGCTTTTGGCAATCAGTGAATCTTTGTTCTTGATTAATGTGAGGTCACAGATCTCGTATTTCTAAACTCCAAAAATAAATCATAAATATTTGCCTATTGTTACTACTTTCTACAAGCTCCCGCCAAATATATAATGGGTGGCTCAAGTATAAAATAAAAGTGACGAAATTCTGTCGACGATATAACACCGCTTGGGAAATTCAGCATACGTTTTGTCGCTGTGGGACTTTTCACATGTTTTTCTATCGATGGTATATTACGGCCTAGGACTCAAACGGATTGAAAAACTTATTTTCAAACGCAAAACTTGGATACAAATTTCAATTTTAAAACGACTTAATTATGTGCAGAAGAAAGTTATAACGTATCTAAAAGGGCTGTTTGGGCAACTCTTATGAATTTCCATGAACTTTTATAGAACCGAACAAAATGAGTCTTATAGAGAATTTCTACAATCGTATTAGCGGCAATGCCATGGAAAATATTTTTTTTCATATTGGTGAAAATTACTTTATCAAACTATTGGATGTGTCGTCAGCCGAACAGGTCGGGCGACGTAATTTACAAAAACACAACTGGTTCACAATTACATGACAGAAGCTCTATTAGTGCTGTTTACAGTAATTTGAAAAATTCATCTCGGGGAAGGGTAATGGAATTAACTCGTGAACAATTTCATGCGATTATTTTGCATGAACCGTTGAACTTAATTCTTTATACGGGAATGACGAACCATCCCACAGTACTATAAAAAAGTAATATAACCAATTCAATCGAGTTCGCTCTAGGACGAAGCCCAGAGAATATCGTCCAAAATCGGTGATCAAGCTAGACCATATTTATGTTGTGCGTGAACTGTTAAAGCAGAACCGTCATGCGACATTATGTCAGATGGAGCTTTGTTTGAGCATTACTATGAAGAACGTCAAAAATATATTTCATGATAGTTTGACCGTAAGAAAGGTCTGTTTGTTGGATACCGCATAGTTTAATAAACCCTGAAAAAAGTAGCAGTATCGATTGGTGCAAGGAAATATCAAAAATTCGCTCAACGTGCTTCCAAAGTTGTGTATAACATCTGCAATGGTGACGGATCATGGATCTACGTATATGGATCGAACAAAATTGCGATCGACGTGCTTCCAAAGTTGTGTATAACATCTGCAATGGTGACGAATCATGGATCTACGCATATGGATCGAACAAAATTGCGATCGACGTGCTTCCAAAGTTGTGTATAACATCTGCAATGGTGACGGATCATGGATCTACGCATATGGATCGAACAAAACAGCGATCGACAGTATGAGTCTTTCAATACGAGCCAAATACAACAAAGATTGTTTGTAAAAAAAAAATCATTTGGTTGCCAGTTTCTTCGGCATTACAGGTCATATGCCAGAGCAACGTAGAACGGTCAACTCTGAATACTTGTCTATATGTTTGCAGAAGTCTTTGAAAAACTTGGGGAAAAGTAAAAAAGAGAGGCATATTTCTTCATGATAATGCGAGCCCTCATATATCGACTCAAACAATGGAATTATAGCTCATCCATACCAAATCATTAAATTGATGGAGTATCCGCCATTCAGTTCTTGATTGGCACCTAATAGGTTTTTCCTGGACAAACTATGTGGTCAATGATTTTCGATATCCGATGAAGACGTTGATTCCAAAACATGTCTTAGAGCTACTACTACCAAGTGCAAAACGTGCTTCGAAAATTAGCTTGAACGCTTACAAAAGTGTATTGATTGCCATAGAGAATATTATGAAAAATAGTAAAACCAATTTTGTTCATAAATATTTATTTATTCTATGTTAGACCAGAAATAAAAATATCAATCTTCGAGTTCATTAATCATTTATAAATATTGGTTTTTTTCACTGCTAGGCCAGATATACAAATAGCAACCCTCGTGACAAGAAAACATGTCACAGTCCATGGCTCAGATGACAAGTAAACATATCGATTTCCCAGTATCATTTCTCGATACTATTACTTCCGGTCGGACAATCTTTGGAACATAAGACGCACGAACTATAACAATACAGTATTGGAATATTGCACTGTGTGGTATTGGTTTTGTGTTTATGAGTGTGTGTGTGTGTGTGTGTGTGTGTGTATGTGTGTGTGTGTGTGTGTGTGTGCGTGCTTGTGTGTGTGTGTGTGTGTGTCTGTGCGCGCGCGTGTATGTGTACTATTATATTTAATAGGGGTCCGTGGTAATTCCCTTTAAGGCTGAATGATCCACAGATAACTGCTAGTTAGGAACCATTGTTTTACACCAACAATATTATAAATTTGTTTCAGTACTTGGCAGTTGCGGTGGTGGCGACGATAGTTTCAACGCCGTCTTCCTTCAACATCAGAGATATTTTCAGAAGAAGGGATGTAGATGGCGTAGACCTGACCGTAACGGACGGCTATGGCAAAGCGTCTGCTATAGACCCTCAAGGTGTCGCTGGAGCAGTGACGGAAGGCGTGGCCTACGTGAATGGCTCCTTGGGGAAAGCTACCGGCAAAGGCAAAGCAGAAGGCAACGGCACATTGGACGACCAAACTATAACAGCTTTCGCCACTACGACAGTAAAGAAATACAAAATATTGGGTCTAGATCTGGGCTATGGACACGTTACGGGGGGATTCAAATTTTTTAAGAACGGCTCAACCAGTTCTGAGGAGACGAAGCAAGAGTCGCAAACATTTCTATCTATTGGCTTGGATGGGAAAAATAAGAGGTATACCAGAGTCCTTCCTTTCCGATGAGTGTTTGCAAATGTCACTGTTTATAGTTTATTAAAAATCTTTGTTTTAATAAATAAATTATTTTGTCAATTTACCTTCAAACGAAGAAATAGTTTATATTTTTGTAGTATATTTCCAATTATTTATTTGATTTCACCCACAGTAGAACCTTCTTATGTTAGTAACACAGAGTACATCTAATCGAATATGCAACCCTAAAGGGCAACAACAGGGCGCATGGATATGTCAATACGTTAACCCTATACGTACTCATAAATACCTTCGTATTGGCCACAACAGTGAACAAGATAAACCGCCATTAAAAAACGTTCCTACTTACTAGCAAACGCATAGCCTTGGCACTTGAGCCATTTGGCGACGCGCTGACCAGTAGAGATGGGCTTCTTTGAAGATGGGACTGTCGTAATCCAGGACTCGGACTTGGACTCTGCAGTCGTGAAGGTGTTGAGTATTCACGTCTTCACGAACTCACATCAGGCACTCGGAGCAGACAGCACATGTATTAGGTGGAGATGCGCAGCAAGGTAGTCATGACCGGTCTTCATTCTAAATGCTGCAACGCTAACAGCTCGAGGCAACACTTTATCATCGTTATCCTCCCGAGAGTTCTCTCAATCGAACTTGATTCCATTTTTGTGGTAATTTTTTATTAGGGTCTTGGAGGATTGTAGTTAACTCAAATGCTCTGGCTGTGGGAAGATTGTTTCCTGCTTGGCTAGTTGGTCAGTATTTTCAATACCAGTGATGTTTAAGTAATTCGGGATCCACTGGAAATTGGATCCACCACGGGACCCAAGTGGTGGTCTGTCAGGAGGAGCTCTGGGTCAGGACGCACTTGGAAGCAGTCCTGAATAAGCAGTGAGCGGAGCCGGTTCTCCGGGAGTGACTCCATACTAATTATAAAGGTCTTGGTAGCAGACAAGGGGTGTTCGCTGGGTTTTGAGTTTACGGTACTCGTCCCAAGATTTGTCTCTTCGTTTAAATCGCTCCCAGAAACATAGAACCGACGCGACGTCTCCTGAGTATTTACAGCAGTTCAATCTGTTTGAGCCTCCATTGCAGCATTAAAGGTGGACTTCGCAGCACCAGTTATCACCCTTAAAACAGTGAGCAGTCAAATACATTTGTGGTGCATTAACTGGCTCACTTCGTTGCCATGTTCTAGAGTTGGCCTTATAAATTGACTTGTAGGCAATGTTTAGAATTAAAAACTGAACAAAACACAAATATATTGTAATTATATCGTATACGTTTCGTACGCATTCACTCAGTCGACAAAAAAATTGTGATTTTACCAGTAGTAAGTTAGCAATTCACAACATCGCCAAATGTTTTGTGTTGGAAAGAAGGCGAACTTGAAAATGTGGAATATAATTTCAGTATATATCTCACGTGTTATTAATAATGCAACAAAAATTATACTTGTCAATGTACAAAATCTATGCTCCGAAAACAATATGACTCAAAATAGCATAAAAATAATAAAATATTATTCTAATCCCCAAAATATATGTTAACTCTAATAATTAAACAATTGAAAAGAATACGTTTAACCTCACTTCATAAGACACAGGACATTTTTAAAGAATCAATATTTCTCTACAAAGCATAGCACCAAGTTACAATACAGCTATAGTGCAAAGTACTCTGATAGGATAGGTTGAGAAAACAGTTAATAAAGCGAGCTAACAATATGATGCTTGAAGTAAAACCGCTAGATGTTATAGAACTTCAAAAAAACTACCTATTATAGAAAAATTGAACTTAAAAATAATTTTAATATAAAAAAATTCTTACTAAGTTATTGACAGATAAAAGAAATTGTAGTTGATATTAATAAAAAAACATTTTAAACAATACACATTTATAAATTTAAAAGCTTAAGTTACAGAAAAGGTAATTAGTGAACCTATTCAAGTAGAATGATAGCATAATACTATATGCTCCCGATTGACAAAACAATACTAAATTTAACACATTAGTTGCATAGAGTTCACATTATACTACACTGTTGTCAGACTATTCACAGACCGTGTGTGACCTTGAATATGGAGAGATGAATGCATAAAATGAGATAAAACTCTACTATTACTAAGATTTAATAAAAGATCAATTTATAAAACAGAGCATTAAAGCGTAAGAGCGTTAAAATATGTTTTCTCAAATAGAATTTGCATTAGTAAACGAATAAATAAGAAGTTATCAATCGATTGCTAAATTGAAATAAATGAATTCTCTAATCAGAAACGTAGAGGAAAAGAGGAGAAAAATTAATTTTGTGTAAATTGAGCAGAAATAATTAAATAAATCAATTTATACCTAGTTATACATTAATTATTTTTTAAAGTTAACCGACATCTAAAACAAACAAAACCATAAAAAACAATTTTCTGAAAACGTTTTAAATAATTTTATTTAAAAAAAAAGTCAACACGAATCACAATTAGGTAATCTCGATTTAACACTTTTGGTACATTAGTTGTAACAAAACACCGCTAGAGCACATTCTAGTGGCCGAATATAAACACTACTGAGAATGATTACGGTTAATACAAGAATCACTGTAAGAAATATCTGCTACTAAATATTAAACGTAAATCACTAAAACAATTTTTTCATAACACATACACAAATTTTACTTGAGAATTATTAAGTACACACACACACACACACACACACACACACAGAGTCGGCTAAAACAGTCTCAAAGGGAAGATTTTGTTTTTAGGCCAAAATCTTTTTAAAATATTAATTTATAAAAGTTTAGAAATGACATTGCTGCTATGGAAAGTAGCAGTCAAGCAAGTGCACTATATGTTTAAGTAAACGAGGCCGGTCCAAAGGGTCGAATTTGTTCACGGAATGGAGCAACTATAAATATTTTTTTTTTCTTTTAGCATGTACTATTAAAATAAAATAAATTCTTGTTATTTATGAAAAACAAAACGCAAGAATAAAATAAGAAAAGAAAAATAAAGAAAAACCACCAAAGTTTAAGATAGTTAAAAAAAACTAATAAAAACAGATTATTGTAAATTATAAATTTATTAACAAATTTATTTAATAAATGTTTTTAATAAATGGTTTAATAAATGCTCCAAAAATTAGAAAAGTATCAAGTGCGGGAAGTAATAGTTTCTAGTGCCGTAATAGGACAAGTTACGATCGGAGGGGGCTGGAACTGTCATTCAAATTCGTAACAACAATTTGAAGGGTATAGAAGACTATGGCGTTAAACAATATCACCATATTACACCATAAGTGACATTTTCAAGTATCAGTGAAAAAACGAGCGAAAATCTTCGAAAGAAAGTTCAAAGGACACTATGTTACAAGTTAAGACAAAGTCTTTACAAACCGATAAACCCGGTAGCAGGGTAGGGAGGACTGCCCGCTAGAGGGGACTCGCAATTTTCAGCTTTTGTTGGAGACGGACGTGTTTCCGGAGATCGAGAAGGAAGTTCCAGGATGCTGTTCCGTGACTGAGAGGAAATCCAAGCCCAAGATGGGCGTGGAGATAATCTGCTTTCGACCGTCCGCGAAATCGATTTTGAAGTTTTTAGCAATGTAAAAAGTATTAAAACCGGCCCTAAAACCGATCAGTCCCGATGGCTACAAGAACGATGAGTCCAGGAAATCCAGGAAAACCACAGCAATACCAGTGAAAGTTTTTGGGGCAAGTCTAAATTTTAATAGTAATTGACCAGTAACAAATTTTTTAAATTCATAAAATCAAATTTCTTAATACATAAATTGAATCACTTGTTGAAAATAAATAATTAAAAAATATATAATCAAATGGTTATTTTTTAAACAGTAGACTAATAATATTGGTGGTCATGAAATCATAATTTGTATAAATATTAAATTGCAAGTTCTAGAACCATAAGATCAAGAAATAATAAAGTTAACGTTTTTATCAAATCTATATACGTCAAATCTATATATAAGTCAACATCTATATAAGTCCAAAATGAATATTCACAAAATTTATTTAGAGTTCATATCAGAAAATGAATAAGAAATGTATAAAGAAAATCAATTAAGGATGATTTAGCAATTAAGTGAATAAAATTTATTTTATGTCTATGTATACTAAATCCAATATCCAGCATCAAATAACTGTAAAAATGTGAATCCAGTAAATTGGGTTCTAAAATCTTTAAGATTTATGTTTGGGAGCACAAATATAAATTAAATCCAAAGGCAATAGAAAGTACTTATGTTACTTCTACAAAACCTTATATAGATATAAAATAAAATAAATAGATATAAATTATTCTTTTGTTATATTTAAATGTGTATGTGATTTTATGAGTAAAATTTTGAACTCTAAAATACCAAAATGTTCTCATAAGGACTTCAAACATTAGAAACAGTTAAATAATAGTGTTATCCCATTGACTGTTGAACGTTATGCTAAGATTATAAGAACATTTCAAAACTTTATAAAACATTCAAATATATTTCATGTCTAAAGAATTGTTTATAACTAATAGTAAATAATTAACCAAAAATTAATGAATTAATGTAGCTAAGAATTATATGATATTTTAAAAAGCAATTTTTAATCTATATTTTAAGTTTTCAAGTAATTAAAACAAAATAGAACAAACAAAAAATGTTTCCAATTATTAACATTAACCTGTAGTACAGCTAGTAAATAAAATTTTGTGAAATTTTGTCAACCAGCAACTATTAAAATTAAATAATTAAATAAAACTAGAAAAAAGATTTTTAACAATAAATATTATTGCAATAAGAAAGTAGCAGATAAATTTATAATCAAACACAATTTTATAAGGAATAAATTATCACCTAAATGGGATTGAGCATTTTGGATGCTTTTTAAACATAATCCAGGGATTTATCCACTGCCAGATTACGCTCGACACACCACAGGTACCAGGATATGGTAAATCGGGTGGGATCATAATTTGACCGCGGCTGAACTGCGCGTTTTAGCCCTACAGAGTACATCATCACCAGGTGTAGATTACGCGAAAACCGCGTAAATGTGGGCACTTTGTTGGTAGGGTGTGAACGCAAAATCGGGGATAGAATATTT
>JBAIZL010000006.1:72175897-72360897 GCA_036971475.1 Prosapia bicincta | reverse complement strand
ATTATGCAACACTGTTTTCCTGTATACACTTATCACTTTCACTTATGTACTTAAACAAGAATCTTACTTGGTATTTATGCGAGCGCTTTCAGAGACTAGTAAGTGCCTCCATCTTCCGGCATACTGAACGTATTTTGGACTGCGAGCTGTGTGGAATCTGCTGTTGACCTTGTGGGGCGATATCCATATTTGTAGATTATGCAACACTGTTTTCTTGTATACACTTATCACTTTCACTTATGTACTTAAACAAGAATCTTACTTGGTATTTATGCGAGCGCTTTCAGAGACTATTAAGTGCCTCCATCTTCCGGCATACTGAACGTATTTTGGACTGCGAGCTGTGTGGAATCTGCTGTTGACCTTGTGGGGCGATATCCATATTTGTAGATTATGCAACACTGTTTTCTTGTATACACTTATCACTTTCACTTATGTACTTAAACAAGAATCTTACTTGGTATTTATGCGAGCGCTTTCAGAGACTAGTAAGTGCCTCCATCTTCCGGCATACTGAACGTATTTTGGACTGCGAGCTGTGTGGAATCTGCTGTTGACCTTGTGGGGCGATATCCATATTTGTAGATTATGCAACACTGTTTTCTTGTATACACTTATCACTTTCACTTATGTACTTAAACAAGAATCTTACTTGGTATTTATGCGAGCGCTTTCAGAGACTAGTAAGTGCCTCCACCTTCCGGCATACAACTACACACTCACAACACACACACACACACATACATATATATATATATATATATATATATATATATATATATATATATATATATATAATTTTTCATTCATACGCAATTGATTCTTAAGCTTTTGCATATGTTGCTTGTAGCAGAGTTATTTCCATTTCTAATTATTTTACTAAAAATATGGATCTATGTACATTTAATTTTATGAAATCACCTGTCAAACATTACAACAGAGTTGTCTTCACAATCAAATTATATTTCCTTCAGAGTTCATACGTTTACAATATAAAATAAATCTGTGATAACAATGTAACGTAGAGCTTTGTTTAATTCATTTATTTTACTTCCCCGTAGGATTTGTACCATGGGTGGGTGTTACACTTTTCCAATAATTAAAATTTAAATGTTTCCGAATTTCAGAACATGGGATATTCGAGAATTGTGCTATTTTAAGCCATACGAATATAGGAATAGAAATCTATCCATAAAAGAGAGAATAAAGCAAATAAATCTACTACTGTAAGAGATCAAGAGTAAAATCCTTGATAATCCCAGACAGTGGCCGAGACCTTTAAACAAGGGCAGATAGCTTACTTTTTTAAATTATTGTTTTTGAATTTATCTTTCTGAATTTAGTAGGTATTCTCACATTTAACCTTTGTTACTTTCATCTGTAATGTCAGTGGATCTATAGCTTTTATAATCTTTGAGGTGAGCAGATGTATTCTTTATCAGATGTATTCTATGTCATTAAATTAGACATTTAACTCGAAATTATATTAAAATAGTAATCTTCACTTGAAACAAAATGTCTGAATGTATCTCATAAATGACCGATTATAAAATCGTTTTGAAAGGTTGAGTATATGGAAACATTATGGGCTTGCGTTTATGAGATTTGAAGAAAATATATTCCAAATGGTCTACGAAATTGCAGTCACTGTTATTGCAAGCCATATTTGTTATTAGAAAAATAATAATGAATTAAAATTCCTCTCGTCCAATAAAGATGTGGATAGAGATGCTGTCGTTATCAGTTATATTTAGCCAGAAATCAGCACTTGTTTTTAGAGTTACATGTGACATATACTTCCAACTTTATGTGTAAACAGAGAAATTTTACCCGTTGCCCTTTATTACTTCCAACATAGACCTATACAACCCTCTATTTGGCATTGCATTATAAATAAATTATTGTTTTCGCGGTAAAACCAACCAGGCCTACTGAATCATTAGTTTTTATGAAATAATCTTCCGTTCGTTTACAGCAACTAAGACATTGCATTTTGAATAGAACATTTCATTTAAGGAGTATTACTTTGCGATTAAAAAGTTAAACGAATTGTATATTGTACTTTATCTTTTTTATGTATCTCGCCACACGTGTAATTATTTTCCGCAGTAAAAAAAATAAAAATTAAAAAAAAAACATCCCGGTCGAAGCCCTTCGTAGCCCGGAGCCCGGAGCCCTGGGCATTTTCGCCTTTGCCCCCCTCCTCTCTGGGCGGGCTTGTCTGTAAAATACAGATATTTGTAATCTAACTTTAAATAACCAAAAGTTCACTTCGTAATCTCCCCAGCTATTTGTACTGGACTTAGTTAATGTAAACAAATCCTTTATTTACATCCAATTAGGCCTGTAATTTATACTACTATAAAAGAATTACAACTGTCTTAACAACTGTATCTAACAATTTGACTTAGGCAGACACGCTGTCTATACAAACTTTTCTGAATAAACATAGGTTACATTAAAGTTCTCGTTTAAATTTTCAAAAAAAAGATTTAATCAAACAATTTTCTTAAAACGATTAGACTTTGAAAACCTTGAACAATATCAAATTAAATATTAAGAAAGGATTACATCTTTTTTTAATTATTTCATTAGAAAACATTTGGTTAAATGCATAGTGGTACCTTTTTGTAGTATATTCACTGATTTTATCAAATTATTTAAACAAATAATAATTTAGAACATAACTTGGCAAACACTTGAATAATAATCGATTTTACTTGTTTAACAAATTAAAATGTTAAAAATACGAATACAAGCTACATTTAAACTTTATCAATTTTTTCACTTGTTATTAAATTTTAAATATCACATTAAAAGTTTGAACAAGCCATCTGACTATAACTGCAACCCAGCTGGCCGTCTACGATGAAGACAACAGAACAGACAGATCCTCAAGATTTGCCCCACTTAGTCAACAGAATTCCCCCCTGCACTGTCAAAAAAGAAGACTTTTATTGGTTGCCAGTGTTATTAATATAAAACCCCACCCAAAGCTTTCTGGTGAACTTTTACAGAAACAATTTTTTTTTTTTAACTGAGCCGACTTTACTTTAGCTAACAACACAAATTTATATGCAACGTGTTAAATTTACACCAAATATTTAACATGTTACAACTTACGGTTCAAATTGAACAACTCCCAAAACTTCTGCCTTCATTTAAGCAATAAAAATGGCTCTATAGACAAGTTGTAGCGTATTGTTGTATATGTTGAATTGTGTAGCTATTATTATATTCTATTTTTCTAAGATTTAAAAATGCTCCACGCACTGTCTTATTACCATTTTCTACATTTATAATGTTACCTAGATTTATAAACAAATATCAAACAAATATTTCTCAAATAAAAGTTATTTATTCGCTCAGATTTTGGGTTTTTATGTTTAGTCTTGTTGTTACTACAAATTTTTCTTTATTTTTGACATCCAACGATATTCAAATTTACAGATCTTCAATGGACAATAATTGGTGAAACTTCAAATGGTGTGTAATTTTTTTGATTCATTGTACCATTTACCAAAGGCGAAACCAGGACGAAATATATTTACGATCCTTTCAGGTGGTAGAACTCTAGAACCCTCTGGGGAAATTTTGAACATTTTTATCTCCATAAATAATATTTTATGCTATTTTCGCACTTAAAATAACACAATTGTTGCGTCATCGCGAAGCGGTTTTGCTAAAACGTAATAGGCTATGAAATAAATTTTGTAAACATTAGGTATTTTAGTAATCTAATCAGTGACAATGAATAACTTTTACTCAAAGCAAAATCTTGACTTTTACTCGAATTAACTTCTGTTAAAATTAATTGGTTTGTGGGGGCACATGCCCCCTCTGCCCCTGGCTACCCCCTACCATTAACCTATTAGTTACAATAAGTTGTGCAATAGGTAGAAATAAACTAAATAATAATAGTCTTTCATTGAGCTTGGTTGAAGTTGACATGACATTAATAATGAGTTGTTTACTTAACATCTGTGCTGCGCACTTGTAAAGAATGACTCATTTCCTACACTAAGACATTGGTGAGGTGAGTTTGTTCTTGAGATAAAACCTAATTAATATCTAATTGTTGTTGCTTAAAGAATTTCACTTTCTATTTTCTGTAAGATTTCAGTTACAATAATAAGAAATGACTTTGTAACTCATAATGCAATAGTACATACAATCTTTAGATACAAAAGTGTAAAATTAAATTAAATACTTTTAAATAGAGATGGGCATAAACCTAAAGTTTTTTAATTCTAATTCCGATATCGATTCTAAAGATTTTCTTTCGGTTCTCGATTTTTTTAAAACTATATAACCCTACATGATATTCTCTAACAGCGAATTCAGTTAACATCTCGGTCATTAGGTAAAACCTTTTAAAAGTTTCGTTTTACTGTAATAAGCTACACAAAGCATTCGATTTTGATTTATGAATAGGAATTTCTGAAAGCATGACAAACATATCGAATCAAAGTAATAATTTATTTAAAATTACAAACGTGAACTTCAGTTCACAATTACAATATAACTTCAGTAATAGGTATTTCAGTTTGTATAACTGGAGAAGTTGGGACTACATTTTATTGGTGTTTTGTTTTGATATGTATGAAGCGGCGGCGGCCAGAGACGGGGAGAGAGAAAGAGTCGAGCCCACCAGAATGAGAGTGAGGCAGCAGAGCGAGAAGAGGAGTGACAAAGAAAGGACCAGAAATCATTCCGATCGTCTTTGTTGTGGCGTTATAAATAATAATAATATTTTCGTTTCGTTATCTCAAATCTGCACTTGCTTTAATCGTTTAATTCATTCAAAGTATAGTATGTAGGACTAATTTATACATACATAAGACATAGTCGATAATTAATTATTTTTTCCAATAAATTACACCGCACATGTATTTTAACAGTTAATAAAATAAGAATCAGAATCGGCGCTTTAATCAATGCAGAATCGAGTATCGACGACTACTTGATACCATTAGAATCGACGGTTTCTGAAATCGAGAATCTGAATTGGCACATTTCTACGTTTAGATACAAAATTCATTGCAGTTAAGATCAGCGTAAATTTTTATTACTTTAGATGTTTATATCAAAACTCCGGCATTCATTCAACATATGAATTCTATGTTTGTCGTAAAAAATTAACTTATTGTTTTATCAAAGGTGTTCTACTTGGTCTTTCATCAATGTTTAACAATCTTTTAAAACGTCTGTAGTCTAAGCATGCAAGCTACCTTTCTTTTGCTTCCAATGTAATTAATCAAAATAACTCTAGCAAGCTGATAATGATTTAGCTGGCCTGGTTCGTAACTTCATATCACCATTAAATGAACCCTTCTCCCTTCATTCATTTCCATGTCTGTCATAATATCATGGTGTTTACACAAACCTCTCCTTCTTCAATATTAACATTGATAAGCACAAATGTGTCAGTATTGTCCAACTCCGTCCCCTCTATCTCCAAGATTTTGCAGCCTTTTATTGTATAGATGTTTTAGGGCGATTAGAAAATTTAACTACTATCACATAGGGCGGACAAGGAAAGGATTATGAACAATATACAGTAAACTCTCGATAATCCAGCCCTTCGCCTATCCGGCCCCTCTAGTAGTCCGGCGTTTTTTTTCTAGGAGCGGAAGATATTAACATAATCAATATGTAAACATAACTTGTATAGTTTTCACTGTATGGTGATTTCAGTGATTGAGTGACCTCCATGTGGCCCGGTCCTAGATCTGTAGCTCGTGATATACAAACGATTTCAAGCCGTGTGTAGTTTTAGTGGCTATGAACAGTTAACGGAAATACATTAATTTTTTTTTACCGTTAAAGATAAGGTAGCCTTTTAGTGTAATGTACAGAACAGTGCATTCATTCAAGTCCAGTACAGGACTGTTTTCTTGTTTTCTTTATTTTTTGGCAATACACATAAATATCGTTCAATACACGTTGTGTCTTTAATGGACCCTTCAGTAATCCGTTAGTATCCCAGCCCCATATTTACAGAATTAGTGAGAGTTTACTGTACAGGATTATGGTAAAAAAACCTCTTTGTCTGGGTTATGTATGGACTTACTTTTACTTTAGCCAATGCCCGTTCTTGGCTGTTGAACCATTCAGCGTTGAGCCTGCCAGTAACGACCGATTCTGGACAGCTGGTCGTCCAACTCAGGGCAGGTTGAGATGTGGTCCCCATTCATGACACCATTGAGACAGAATGGACATGTATCGGATTCTGCTAGCCCAAAACGGTAGACGTGGGCCTGGAGATAGTCGTGTCTTGTCAGGAATAGAAAGTAAGCCACGGCAGTTGCCCTATCGTTTGTGGGCGGCAGAAGATAGCGACTGCTAGGCGATGCCGACTGTTTTCATCTGCTGGCTTCGTGCTCTTGTTTGATGAAGTGTTTCCGGGTTGCAAATTGGCTTCTGCGTTTGGTCGTTGCATCTGTGCTCCATTTTTTCCTAGGTCATCTGCTCTTTCATTGCCTGTGATGCTAATGTGCTTTGGGATCCATTGAAGGCTAATTGACCAGTCATTTTTCAGAAGATGTGAGATTGCTTCTCGGGAATGGAATATGTTAAAACAGTCTGTTATGTATGGAATATTTGGGATATGTATGGAAGAATTATAGCTTCGTGTATAGAGAGACGTATCTAAACAAGGGCTACTTTCTGCTAGTATCACAGGAGAAGGTGTCTGTCTATCCATTACACACATTGCAGAAAGAAGTATAAGAAACGATAGGTGGAATCATTCCTAGACAATGATAGGTTGCTTGAAACAGGAAAGGACCAAATAAATCCCTGGCATAAATAAAGGATAATGATGCCAAAAAAGTATTGACCAACATTACAAAATTTTAATTCTGTTAAAATAAATACTGACATTGCCTTGTTTTCAGCTAATATCCAAATCCTTTGACACCTGAATAATTACCAAACTTTTGTTCTCTCAGCTAAACAAATATATAAAGAGCAAAGAGGGTTATTTCCAATTAACAAACAGCCCCTGGTAGGGAGGGGGTAACCAATGACTGTTCATTTCCAGGATGTGTTGCAAATTTAATAAAACTGAATCCATTTGATGTTAGAGTCTTTTCGTGTTGTTATATTTGTGTCATATATCTGTTAATTTATGAGCTCTATTTTTCATATTATACACTACAGGAAAAATTGTACTGTATTATTATTCGCACATCACTGATTCTTTTCAGTCAGACACAATGTATTCTCTAAATAGACTCTAGAGCAAAACGGAGTCCACGCTGGCTTCATAATATTAACTATGATACATTGCTTGTACACTGCTTTCTTTTTTTATAAAGTATTGCTATTTTTTCTATGTCATTTATGTCATCGTTTGGAATTGACAAAAGATAAATGTCATTACATTTGATGTATGTGCATGTATATTGGTTATTTATATTTGTAAAAACGTGTAGTCTTACAGTATTTCTCAAATCGTATAAATGAAATATTTTTACATGAATACATTTATTTTTATAAAACAACCAGTTAGTATTTTACGCCTAACATCCGATTTACATTTCGTCCCTTAAAGGATTTAATAAATAGAAATTTGAACAATATAAAGTTGTTACAATGATAGAGGAAAAGGAATAGGTTGCTTGAAGTGGATAAGGTAGGGGGCAGAAACAGTGAGGTTAAGAAGATGTGTCTAAGCAAAATCCATTAATTTAATTGTTTAATATTCCTGATGATGTTGGTACTGTTAGCCAACGAAAAGCTTTGAATTGTAAATTCAATTATAATTCTTGTATTTGTATTTTGACTTAGTTCTTTACTAATACACAAGAATACATATTGCGATATATATATATATATATATATATATATATATATATATATATATATATATAACCAATAGGCCTAAATACATTATATTGAAATTCCAACTTTCTGTGCTACCTACACACTTTCATTCAATCCATTACTCAAATAACACGTGATTGCAACACGGTGAGCTGTTTCAATATAGCCTTTATTTCAATAATAAATTCCTTATAAAATTAGCTACGTTATTAATATATAATTATAATGCCTTACCTTCCGCGTTTTCGCTAATTGGTGTTACAGAGGCTTGGCTTTCCTCTGGAAAAAAAATTTAGATTTTTGAAAATGTTTTGTATTTGTGGAAAGTCACTATTAAGCCTACTTACGACTAGGTTTAAAATTTGGGCAAATTTATACAGTTTTAGTGATGTTAGGTTTTATTTTATGCAAAAATTTAAAGATTGTTCGGTTGTGTAGCGACAAAGGGACACATCTCCCGAAACGGCCGTCCTCAACACAAAAAAGTAAGTGCTACTATAGGCAAGTTAAAACATTTTTTTTAAAAAGTTGTAAGTGATTACTAGTAGCTCACGCGAAGATGGAATCAACAAATGTAAAAATTTAAAGTTTGAAATGTATTAGCTCACAACGAACATAATTATTATTCTATAGTTTTTTAATAAATTTAAATTTCGTTTTACTTGAGAAATAATTTACAAACTTTACACAAACTCACAATTATAAGCATTTCATTTTCATATGCATTTTGATGGATTATACCAGTTGTTCCCAACTGGTACGAATAACCCCAGGAGTACGTAGAATCCTTTGGAGTGGTACACCAAAATAATAGCAGTAATGGCGGACATCAATATTTCATACTTTAGATTTGAAACAAATACAAGGTTACATTAGTAGTTGAGAAGATAGTTGATGTGTTGTTGATAGGAAATTGAATGTGGCTTGTATATTTGCGTGAGACTGAAATCACAGAACAGAATTGCGATGGGAAACACCTATTCCAGATTTAGGTGAACAATAAAAATGCAGGAATGAGTCTACATTTTGATTATAGGAAATTTTCAGGAAACCGTCTGTCATGTTCCACACACAAAAATATTGTATTCACAGTTGGTTGCCCCTGCTTCACTCATTACTGACATAGCAGTCAGGCAACCACTCTTTGTGTTAATCACGCCGACGTATAGGGGGTACTTTTTATTGGAAAACCCTTTTTAAGGGTACGTGAAATGAAACAGGTTAGGAACGCTGGATTATACCATCATAAACAGTGATACTACTACACAAATCAGAAGTCCAACTAAAAAAGAGCCACCTCAAATATTACTTTTCATAATGTTTAATCAGAAAAGTTATTGGTTTCATTTCACAATTCTAAAAGTATGAGAACAATTAGTATTTAAAATGAAACTCATAACTTTAATAAATACTAAAGTAATGGTAAAATTGTTTTAAAAACATATTAAGGAACAGCGGCGGGTTGGCCAATCCTGTTGGGCCGAGGCCCAGTGAACCAGTCGTAAAAGTGGTTGATAATGAGCATAGGAAACCCGTATCTTTAGGTTTCATGATTAATTTTAGCGGTTTTTTTGTTAAAAACTATTTGAACTAATTGTGTTTTTTATACTCTGACTGTTAGTGGTGAGTAGTCACATAATATCCAAGATTGATTTTTTCAGAGATTGATGACTACCATGTCAAACGGTAATACTTGTCACTTTTAATATGTTTTAACTGCTTTATTTTTATTTAGAATTAGAAGTAGGAAACAATAGAAGGAGTCCTCTAATGTTGGTAAGTTATAGCAATTAGATTTGAAACAATTTACATGAAATGTATTCTGCCCTTTGTACCTTCTTCATCCACTGTTACTCAGTGAATTTCTTTGGAAATTGTATAATAAAGCGTTCTAAGTCAATACAGACTAGCATAATTCATAATTAGTATGTTTCTAAAAATGAATATTAGTAATGGTGAAAAATTATATTGTCAAACATGTTTTTTTTCTAAAATTAAGAACAGGGGATGTTTTTGGAACATTTTGAAACAAATTTATTCTTTATATTATTTAAAATTTAATACAAATGTTTTTTAATAAAACTATATTCATTTGTTCTGAACAATATGAAATTTACAGACACACAAAAACACAAAGTACAAACATATTAAACGAACAAACACAATACAAATCACCATACTCTTCGATACTATCGAAAACCTACCTTTAAAACCGCTACCGCTTGACCCAACATCTCCAAGCAGAAGACACTGATGAAGATCGGCACATAGCGATAGAAAACGTTCTGTTTCAATAAGTTTTATCAAATTTACTGAATTCAAAGTTCGTATAGTCATAAACTATTGTTTAAGGGATTAATATAATGGCTATAAAATTCAAGAATTCAATTTTGATATGAAAATAATACTTAATTTTGGATCTTGGGCTACATAGGTAGGTCAGTCAGTTTAGGTGGGCACAGGCGTTCTTTTTCAGGGCTGGGATTTTATTATATCTGTGGTCAAACACATGTTTAATATTCAGTATTTATAGTTTTTAAACATATGAAGGAAACATCCCTTAATAAAGTTTTTAATATTTGATTCTTATTGTTGTATGTTTAAATATTTATTAAAAAATAAATAAATGTTAGCAATGACTAGTGTTGGGCACCCTTAGCTGGCTAGTCAACCCATCTTTGATTTGAGGTTTGATGTTAAAATATACTAATTTACTATGAGGCTTTGAGACTGGCTTTATTCTTTAGGATGAAAAAGTATACACTGATCAGAATGCTTGATTAGTTTCAACATTTTAATAATTATATTTTTCCAATATGAAAACAACCTAATTGCCATTTTACACAGTTTTTACAAATAAGCCAATTAATTGATTTCTAAAACATTGTAACTATTTGTGCTGCAAATAATTATTTATTTCTATGGTAGTTTCAGCAATGTTCTGCTATGGGAGGGTGCAGGAGAGGGATGAAACTAAAGGCAGTACCTCTGAATGCATTGAGAAGAGTGATGGTAAGATTATTATTTTAAAGTTATAAAAAATATATAAAGCGTTTTTTTCAGTTAGGCTAAACAATTTTCGTTTAATGTAATTATGATTGTGTGACATAATAATTATGTAAAATCATTATATTTTCCTACCTTAAGCAAAAACTAAGAAATCATTTCCAGTAAGATGTTACCAGGACAGGTTTGTCAGAGTTGTCTAGTATTTGGGTGAATTATGGACTTTAATCAGTGATCACTGTCAAGTTTTTACCGGCCTATTCAGTATAAAAAGGAAAGCAAAATAGTAATTTGATGCAGTAAATTTAGTTTTAACAAATTTACTAAATTCAAAGTTTGGATAGTCATAAACTAGTGTTTAAGTGATTAATCAAAATTGAGTTGACAGTTAGCTAATCAGAAATGAAAGCATTACCGAAAAGTGTCAGGAATGCAATTTATAACAAACCGCCTAACCTATTAGTAGTTTTAAAAACATTAATTCTTCCTTGTATCTACTCAGAAATCAATGTATTTTATTCTACCCAAAATCAGAAATAAGAACAAATTAACTTGATTTGACTAGACACAAGCGTAGTTTCACTAAAATTCAAGCAATCACATGCAATTAGGCATGCAAAAAGAATCAGTAATTAGAAATATTGCAGGTAATATCAAAGTCATTACATGTTTAACAAATCATCTGAAAAGAATAAATTCATGACGTATCCAACCAGACATTAGATTTCTTCAAAAAGCCGAAAAGAATACAAAATTAAAGTATTTTTGAAGATACACTACCTGTTTCATAAAACCATACTATTTATATTAACAAAAGTCAAAATAGACACATGAAGTCCTATAAGAATCAGATAAATAAAATTTTGGCTGAAAGTTGAAATTAATAGCCAAATTCGCTAAACACTAAATTTAAAAACTGAAATTCAGTTGTTCTCGCAGACTAAAAAGAGTTGGAAATATTCAGTAGGTCATTGGAAAAGTAAATACACAAGATCTATTTAACAAATATAACTTGAAATTTTCTATAAATGTAACAATGAGTCGATACGTTCATTTAAATGCAAAACAAAGTCACAATCAATCAACATAGTGTTATAAACGTCCCAATCATTTCTTCAAATGTAGCACGGAGTCAGCATTATTTACTGTATTAATAGGATAGCCCAAATCCAATGACTGTTAAAAAAAAATCCCTACACATTCCTATTTATAGTACCAGAAGTTAATATGTACCATGAGATGTAGCACTTAGTAAAATGTAATAACTATTACAGAAGAGGTCCAAATCCAATGAGTTTAAAACAAAACAACCTTTATTATTTCAACTTATAGTAGCAGAAGACAATCTATCATCAGATGTAAGACGGGGTAAAATTTAATCACTATATTTAAGAAGAGGACCAAATAAAATAAGTTTGAAATAAAACAACTTTAAATATTTCAATTTATAATACCAGAAGTCAATATCTATCATCAGATGTAGCACGGAGTAAAATGTAATAACTATATTTCAGAAGACATCCAACTCCTATGAATTTGTAACAAAACAACCCTATATAATTCAATTTATAGTAGCACTAATCAATATGTACCTTCAGATGTAGCCCGGAGTCAGAATTAATAACTATATTTCAGAAGAGGTCCAAATCCAATGGGTTTGTAACAAAACGACGTTAAATAATTTAATTTATAGTAGCAGAAGTCAATTTGTATCATCAGATGTAGCACGATGATACAATGTTCACGATGTAAAATGTAATCCATATATTTCAGAAGAGGTCCTAATCCAATGGGTTTATATCAAAACTACCTTAAATAATTTAATTTATAGTAGCAGAAGTCAATATCTATCATCAGATGTAGGACGGAGTCAGAATTAATCATTATATTTCAGAAGAGGTCCAAATTCAATTGGATTTTAACGAAAAAACCTCAACTATTTTAATTTATAGTAGCAGAAGTCGATATGTATCATCAGAGGTAGCACAGAGTTAGATTTAATCACTATATTTCAGAAGAGGTACGAATCCAATAGGATTGTAACATAAAAACCTTAAATATTTTAATTTATAGTAGCAAAAGTCAATATATATCATCAGAGGTAGCACTGAGTTAGATTTAATCACTATATTTCAGAAGAGGTCCAAATCCAATTGGATTGTAACGTAAAAACCTTAAATATTTTAATTTATAGTAGCAGAAGTTAATATATATCATCAGAGGTAGCACGGAGTCAAATTTAATTACTATATTTCAGAAGAGGTCCAAATCCAATTGGATTGTAACATAAAAACCTTGAATATTTTAATTTATAGTAGCAGAAGTTAATATATATCATCAGAGGTAGCACTGAGTTAGATTTAATCACTATATTTCAGAAGAGGTCCAAATCCAATTGGATTGTAACGAAAAAACCTTAAATATTTGAATTTATAGTAGCAGAGTCAATATGTATCACCCGATGTAGCACGGAGTCAGATTAAATCACTATATTTCAGAAGAGGTCCAAATCCAATTGGATTGTAACGTAAAAACCTTAAATATTTTAATTCATAGTAGCAGAAGTTGATATGTATCACCTGATGTAGCACAGAGTCAGATTTAATTACTATATTTCAGAAGAGGTCCAAATCCAATTGGATTGTAACATAAAAACCTTGAATATTTTAATTTATAGTAGCAGAAGTCGATGTGTATCACCTGATGTAGCACGGAGTCAGATTTAATTACTATATTTCAGAAGAGGTCCAAATCCAATTGGATTGTAACATAAAAACCTTAAATATTTTAGTTTATAGTAGCAGAAGTCGATGTCTATCACCTGATGTAGCACGGAGTCAGATTTAATTACTATATTTCAGAAGAGGTCCAAATCCAATTGGATTGTAACATAAAAACCTTAAATATTTTAATTTATAGTAGCAGAAGTCGATGTGTATCACCTGATGTAGCACGGAGTCAGATTTAATTACTATATTTCAGAAGAGGTCCAAATCCAATTGGATTGTAACATAAAAACCTTAAATATTTTAATTTATAGTAGCAGAAGTCGATGTGTATCACCTGATGTAGCACGGAGTCAGATTTAATTACTATATTTCAGAAGAGGTCCAAATCCAATTGGATTGTAACATAAAAACCTTAAATATTTTAATTTATAGTAGCAGAAGTCGATGTGTATCACCTGATGTAGCACGGAGTCAGATTTAATTACTATATTTCAGAAGAGGTCCAAATCCAATTGGATTGTAACATAAAAACCTTAAATATTTTAATTTATAGTAGCAGAAGTCGATGTGTATCACCTGATGTAGCACGGAGTCAGATTTAATTACTATATTTCAGAAGAGGTCCAAATCCAATTGGATTGTAACATAAAAACCTTAAATATTTTAATTTATAGTAGCAGAAGTCGATGTGTATCACCTGATGTAGCACGGAGTCAGATTTAATTACTATATTTCAGAAGAAGTCCAAATCCAATAGGATTGTAACATAAAAACCTTGAATATTTTAATTTATAGTAGCAGAAGTTAATATATATCATCTGAGGTAGCACGGAGTCAGATTAAATCACTATATTTCAGAAGAGGTCCAAATCCAATTGGATTGTTACATAAAAACCTTAAATATTTTAATTCATAGTAGCAGAAGTTGATATGTATTACCTGATGTAGCACGGAGTCAGATTAAATCACGATATTTCAGAAGAGGTCCAAATCCAATTGGATTGTAACGTGAAACCTTGAATATTTTAATTTATAGTAGCAGAAGTCGATGTGTATCATTAGATGTAGCAAGAAGTAAAATGTAATCACTGTATTACAGAAGAGGTCTAAATCCAATGGGTTTGTAACAAAACAACCTTGAATATTTCAATTTGTTGTACTAGAAGTAAATATCAGATGTAGTAGATGTAGTATTGCATCAGATTGAATTACTATAATAACCGGGAGGTTAAATGCCATTGCCTGTTAACAAAACATCCTTTAATATTTGAATTTATGTTATCAGAAGCCAATTTGTGTCCATCAGAAGCAGTAAGGAGTCAGAATTAGGAATTATATTGTAGGGGAATTCCAAATTCATTTAATGACCTGGAAATGAAAGCTATATATTTCAATTTTATATAAGAAAAGTCATTATGTTTTATCAGATGGAGCATATACTAAAATTTACTCACTACATTACTGGGAAGGTCCAAAACCAATGACTGGTAAACAAGACAAACTAAATATCCAATTTATAATACCATATATCAATTTGGATTATCAGATGCAATATAGAGTCAGAAACAATCATTATATTACAGAGATAAAAAATTTTCCATATCAGGCACTGAAAGTTTTCATAATCTGATAAATTATTGTAAAAGTTAGCCAAATCAAAACGATCAGATCTATATTACAGCTATAAAATAGAAGAATGTTGATAAATTGACCCAAATATATGACGTATAAAAAGTAACTATGGCATTTTAAATTATATTATCCTATGGAATAGTTTGAAAAGAGTTAGCCTACTTTGTTCTTAATCAAAGCTCTTTTAATATATACATTTTCCTAATAAAATATTTAAATAACTTAATGATTATAATTTGGTCAAAAGTACTTTAGCACTTACTTCTCATCGCTTTTAAAAAGCATCTTAGTTTTCCCATGTTGCTGATGCAATAGTTTGGAAAAACTGACATAAAATGTCTATATCAACCAAGTTTAAATTTTTCAATTGTTTTATTTGGTTGATATTAATTGTTATAGTTTATTTAGTTCATATTTTAAAAAAATTAATTTTTATAGGCTATGCAGTACCTATATGAAAATAATAGAGTTGAAAATTAGTTACAATAATAGCAATATGATTATACCCTGGTCTTGTTTGCTGGCATGGTCAAAATTGCATTCCTTCTCTACAAATCCATGTAGTACATGTGTACCCAAACTGGGGTACAGTTTGCGCTTCCTTGGGAGGTATGAAGGCAAGTCAGGTGGGAGCAAGACCAGTTGGTAAATAGTAAGATGAATTCTCATTTAGTTAAAATTTAAGTACACAATTTACCAAAATTTAAAACTAAATTTGCACCTCAGAATTGTTTACATAATTTTATTGACCTTGATGCTGAAAAAATTTAAATGAAATGTACGCATTTATAAAAGAAATATAAGTAAAGGCTGTACAAATTTTGTAATCTTAAAGTTAAATGAACCTGACAGATTGAAAATAATGATAGTAAAAGTGTCGTGAAACAAATGTTTGCCGATCAATGTGGCAACAGCTCCACAATGGAAAAATCCTCATTTTGGATAAAACATTTAAAAGTGAATCACAGGCAGCTCTTTTATTCGCTTGCCTTTTTCAAGTACCTACTTGTATGAAGAAAACATTTTCAGCACTTGTCGCAACAAAAACAAAATATAGGAATAAACTTGATTTTGATAATGACTTACATTGTGCCTTTACTAAAATACAACTTCAAATAAGCATGCTAGCGAAAAAAAATCAAGCTATCCATCTCACTAACAGATTTTCCTCTTATAAGTTAAAATTTACCTTGCGAAATAAAACTTGAAGTATTATACTATGTGTCTTGCGAAAGTATGTATAAATAAATACATTGTTTTTAATATATATATATATATATATTTGTTATTTTCTCATAAACCTACACCATACATTTATAGTGTAAAGTGGAGGGGGCCTGGGAGGCTTTCAGTTCAAGAAAAGGGGCGTGGTATCAAAACGTTTGGGAGCCCCTGGTGTAGAAGGATAGTTAACGAAGGGGCAAAGGTTAGGACTAATGACACCTCTCTAGTACTGGAAAGGGGGGTGAAAAATGACTTTAGGTGGAATCATTAGTATTTCTTTCCATTATTCACACTATATGTGATATTATACAAAATACAACATAGCACAATTCTATACAGTGTTTCAACATTTAGGGTTAATGTGACTTACAAAGTAGGATGCAGAAATTACCACCTGCGGTAATATATGCTTGTGGGGGAGGAGGGGAACATTGACACATAAGCTCTGCACACTATTATACCAAGTTGATGGTATACGTATTTTAAACATCTTGTACCTTACAGTAGCTATTGGATTATATCTATCTCGGTTTCATGACTCGTAATCTAGGTGGGTAGTGTTAGATGAGAATACGTTGTAGCATGGGTGGTACAGACCCTGTTTTCAACTTTGAGGCGAAGAGTGTTCATTGTAATACAGTCTCATTTAAATTAGTTTCTTAATGGTTCAAAATGAAAGGTCTCTAGTAAAAATTGCATTTTGAATTCAAGACTACTGTCCTTAACAAGGGTTTGGTGTTTCAAATTTAACAATTTATAAAATCTAAATTATATTACCAGTTTCTATAAAATAAAAGTCAATAAAATTTTCATCCTCTTGTGCGTTGATTTATATAGTTTAAAAATGTTTGGACTGTTTAACATTTTTTTTTTTTGTTAGAACATAACTGAATAAAGGCAAGATAATTTTTAAAATGAAAGTTAAAATTTAAAGCTATGAAATGTGTTATCCGAATCGTCTCAGAATTAAATATGATGTCATGGAAGGTCCTATGAAATAAGTTATGAGATTTAGAGTGCTCTGTTCTTAGAAGTCTTTTCAAGAACATTACCTTGAACAACATTTTTTGAGGAACCATTGGTCAGAAGAAATCAAACATTATATGGTTTTATTGATAAATTGTGTGTATTCCGTTCCATATATTATTATGTAACCATAGCTCAATGCTACTTTTATATCAAATTTATGTTTTACACTTTTAAAAAATGTTTCAACTTGCCTATAGTAGCACTTACTTTGCTTGTTGTGGACGGCCGTTTTGGGAGATGTGTCCCTTTGTAAACACATCTCCCGAAACGGCCGTCCTCAACAAGCAAAGTAAGTGCTACTATAGGCAAGTTAAAACATTTTTTAAAAGTGTAAGTGATTACTAGTAGCTCACTCGAAGATGGAATCAACAAATGTTCAAATTTATTTGATAGCTAAAGCGACGTACACACCAAAGCCGAGTTAAGCCAGGCCAGGCAGGGCGATATGTTGCGAAGTCAAGCTGAGCAAGATCTGCTATGCATTCGCACTTAAACCGATTTGCATGTAGTAGGTTTCCTAGCCTTGTATTAAGAAATGCTACCTTCCTGGCAGTCTCATTTTCTACATGGTGTAATAATATCATCAACTTTGATGATGATGTTATTGGATAGTTCCTCATTTGATGATGAATGTGTGGAAGAAAGAAGACACACTGGACACACAATATCAATAAGGATCTCGACACTAGTAGACAGTTCGTAACTCTATACGAGAAACTCAGAACTTTTAACTTCCTCCAAAAGCTGTCTGTCAAATGTTTTCATTTTTCTTTTCTACAATATCTAAGTTCTTTGATACGAGAAATGAAAAATAATATTGTTAACAACTGTATTATTGTGGATATTAGAAGTGTTAAAAACCATAATTCATTGTCAAGCGACACATTTGTATCCATGTAGGCTACTTCTTGTTAGATTCCACAGTGGAGATCTTTCTCAAATCGAATCAATTAATATTTTAATAACAATACTCACTATAATAGTATTTTTGAATCAACAAAATATAAAGAACAAAAACAAACTTGAAACAATAAAAAAAACAATATATTCCATCATGTTTTTTAACTCACTGGGCTGGAACACTGAAATAGACTGAACAAAGGCAGAAACCTTGACAGAAAACGCTTGATTTGGCGTCAGGTAGGACGCATAATACGGCTCGGCATCGCTCAGCGTTGTATTTCAAAACTCCCATATAAACACTTCGTATTTAGGGACCAGGTGATTATCGCACGGCTTGGCATCGCCTGGTCTGGCTTTGGTGGGAAACCCCAAAAAGTGGTGTGAGCTCATGCGTTAAATGAACTCTTTAGTGCGCGCGTGGACGTGTTTGAACTCATACGGTACTGCCGATAAAGCTTAACATGTGACTAAAGATGCTTATATCATCCTCGTTGCTCTATTTTAAACCAGATATCATTCACTGTCAACCTGCACATTTAGATAAAAATTTATCAGTTTTGAGTTAAGTGATTTACCGCCATTACACCATTTATTTGAAGAGTCTGTTTTGACGCTACGAATGATTTAAGCAGGAATGAGAGTTATTGAGTTTAGAGTAAATAAAAAAAAGGCATTAAGTCATAGGTTCAACCATTTTCACTTTCCAAAGTGATACAACCATTTTCACAAAATATCTCTCTGTTGTCATGTGTGAAAAAAAGAGAATAATGTTCTCTCCCTATCTCTAATCCAAGACACAGATGCAGGAGTTCCTGTCACCAACAAACATCTTACTATTACAGATCATAACAAAACTTTTGTTAAATTCAGGCTTGCGGTTATTTTTCACTAGATGTATTCAAAAATAGCATCCAACGAACTGTTAAAAGTGATAAATGTGTTAAAGAGGAGGAACACTGGTGCAAATTACGTGAACAATATTGGTATTTTAAAGTTTCTTATTATAGGTATAGCTGCTCACACGTAAGCTGGCGAGCAACCTCGAAGGGCGCACATAGGCGGGGGAAGGGTTGGGAAGCAAAAGTCAGTTCCACAGACATTATAATATGAGGTATAGTATTTGTATTACAATAATGTAGATTTGAGAAAGCGGAAAGGGCGCTATAAATATTATTTTATTTGATTTGTCATATTAACCAGATCATGTACATAAAGTTATGAACAAATTGCAACACCTTCAATTTCTTAGCGATGGACTTTCATGCAACACGCACTACAAAACCCAATGTTTTTGAATAGGGCAAGCTTTATGTTTTCTATTGATCGATCATGCACTAGCTTATGAGTGAAGAGCTATAGCTACAAGTTCTGGTGTTTTTATTTGTAAAAGTACGTACTTAAAATACTTGTCATATTTTCATAGTTATAAAAACAATTTTCAACACCTCATTACATTTATTTTTTTTCAAGTGGTCAAATACGATTTTAATGTAATAATGTCTTACTAAAACAAAACAATATTGAACAAAGTTTAATATTAAGTAGCTATTCCAATTTGAGTGCAATCCAAAACCCCTAAATAAATTTATGCGAGTGATTAAAGATCAAAAGGGGGTATTCATTTGTTTCGGACAGGTTTGTCTTTTATGGAATCAGATAAAACTTTTTAATACGGAATTATGTAATGTAATATTATGTAGTGTTGTCGATCAATATTGATTTATATAAATGTTTGCAGAGTATTTCAGTTTAATATCAGTTGCACTGAGCATGTGGGGAATTGATAGCATTGACTTGTGATAAGAAGCATTTGCTTATTTAGATTGATTTAGAAGAGTTTTAGTGTTTATGATTACTTGGATTTTGAAAATTATGATTGATTTTAATTTATAATAATACAATTGATTATATTATATATGCCCTACAGTAGAGCTTCGAAGTTCCGAGTTCCGTTTTTTCGAGCTTTTGTTAAAGTTGAGCCTATTTCTATTTGAGTCTATTTTATTTATTTGAAAGAAAATGGTGAATCGGGCTTCCAAGAAATGTTTATATCAAAACGTTAAACAAAAGAAATAAGTCAGGCTTCTAAGAAAAGTTCATATCAATAAGGTGTGCAACGAAAATCAGTAGGAGTGCCAAGAAATTTTCATGTCTATACAGTATACAAAGGAAATGAGCCGGGATTCCTAGAATTGTTCATATCAATACAGTGTACAGAGGAAATGAGTCAGGCTTCCAAGAAATGTTCATATCAATACTATATGCAAAGGAAATGAGTCGGATTCCAAGAAATGTTCATATCAATAAGATATGCAAAGTTAATGAGTCGGGCTTCCAAGAAATGTTCATATCAATAAGATATGCAAAGGTAATGAGTCAGGCTCCCAAGAAATGTTCATATCAATTGAATATGCAAAGGTTATGAGTTAAGCTTCCAAGAAATGTTCATATCAATAAGATATTCAAAGGAAATGAGTTCGGCTTTCAAGAAATGTTCATATAAATATGATATGCAAAGGAAATGAGTCGGGGTTTCAAGAAATATTCATATCAATACGATATGCAAAGGTAATGAGACACGCTTCCAAGAAATGTTCATATTAATAAGATATGCAAAGGAAATGAGTTGGGCTTCCAAGAAATGGTCACATCAATAGGATATGCAAAGGTATTGAGTCAGAATTCCAAGAAACGTTCATATAAAGTTCTATAAATCTATTTTTTTTAATGCACAGGGAAGTATTTCCATGTGATCCGAGTTTTCAGTCATCTAAGGGGATCTTGGTCCCTTTTACCTGGTATTGTCAAGACTCTAATATACTTTATTTATTATCACATCTCATGTTTCTCATACTAGAGCTTAACTTATTTGGAAAGATATTAATCGTGTTCTTCCTGTATCATAATGTTAGTTGATTATATCCAAGCGAATACAAGTAGGCTACCTTTATTATACTGTATTAAAATTATTTTTTTCAACACAATTTAAAAAAAAAAGTCTCAACAAAAAGTAAACTAGTTTTTAAATTACCACATTAATTCAGAAAATTGTTCTAAATTAGAAAAGTTTTAGAATACAGTACAGTCTCTGTGTATAGCCTAGTACCCAACCAGAGATAATCTGTTAAACTGAAAATATTTTTTAAAAACTGGATAATGTATCTAATGATAAGAATTATTATCTATTCTGTTTTTTCTAAATTGAAAATAATTTTGACAGTAGTGAAATATACATATTTTGCAGAACTGTATGATTTGTTACTAGGTCTATACCTTAAAACGTTTGTTGCAGGTCAATTAAATTCAACTGCTAGGATCACATCCCGTTCCAATGAATTCAAGAGGTGATTTTTTATCATTTTTACTGAGAACATAGCTCTTGAAGTCTGAGCTGTATTTTCATGCTTGTTTCTGGAAGTGTATAAAAGATATACAGTAAAGTCTGTGTATAGTCAAAGGATTTTATCAAAAATGTAGTTCATACCAGCTTGCACAACGTGCATTCGGCAACCACTTCAATGTTAATCGGAATTGACAGATGTTATTGTAGTAGCTACATAAGCTGACTGTTATCAAAGTGCAAGTAAACAACATTGTTGCACGGTAAACACAAATACATTTAAATTTTTGTTTGTACCGTTAAAAAACTAGGTAGCCTCTTATTGTAAAGTACAGACCATTACATTAATTTTCGTTTTATCAGTTCAAGTACAGTACAGGACTATTTTTCTGTTTTTGTTTACTTTTGGCATACATTTATACATAAATATTCTTCAATGTACATTGTATTTTTAATGGACCCTCCAGTAATCCAGCAGTATCGCAGCCCCATATCTGCCTGATCACTGAGATTTTACTGTAATGGTTGAGAACTGTCTTATGTCAAAAATATAAAAATGTCTTATAAATGTAAGTAATAATAAGAAATTGTATCAAAAACTAAGCGGAATAAAAATTTACTTTAATCAAGAATCAATAATAATTTTTCTTAACTTCTGGGAAATCTGTTATCTAATAGTTGGTAGCTGAGTGCCACCAATGACTTATAGATTTTAAAAGTCTTAGCCTTAAACATTTAACTTACAAGATTCTTTGATGTTATTTATATTAATTATCCTGATGACTAGAAATATGAATTAAACTACTAACGTTATCTTTTAATATATGCTTGTTTCACTAGTTAGTACATGTGATTTTAACAGCTTGAGATGTGAGCTGGAAATGTTTGTATCTCAAAGCACTGGACTAATGATAAATACACCTGGTGTAAAAATTTAGTAATTTAATGGTTTAACAGTTTCAGTTAATGGTTTAACACTTTAACTGAAATCTGTGTTTAAGTCGCTTTAACCAAATTATGCCATCTCAGAGATATATAAGATTTTATGTTATGCAGTATTTTTATTTTGTAATGCCTAAACCTTATCAACTACCTAGTTTCCTAATAACCAAAACTTATTTTGAGAATTTGTGATTAACTGCAAAAATGTCTCAGATATCAGAGCTGGCTTAAGGCAATCCTGTAATAATGTTTTGTGCTGAGGTTCTCACAGTTATTGTGGTTTTCCAGTAATTAGGTTCAAATTCACTATTGTCAGTGTTTAAATATCAGCTCCACCAATTCTACGCCCCCTTTTATAATTTCCAAATCTTGACTTAATTTTGGTAGTTCAATGTTACAGTAATCAATGCCGTCACTGTCCCTACATTCTGCGACATTCGGAAAGTTGTAGTGTAGTCTGAGTCACCTACCTTGTCACTATCATTATCAGTCTCTATACCTGCTTTAACATCACGAAGCATTGTCCTTACTTTTTTTTAAAAATATGTGACACTGACACTTAATTGGAGTCAAGAAGTAGAATAACAATCTATTTTGCACACAGAAAAAATATAAACTACTAGAAAATAAATATAACAATTATTGACAGAAGATTATACACACTACTTCAAAAAAATATAAATTAAACGTAACAGTTTAATATTTTTTAAAATTCTGTTTGCAACAAGGATGAAAGTCATATGATGTACGACACGCGTTGTCTTTGAGATAGGTATGGTTAAGAAAGTATATTAGCATCTACATCACTTCAAACCAACTGATATTGTGATAATAAAGGGGCATTTAGAAGATATCTTGAGGCTTAGCTTGCTTAGGTGAACATTGATGCTACAATTGAAAAACAAAAACTTTTCCATCTGTCTCTGAGTCGGGTGTTTTAGTTATAGTGTCAAGTCAAATTTTTAGTCTTATAAATGATTTTTCTGAATAGTTTGTTACCTTTAGAATTGTACGTCTATATACATTTCCTACCAAATGTTTTTTGAAAATGTTATATATAAAATTTCATAATGTAACAGTTAAAATCCAGATGTTACTTCTATAAATAACTGTAGCAAATTCTGACTATAAGAAGAAAAATGGACAATTTGTTACAATATTGTAAAATATTTGTGAATTTTAAGTCATCGATGGTCCCAAAATAAAAAAGCAACTGAAGACTTGGATAGACTAGCACTATTATGACAAAGACAATGATTGAAAGTGTTTTAAGCCATAAATTTACAAAACTCATTAATTTGCCAAGTGTATTCAGATGGCAGTACTTGACAAGTAGTTAAACAGATCTAATAAAATGTCAACCTTTCTATAAATATTGCAGTTCAAAATTGATTGTCTCAGAGCTTATAAAACTTTATAAGGGTATATGCTCTTTTGAAACTTTCAGGTATGGATGTGTTTCTGGTGAGTTTTGAAATGAAAAAGCAATCAAATGTATACTGAAAACCATACATAGATTTTAAGATGTAGGTTAATGTTGGAAATAGATACACATTCAAAATATATGAATTATTTCAATTGTATAAATATGTTTTATTTATATATTGATAAATAATAGTTTTATAAAAGAGCTTCATGCATATCAACAGGCATTAACCTTGTTGAAGATTAACACTTTCAAAGTGGTTAAGTTTTTAAAAAAAATGGTTCTATAATGGTTTTTAATCCTATAGGATCATGGTTAAAAAAATGAAAACCGAGTTTAAATATTACAATTTAAAACTTATTTTTGAGCAATATGTTAGTTGTAGACTTAATAAAACAATAGTCCATGGCAATCGCCCAAACATTTATATTTGAATTAACAAATTCAAAACTTATATTGTATATAAATTTATAAAAAACTTAATGAGGTAAAATGTTTTTGTTCGCACTAAGTGATCATCAGTGTCGGGACTCAACTGGGGTTAGCTCCTGATAAGCATTATTCGGCTAGGCAAGAGTGGTTCAAGGTTTGTTTTTAAAATATGGTAAAAAATTGAATGTGTATTGAATTGGATTTGTTCATTTAATATGTTTTTACTTTCTGTTTTTGGTATATATTTATTTTTTCATATTCTTGTAGTATATTGAGATGTTGATTTGGAGAGTTTCTAGGTTATGTTTTATGTCTATGTAATTATAGCTTGTATCTATTATGTGGTTAGTAAGCGGAGAGTCAATGTCATATTTAATGGAATGTATGTTCTATAAATCTTTGAGTAGAGGCTTAACTTCATAAATGAAACGATTGTTTTGAAGCGCGTCAGCAAGTAAGCTCTAAAGTATTCACTTAGTTATCTAATAATTACTTATAGTAAAAATCGTAGTTTTTATTTTTAAAACTGCAAATTTTATGTCTAATGTAGAATTTATTATAGTCTGTGCAGTTTTGTTACAAAATATGATGTGGTTAAAGTTAATCCTTTTAGTTTGTTATTTTAAATGCTATTCCATATCTTGTTTTTTGGATTTTTTTTTAATGATCTTATTGAGGTTCTTTCTGGTTTATGTGTGAAATTGTATTACATTTTTTCACAACTGTTGTGTTTTCTGTTTTTTTTTTTGTACTATGTGATATAATTGATCAGTTATTGTGTTTTTCTATCCATTTTATGTGCCAGGTTTATATATATATATATATATATATATATATATATATATATATATATATATATATATATAGAGAGAGAGAGAGAGAGAGAGAGATTTTTTGGACTAGGAGACTGACAGACTTACTTTTTTTTTCCTAATAGCCTTAGACGTCTCCAATCTCTTTTCCCCTGACAGACTTATATAAACTATAATCACTCATATGCTCATGGAAACAATATATATATATCTTTAATCTGTGCATCTGTGACATCTGATTTCTACTCTACACAATCTGTGATTACAATTTATAATTATTTTATTTCATTCTCTCATATTTCTTTTTGTGTTTTCTCTTCGATTGACAAAGACCACTGTGTGGTTGAAATATATCATTGTTTAAGTGCTTTTATGTGTTTCTATTTCAAGACTACAGAGTGGACTCTCACCAAGGTAAGTCTGTCAGTCTCCTAGTCCAAAAAATCTAAATAATCTTTACCAACCAAAACTAACCTAAATATATATATATATATATATATGTATATATATATATATATATATATATATATATATGTGTGTGTGTGTGTGTGTGTGTGTGTGTGTGTGTGTGTGTGTGTGTGTTATTGGTATGAAGATAATATTGGCTAAAACACAAGTATATATTATAAATAGAATATTTTGGTGTACTAGTTCAATGATATAACAAAATAAGTTCAGCTCTTCTGGAATTCTTTACACAGCGTCTTCATAAACAACTTTCAGACTAATTTTTATCATATTTCACAAGAAAATGAATATTTTCTACCTAGACTACAAGGGTGTATGCTAATATCTAACTTTTGTTAGTATCCAGCTTGGGGCTGCTGGTTCTTCAGTAAGCGAATAGTTCTCAACACTTGAGAGAAGTTCTCTAGGAAGACTCAAAATACGCAAATAATGTTTTTTTTACGTAAGCAGAATTACAAGACTAATTCTTATAACAGGTGCCTGACGAAAGCTAGGTTGCCAACAAACTATGCAAAACCCGTTCATGCATCAAATGCAGCAAAATAGAATTTTTGGGGGTTTTTTTGAACAGTTACCAAATACATTACATTTTTTTATTTTGTTCTGATCTTTTTGCCAATGGCTATAAATTGTTTATATGTAGAGAGAGAGAGAGAGAGAGAGAGAGAGACATTATTATAAATTGAAATTTATAAATACTATGTAAATTTACATATTTATTTAGATATATGTACTAACATATAAGTTATTTATCACCTATCAATACATTTACCTATCTTTTATACAAGTATAAAAGATTTTTATTCATATTTTATTAGGACTGAAAAACCTCTACTCTTTACAGATAAAAGATCACTATGTTTTATGATTTTATTTATTCCTTGTTTTTGAGATATATAATTTTATAATGTATTGAAAAAAATCCAATTTAATCTTTCATTAAGGAACAGTGAAATGTCTGTGGAATCAAAAATATAAACCATTCAGTGATAAGCAAATTACATATTGACTTACATTGTTGTGATTGTTTAAGTATTACATTCATAAAATAATCTAAGGTCTTGTAATATTATTTTAAAACAGATTATTGAATATCTTTTCAACAAAATTGTATTTTTTTGATACAAATGAATTTTGAAACAATTTCTATTTAGAATTCAGTAATGATGGTTTGTATATTGTGGAAAGCAAGTAGTATAACAATAAACCCTAACATTCATCAATTACTTATGTTTTAAAATAAAAAGAAATTATTGCAAAATTTAAATAACATAATAAACACCCAACCATTCTAATATGCATTAAAACATTTAGGTAAGACTGGCAATATTTTTCTCTGTAATCACCACTATCCTATCTCTTCCACTTCTGGGCGGTGGAGGGTTGCTAGGTGGTAATAATGGAAACACAAATGGAGGGAGAGCTAAAGCATATTCAGGTCTAGGTTATGGTGGAGGTTCAGCACAAGCTCCTGACGGTGCAGCATCTGCTGACGCTTATGGTCAAGGGAGGGCACAAGGTCCTGGTACAACTGGAGAAGGAAGTGGTTATGCTGAAGGTCATGGATACATGTCCTCTGGAGAAGAAGCAAATGCATATGCAAAAGGATATGGAAAAGAAATTGGAGTAGGAGAGTTAGCTGATGTTGGGTATGGCATGGGTGAAGCTGGTTATGAAACATCAAATGGACATATGGATACTGCTAGATCTACTACTCTGGGCACTCGAGCCCACCTTCCAACAGGAGATGTTGAATTAGCACCAACCATAGATGATAAATGATTCACCTAACCATACTATTCATAGAATTGTAGTTTTGTATCTTTAAGCATAAGCATGAAGTTACCAATAAAATTTTAACAAGCAATATACGTATAGTAGAAACAAATTTAATGCAAGAAGAAGTTACGTAATCTTTTATCCTACCTTCATACTAATAATACTAATGCTTTTAGATCTTACTTCTGTATCAGATATATTATGAGCCTTTGCTGGACAAATGCCGTATTGTAAAGCACAAATTCAAAAAGAAGACATTGTTTTACTTATAAAAAGGTCCTTTAAATGTTAAAAACAGATCCATATGAGTGATTTTAATATCACACAAATTAGGAGGTTGGTTAATGCATTTCAACAATAATCTTAACACTGATGTTGCTTGTTGTAATCATCTTAAATTCACTGATTAAACTATAAGTAATTATTACATAACTGAGTGAATACTTTAGGACTCACTTGCTGACACATTTTGAAACAATTGTTTCATTTACAAAGCTAACCGTCTACTGGCGGATGTCGCTCAAGGTAAAAGGTTACAGGCTTATTACTTATGAGTGTAGTAAGGGTGTCCATTACATACTAAACAACCAATTGAACCCCCCAACCCTCCCCAATACACTCATAAATATTAAGTCTACAACCTTGAGCAGCAGCCACCAGTAGGCGATTAGCTTCTAGCTTCGTAAAAGAAATGATTGTTTTGAAATGCGTCAGCAAGTAATTGCTAAAGTATTCACTCAGTTATGCAACAACTACTTATAGTTTAATCTTATTATTTTTTGAATTCATAAGGTAAAGTAATAATTGCAGCATTTAATTATAAATGAATATCAAGATTACTATCAAATTCAAAAGGAAAACTCAATAAATTTAAGAGTTTTCTGTAATTTGAGGGGTCTCGGTCCCCATTTACTTCGAGTTATCGAGACTCTACATATGAAATATAGAATTATTTCAAATTACACAACACAGACATATTCAATAACCCACTATACTATAATTCACTACACTACACTAGTTTCTCTCTTAGGGTTTTTGTTTCTTATTAAGCAAATACTTCCTGACAGATGAATGATGATTTTTTAAAGAAGACTCAAAATCAGCACTTTTATTAACACAATCACTTTTATTTACAAGACCAATCCCAAAATTAGATATTTGTAAAAAATGTCACCTAACTATATGCAAAATTAAATGATATAATTAACATAATACATACCTAAAATAAATGTATCATAAATGTTGATAAATATTACTCATTTAAAATTTTAATTTAATTTAGATAAGGCTGGCAATATTCTTGAATGTATTCACCAACATCTATTCTTTTCCACTACTGGGTCTTGGAGGGTTACTAAATGGTAATAGTGGAAACTCAGAAGGAGGCAAAGCTAAAGCATATTCAGGTCTAGGGTATGGTGGAGGCTCAGCACAAGCTTTTGACGGCGCAGCAACTGCTGATGCTTATGGTCAAGGGAGGGCCAAAGGTCCTGGCACAACTGGAGAAGGAAGTGGCTATGCCGAAGGTTATACGTCCATCCCCTCTGGAGAAACAGCATATGCATATGCCAAAGGGTATGGAAAAGAAATTGGAGTATTAGAATTACTTGATGTTGGGTATGGGTTGGGTGAAGCTGGTTACAAGACATCAAATGGAATGGCAGATACGTCTAGATCTACGACACTGGGTACTCGAGTCCATCTTCCAACAGGTGATGTTGAAGTAGCTCCAACTATAGATGATAAATGATTTAACTAAGTATACTGTTCACAGAATTATACGTTTGTATTTTAGGCATATGCATGGAGTTAATAATAAAATATTAACAAACAAATGCTTGTTGAAACAGAATTATAGCAAGGAAAGTTATGAAATTACTTTCCCCACCACCTTCACTTATTAATACTGATTTCATGGGTTTATTATGCATCACATACTTTACGCCTGCAACCATGTTTGACAAATTACACAATTAGTAAACCAGAAATTTAAAACAAAAAAATATTTTATAAAAGGTTTTGTAAATGTTGAGAAAAACAGATCCACACGAGTGATGTTAACAGCTGCCAAAATAAGAGGTTAGGTAATGTATTTTAACATTAATTTTGTTATTTTGTAATCAATATGGTAAACTATTCGAATTTCTGCCTCCGAGTGTCTAATAAACTGAGTATCTTTCTTTTTGTTTATGAACTGAGCTAAATAGTTTAATGGGATCAATGAAGTATAAAAATAAGTTTGTATTTTGCTTTCATATTAATATGAGTTAATAGAAATGGATTGATAATCAAATTTTTACTCTAATCGAAATTTATACAAAACAAAAATCTACTGAGAAAGGTTTAGGCCTAAAATATCCACTTTCTGCTACTATTATGAAATTATAAATACATACTAAACTACATAGCTTCTATTGAAAAGTATTCTATTTGCTAAAAAATAATTGTTCTACAAGACGAAAATTAAGACTATTTATATGTCAAAAAAATCTACTTTATAATATTAAATTAATTTTTTACTTACAGGCTACAGTATTACTTACAGGCATTCTTGCAACTAATATTATTTAATCATTTGACAAAGCAAACTTTAGAGTAACTGATTTCCCTTCAATTTTGTTTTCACATCTTATAGAAAGAATGATACCATGCCAAAATAAAAAATAAATAAACATTTAAAAAGATCTACTGTTATTATTCCATAAAAAAATTGTCAAACAATTAAAATATTATTAATAATAAAAAATAATAAAGTAACAAATTAATTTAACAAAATTGTAATAAAAACCAGAGAAAACTCAAGTTGCCTGAAATATTTATAATTCTTGAATTTTATAGTCCATTACGTTTGGTGAATCTTATTAATCACTTAAACAATAGTTTATGACTATCTGAACTTTGAATTTAGTAAATTTGTTAAACTTAATGAGACAACGTTTTCGATCGCTATGTGCCAATCTTCATCACAGACAGGGAAAACAGATACATCACATTACCATTCATAAACAAAAACAACAAACAAAATAGCCCGCAAATTTCAAAAAATAGGATACAAAATAGCATACAAAACTAATCACAAGTTACAATGCAAAATACAACACAACACCAACAACAAGGATAAACTACAAGCACCAACTACAAGTATACAAACTGAACTGCAATGAATGTGACAAATTATACATTGGACAAACAGGTCGCAGCTTTAAATAAAGAGTCGAAGAACACAAACAGAACACCAACTCAACATTTTACAACCATATAAAAGATATAGGACACAAATACACAGACATTTACCATAACCTAGAAATCCTACACATCAACAAAAAAGGACCACATCTCAACACACTAGAATAATATGAAATTTACAGGCACAAAAACACAAAGTACAAACATATTAAACAAACAAACACAATACAAATAACACATACTCTTCGATACTATCGAAAACCTACCTTTAAAACCGTCACCGCTTGACCCAACATCTCCAAGCAGAAGACACTGATGAAGATCGACACATAGCGATCGAAAACGTTCTCTCAGTAAGATTTAACAAATTTACTAAATTCAAAGTTCGGATAGTCATAAACTATTGTTTAAGTGGTTAATATTTATAATGTTTAGACACAGAAGTTTTATTCCAGATAAAAGTAGTTACCTTTATCTCTATGTACAGAATATTAAAAAAAAAACAAATAAACTCCTATTTAAACTAAAAACATTCGTACATATGTTAGTATGTTACAGTTGCCCTTAGTAGCATTTCCTATTTTTTAGTAGCTGTTTCAGGTGTGTTCCATTGTCAACTCAGACCCTGTTACTATAGGTAAGTGTAACATACCATACTAACACACATTTGTACTTGTGTTTTTTGTTAAAAACTAGTGAATATGGAATCAAATAATATTATTTTAACTTGCTCCTATAGAAACATATCAAAATAAGCGTAACTTTTCAAACTGAAAAGGATAATAAAATCATACAAAATATACTGAAGAATAAAAGTGTATTTGAAAGAAGTTTTTTCCTGTTGTACATTTCTTAATTTGGAAAGAGGAAAATACAAAATTTGTGAACCAACATTAAAATCCATATACTGACTACGATTAACAAACATCTTGCTTCCATTTTGGCATTTTACACCTTAACAGTAAGAATTTTATACCAACAATGATTTTTTTTGTATTTTATTAGTTTTTATAACATCACATATTAACATCTTTTGACAGAAGATACACTAGCTTCTTAGGAGGTAGTGACATATTATCAAACGATCAATTATAATCATTTACAAGTAATTTCTAAATATTAACTATGAATACATCTAATTTTAATAAATTAACAAAATGTTTTATCAGACGCTTAGCTTCAATTTCTGTGTACATAAAATTATACATGTTTTCTATTTAGATATATGACACCAGCACTAAAATGTTTTGAAAAGATTGAAATAGCCAGAAATGGAGTATTTTTAAATTATCCAATGTGTTTTTTGTTCATTAGAAAATAAATATATCAAATGTGTACTAAAAATATCTCATTGAACAATGTGAATTTTATAAAACCTATGTGTTAACTAACCATCATAGCACACCTGTGACATTAATATCACTAATTATAACTAAAGAGTTACTGCTTTATACAAAATAATTTGAATTCCTAAATTATTATTAGTTCTTATCTACCATGGTTCTACAAAGTAATAAAGACTTCAAGTTCAAGAACAAGTTTGTAATATTAGTGATCTGCAGGATGATTTTAAAAATGTATTTCTTACCATAATCAAATTTCTGTTAAGTAACTAATATTAATAAATTTTAGTTATATATTTTGCAGCTTCAATATAAAGAGTTGCAAAATAGTGTTTAGATAATACACTACTGTAAAGAATTACAAAGTTATACATATAATACAATTCGTATGTGTATTTATATTTATATGAAATATTGTATAGGCTATTTACATTTCAACTATAAAAAATACGTTTTGTAAAGAATGCTTATAGATTCAAACAAATTGAAAATAAGGTTAAAATTGCTAATACTCCACAAGTTTGTTCTTGTTGATACTCAAAAACCATAGAAATCAATTAGAGTCTTGTAATTACAGCTTTATAAATTCACTGAATTTTAAAAGTAAAAAGTTAAAAGCATAAAAAATGTTTGTTTTTTAAAAAAAAAGAGACACTGTTGAAGATCACTTAGCGCAATAATAATGTCATGTCTCAGTAACCTTTTCATATTTCTACTTAAATTTGAAGTGCCTTATTCATTATATTGAAAGGTAAAAGTTTTATTATGCCATATACAACAAAATCTACAAGATGTTTTTTGTTAATTGAAGCCAAGTTCTTGACTAAAATTTTTTTAAATGAACAATAAACATGAATAAAAATAGGATATGCAACCTAACTCAGTTTTACATTATAAAACATCACTTGTTCACCAAAGTAGCCCACACAAAAATAATACTGTTATATTTTTTAAAATCAGTAAACCACTTTTCACATGCAGTACATTATAATAAATGATTGTTTTATACTATGTTACTTTCCAATATCTTCTTTCTAGTTTATTTTTGGAAGAAATTAGTTTAAATCTAAATATATGATCTTTGTACATTTAAAGGAGTTACAGTTTACAAAGTAACAGACTATGGAAAATAAAATTATGAAAAAATATTTTCAGTTATTTATATACATATTGAAATCAATTAACTACATCTAGAGGTAAAATACCAATTCTCATTCTATATGACTTATCTATTCGATTCTGAATACAGTTAAGGATGGTCCATTTAAGAGTAGAATTTTCTATGGTACATTGATTGTCTAATTTTACTTCAAAATATTAAAAATTATGTTTGGTAGTGAGTTTAATCAATTTCATACACTTCGTTATTTAATTTAAAATGAAGATCAAGGTATCAAATTTGTTATTAAACTGTTTAGAACAAATACTGGTAACAAACACTAATACATTTTCTACAATTACTTTCCACATTGATTATATGGTCATAAAGGAAAAAGATTAAAACCCTGAGATGCTATATAAATACATATTGATATTAATAATTTGTTTTTAATCACTTAAACAATAGTTTATGACTATCCGAACTTTGCAAAGTTCATATAGTCATAAACTATTGTTTAAGTGATTAATAAGAATTAACCGAACGTAATGGACTATAAAATTTAAGAATAATTTGTTCCTGGTAAGCAGGTGAAGAATACAAAGTAAAATTCAAATTTGCTGATTCCATCACGTGAGCTACTAGTTTTCACTAAACACATGTAAATATTTACAAACTTGCCTTTAGTAGCACATACTTATATTTGTTGAGGACGGTCATTTCGGAAGATGTGCCCCAAGAGATGACAATGGGACACATCTCTCGAAACGGCCGTCCTCAATAAATATAGGTAAGTGCTACTATAGGCAAGTTTGTAAATATTTACAAGTGTTTAGTAAAATTCAAACCAAATAAAAATGACCTGAACTAGAAACTCTCATTAGCCTTCACATTTCAATTACATTTTATTCCTAAACTATATCGTTTTTATATATTCTTTAGTGTTTGTATAATTTCTTAATTCATTGCACTTTATGAATTAGGTCAGCGACATTTATTAGTAGCAGGTATAACGACTAGTCCAGTTAGTTATGAATGTTGTCATTGTTTCATTGATTAGTATGCTCCAAGAGAGTTTATTTTTACAAGACTAGATGTCTGTGCTTTCTAAGGGATATTTATCGACTCCTAACATCAGAAGGAGCCGTATATACATATATATACACATATTCTATTCTGGAACATGATAAATTAAGTGCAATCAGTATGTACCACAATTTAAAATACAGTAGTTATTTTAATTTGATCAAAGTATTTATTTAATATTATAGATAAATACGAACTAAACATCCTATAAAAATAATGTTTAGAACTGCATCGCTTAAAATAGATATCATAACAATAATGTGACCAAACAAAACTATTTCTATTTTAAAAAAATATAGATAGGTTTCTATTGAAAATATGTCTATATATAGTTTTAAAAAAAAGCTAGTAGAAAAAAAATTAATATTTTTTCTAATTTGTGAAACTATAAGTTGTTGTTTACAATGAACCCTGCTCCATACTGTACTTTATGAAACAAATGAATAAACTTTAAATTTATAAACCACAAAATATACAATTTATTTTAATTTGTTAAATCTAAAATTATATATATTTTTTATAATTAGCATGATACAGGCATATTTAATCCAAATATGAAATTATCTTTTTCCTTCTTGAAACCATATTCTATCTGCTAACATAAAAAAAAAAGTTAGAATGCCTACAGAAAATTTTCAGTTAAGAAGTGGTGTTGCACAAAAATTATAAATATTCATTTTTAACATACAAAATAAACTCTCCAGAAAACTTAATTTGTTCTGAATTTTCTTAGTGTATTCAATATTTTATTACAGTAACACAAAATAGAGAGCTATAATAGATCATAATATGGAGAGGTCTAAATAAAATTATTGTAGTAGGCTATATAGTGTTTTCTATAACAAAAATCTTTAAGCTGTATAGAAAAACTAAACATTTCAAGACTGAGATAATTATCACTATCAGATTAAATTAAATTCAGCTAAAAGATTTATAAATAATTTTTTATAATTACCTGTATTTAGTATGTTCTCACAAGCACTTAGAGCTATTACTAACATATATGTTATGAAGTAATGCTTATGAGACACTGCTGCCAACTTGGAAAAATGTATCAAGCTTTTGACTTCATTTTAACAATAATGTAATAAATTTAATACTACAAATAAGAAAGATTATATGTTACTACCCTCAGATATATTAATGATCAATCAAAGCAGTAAATATTGATTTGTTTATCTTTAAATTTAGATAGTGTGTTCTGTCTCAGAAACATGTTTAACAATTTCATAGGTTTTAAATTAAACCCATTGGCCTACTAGTTCTGTAAGGCACCATGTTGTTAAACAATTACATTATTCTAAACAATTTGGTACATCTTATATAGCAAAGCATTTCCAAAACTTATAGTGATCTCAATAAATTTCCACAATTTGCTTGGTAAAAATTAGACAAAAAAGAAATTTTAAATCCCTTTAAAAAAAAAAACTAATTGATCATTGTGCCATGAAATAAAAAGAGGTTTATATTTTCTTAACTAAATCTTATGATTTATAGAACTCTATGTAATAAATGAATAAGATCTGATAATGATGTTGGGAAAAGAGCTTTGTGTAAATCTATTGATGGAACAATTATTTTGGGGAATTCATGATGAACACAGGATTTCCTTATAAATCAATTAATTTTTATTTCATAACACCATAATTTTTCTTGACATTCCAAGTTTAGCAGAAGACACACAGATTCATTTATCGGGATACAATATTGTATGTTTCTAAACTATAAATAAATTAGAAATAACCAAGGACACTAAACTTTAAATATCTTCATTAAACTTCAGTTTGTAGCTAGTGAGCAAGGTTAACCCTCAAGGACGCGCGCTGTTGTAAAAAGTACAACAGTTTTAAAATTTTGATTCTTGTTGAAACCTGTTGGTAGATATTTGTTCAAATCAGGGTTCTATTCTTCTATTGGTCCCCCCACTACTCTTATCAGTTGTCATCAATGTCTTTATTCTATCAACATAGCCTCAGTGTGCGATTAGTTCTGGTCAGTCATCACTGTTGTACAAAATACAACAAGGCGCCTTCTGACGTTTTTATTTTTTCGGTGCAGTTTTTCTTTTCTCCGCGATGGAACGTAAGTTTTTTATATACATTTTTTTAAAGAATTATGTAATTATTTGTTTTGTTCAAGACATGCTTTTGGAAGACATTCCAAAAATTTTACAGGATCTTTCTGATGAAGAAATTGATAATGCTGATTTTATTGAAAGTGACGATGATCTGAGCGACGGTGAAGCTGAAAAAAGTGATCATAACTCAGAAAGTGAATTGGAAGGTGATTGGCACTCTGCGTAAGAACAATTCCACCAGAATTTCTGCCTAATAAAACCAATCTGCCAGGTACTTCCTTGTTTTGGTTCCAGAATGATCGAACCATAGTCTCATATACGACAAAAAAATAATAAAGCTGTAATATTGATTTCGACTATGCACGGCTCAGATGATGTTGACGAACAAACATATAAGCCAGAAATTATATTGCAGTACAACAGAACGAAAGGTGGAGTTGATAGTAATGACCAGCTTTGTGCTACATATAGCGTTGCCCGGAGAACAAGAAGATGGCCAGTTACATTATTTTTTGCTCTGATAAACATTGCTGGGGTCAACTCACAAGTAATTTTTTCATTGGTAAGACCAAACTTTTAATAACTCAATTGAAAGTTAAGGAAAATGTAGAAAACCGAGATGTTGTATAAAATACAACAACGCGCCTACTTACGTTAGATAAAAAGGCGCGCGTGCATGAGGGTTAATAAACAATCTATAATATTACAGATGAAGCAGGGAATGGTGAACCTATAAAATTAGTCAAAATATATCAGTCATGACTAGAAGTACATAATAAAATAACATTTTATTATTATATGATTTTTAGTGTAGTAGTAAATAAACTAGTTTCAATTTTATTTATTTTACTTATTTAGATTAGGCTGACTATAGACACAAGGAATTCTGAACTGCTCACTTCCTTCTGATAAATACTTCCTATTGCCTACATATAAAGAAGCTTTTTTAATCAAGATATTAATACAATTTGAAGTTCTTGACAACTTCCAAGATTATTTACTTAACCTTGCAATGTCACCATAACATGCTCATTATTATTATTATGTGGCTACTCATTATTGTCTTGTTTGACCTTGGACTGTTTCAATTACTTTTTTTTAATCCTTTTATAATTTCACAAGCCTTTGTTTTATAATTTTTAAGGGGGAATGGTGTACAATTTTTCAAAGAGAGATGGTTTTTTACTAATGGACTTTGTACTGAAATAAATCGAAATTTAGACATCTCTGTATTTTTGGTACCATAAAATAATAAAAAATTATTGTAAGTAGGCCAATGGATTAAGAAAATGTATAAATATAAGGATGTTTTTAAGACATTAATTTAAACAATGTATTTTTAGAGATCTGATTTCAACCTGAAGTTTATCTAACAGTCTGTACATATGTAAAGCTTAAAAATATTATATATTGAAAATATTCCAAATATAATTTTAAATTTATGGATTTTGATTAGTTTAAGATAAATAGAAATTGGTATTAACTGATTCTGGCAAAATATACAAAGTTTATACTTTTAAAATGTAGAATTAACAAACTTCCTATATTACAAAATAGTCACAAACTATTTTCACTGTATTGCTTTGTTACACACCTATTTGCAAACATGTAGACAGAATGCGTATTTTCAAAAATAAAACAATACAAAATAGTACTGGAACTATAAAAATAATAAACAAATTTAAATGAACATTTAATCAATAGTATTTTAAATCACATTCTTACAGAAATACCTAATTTAGAATTAATTTACCCTGGAATTTAATATGTGAGACAAGTATTGTAACATACGTAAGATTTGCATGCAATAATTTATATTCACATGGTTGAGATCACACAATAAGTGGAAAAGAATATACCAACATCAAGGTTAAATAGTAGCTGTTAACATACCGTTTGTTTATCAATATAAAATAATTCTTTCTAGTAATGTTAATGAAAATTGGACATATTTTAATGGAATATTTTAATTTTAATACAAAATTTGAATTGTTTTAAAATACTGATCACAACTGAAAATCATAACCAACTGCACTTAATAACAATAGAAGTTGTGATCATAGCCTACTCCACAAGACACCAATAAAAGTCCATACATTATAACAAAATAACCCATTCATATCATTAAGTGATATTTAACTGTTTTGTTAACACACCTGACAACAGTCTTGTCAGTGACTCAGAGCATTGAACAATTCACTGACCTAGTGAGAAAAGTGTCTCCTGAAAAATATCAGTAAGTAGTGTTTTTTTCCAAGTGATACTAAAAGGTGTATTATTTTATATTTCTATCAGAATCCTTTTAAACTATTTATGGGATGGGTGTGTATGTTCAAGTCTTTATTTTACACTTTGCCAACCTCTACACTCAAGCCAACCTATAACAAATCTATATTCTAATGAAACCCAAGTTATTTCTCAAACCAATGTATTTAAAGTTGGATGTTTATCATACCTTGACATCTTGATATTACTGCTTAATTCATAAATATTTAATTAAAGAACTAAGGGAAAATTAATTGAACTGATTAATTCTTAAGTAATTAATTAAAGAACTAAGTGAAAACTTATTACCTTACTAGGCTGACGCATTTCAAAATGGTAGTTTCATTGATGAAGCCCAACCTACTATGTTTTTGTGGAGTTTTGTTTACCATGAGCATGTTCTGTAGTACTTGAAGTATTTGTTTATTTGGTACGTTGGTGTATAGGTTTTTTATGTAGTGACTCTATTGTGTAGTTATGATATTGATGTCTTTAATATTGTTGATCAGGTCAATGTTATGTAGGGATGTGCAGTTGTTAATGATTTTGTTGTTTCTAATAAGTTTATCTATGTATTTGGCTATTTTATGTGATGGTGCAGGTGTGTTGTTGATTAGTAGGCAAATGGGTGTGTTTTGTTTGTGTATATTAGGTAATGGAATAGGTACTTGTGTGTATAGGAATATGGTGCTTGTGGATTTATTTATCTGTAGTATTTCTTTTGTCCTGAGTTCATGATTTTGGTGCATTCGTTTAGGTGATTTTTTGTGTGTGCTTGACATATGATCTAGTTTAATTTCGTTCATGTTGTTTTCTGTAATGAAATCAGTTACTTTATTGTCAATGGCTAGGCGTACTACTGAAAAATGTTTAAATGTCTTTAGGTACCAAGCTAGGTTTTGTCAATGGAATGACGGTTTTGAAATGTATCAGAAGTGTAAGTTAATATTTTTCACTTAGTTCTTTAAATAGTTTTCTGCAAATTATTGGATTTTAGCATTTCAGATTTTTTTAAACCAATGCTGTTCATTACAAAAAAATATATAAGAACAACACCACAGTTTCAAATTTAAGCGTAATAAGTTGTCTCTTATGTCAATATTTATAAGCATATTCCACATTTTTTTTTAATAAGACCCATAACAATAAGTTTATTTTAGTGATGTTTTCTTTATGGTAGTTTATTTATTGAAGTTTTTACAGTGACAAACTTATATTTCAAAATTATTTACAAGTGTAAACGCATAGATGAGGGTCACAAATTACATAAAGTCGCAAATATTTTTTCTTCCATTTTTGTATTGATTTGTAAAAATGTGTGTAATTATTTTGAGTAGACAAGTATATATTTTGTACTCTGGCACTAGTTCAATAATTTTGGCTCAGTATACAAAGATTACAATAATTTTTTAAATATAAATATTCTTTGAAAATCGGAACCACTTGCAAATATCAAATAAAACCTTTTTATATAACCCCAAAATCAAGTTTTATTGTTTTTACTAAACAACAGTCAGGCTTCTCTTCAAAAATGTGCCATTTTAATTTTATTATTTTTTTGCAAACCTGTGAAAAATTTACTTGCTGTATTGTTCATTATTACAATAATACAGTGAAACCTGTCTTAGAAGGACCCTGTGTTAGGCGGAATCTTGTCTATCGCGGAAAACTTTAAAAGTCCCGACTGTCGCCTATTTAATTTACCTGGTTAATAGCCTTCATAAGCCAGAAAGTGTCTAACGCGGAAGCGGAATAAGCAAAAGGATGAGTGATACGTATTTACTACGTCTTAGTTCTGCATAAGCCGGAAAATCTGATCATATACATGCTGTAAAATATAAAGTTACAATGACTTCCGTTTGGATAAAATACAGTATATAATATATTTTTTCACCATAACAAAATCCACAGATAGGTCTGCTTAATTGTAACGGATCGTATTTATTTCTGAGAACTCTGTAACAATGTTAAGGATTGCTGATATGCACAAGATAACGCAATGGTATACAGGCATCCATAATTTACGATAGGCTATGTGTCAGCACTCGTTTCCTTCAAGATAACGCAATGAATGGTTTACAAACATCCACGGCCAGACATATTGATGTCATATTGATTGACATATTGAAAGGCGAGAGACCGCTTCATTCTAAAAGGCAAAAACCATGCACAAATAGAAGAAAAAGAAGAAATTGATGACAGACCAGTTGTAGAAAACAAAATAAAAACATTTGGCGAGGCTTTAATGAATATTTGTGAGTTAGAAGATTTTGCGGTACGTATTAACAGCCCGGAAATGCGTCAGTATTTGTTACAACTAAAAACAATAACTGAAACACAAGCAAGTAAAACTAACCTTTTAAAACAAAAGTCAATGCTGGATTTTTTCAAGCCCAATTGATTTTTTTAAATTTTTACGTAAGTATATTATATACAGTATTTAGCCTAAATACAGTAAGAGGAAAAATATAGTTTTTGATAAATTGCATCATTAATTCATAAATTTTGTTGACAAGTGTATAAGTGTTTTAGTTTTCTATTAAAAATGTTTTGTGGAGAAGGATAAACGGATGCTGAAGGATCCTTTACATTAGGAAAGTAGGTTTTAACATTGTCTGTAGTGTGCCATTTGTAGGTAGTGTAACATTTCAAAGCCAACACCACCTAGAAAACAAGGTTTGCGAGTTGTGTCGTCACAAGGCACAGGCTACGGGCTAGGCAATCAAGATAACTGATATTACTGTTAAATGACGTTTATTTAGACGTTAAAATGTGATAGTTTTCTTGTGATTTAAATACACTTGCTTTATATGTTGAAGTGTTATCTCTGTAGGAAATAAACAGTCAGTACTTAATCGGAAATAAATAATTAAATTAAATACTGTATTAGAACAAATGTAGACACGATGACAATTAATTGTCCGTTATCAATGTGGTGTTGGTACAGCGCCATACAGCTGATAAGTAGAAATAATAGTCTTATAGCTAAGAATCCCCACGGCCTACCCTCACCCCAACGCTAAAAATAGACTCGGCAAACGTTTCGAGATGGTATTACCATCATACAGTACACTACTACTGTATAAGCCGGAAACCTGTCTGATGGAAAAAAATGCCGGTCCAAATGGATTCCAGCTTAAACAGGTTTCACTGTATTTAATAATGCAGCAGGTTTAGATTTTTTCATTACATTAGTGAACTTGATGACACAAAGACAAAATCATTTCACTGAAAAATATAACCATGAAATAAATCAAAAAGGTTAAACAGAATAAATTCACAGTTCCAGTTTCATAGGCCAATGATTTTTTTTCCTACAATGAAAATAATGATGTAAATGGGTTCAATTGTCAAAACTAGTGACTGTTAGTATAACTAACTCCACCAATGATATACAAATACTCATGGTGACAACAGAAAATAATTAACAAATATCATAACCAATGAAAATTACAATAAACTTCCAAACCCAAGACAAACAAATAAAAATGTACTATGCTAAAAAGTAATTATAAAAATACTTCTTTCTAAATATATTAGAATAACTTACATTCTATATTTTTAAAAACAATATCATATAAATATCTAAATAAGCAACAAAGTTATTAAATTTTTTTTTAATATCGGTTAGATTAACAACAGTGAACAGTTAACATAAATAAATTAGAGTGTCTCCGGGTCACAAGTAAGCCAAAACAGCAGTCTCAATATTTTAAAAAGAAAGAACAAATATAGTTAAAATTTTATATTTTTAAAACAAAATTTTTTAATTTGACTGTCTATTAAATGTAAACACTATAAAGTGTATTAAACAGGAACTAAAATGACCCCATTTTCTTTTTTAAAAAAGAAATCTCACCACAATTTAAACTTAATATGAGAAAAGTGGAACGAAATTTCCCTACAAATCTAAACCTCTTGTTATTGATAAATAACTTTGATATTATTGACAAATCATAAATACAGTTTTGAAAATCTAAATTCTTACATACTTTCATGTTAGAACATATTGAAATAATAAACAGTTAATTTGTATAAAATCTATGGTTATATAAAACACAATCATTCTAAGCATAGGGGGGCATAAATTGTAAATAAAACTGTACTTTTGTTTACACATGTTGTATTGTGTGTGATGTCTGTTATCTATGAATAAGAATTAATTTTCTTGGATATAGGAATTTTTGTACTAGATAGTAGACTGACAGACTTACCTTGTGGCAATAGACCAAAACTGCCACCTCTTGGAAATAAATAGATACAAATAAAAAACAAAACACACTTTTGAAATATTTTTACTATACTGTACTAAACCAAAATTTTCTACTTACAGAAATGGAAGGAAATAACAAATTGTTTCTGAAGTTTTTAAAAATATGTAAATCGGAAGAAATAATTGATCCCAATTACTTTGTAATATCAATGCTCTACTCTGTGTACATATTGACTGAGATTATGCTCTACCCATTAAAGTGTACAATACACAGTAACATTTTTTTTTTTACAAAATTTACTCTATTTATAAATTTAGTAAAACAGAATTAAGTTATAGCAGTTGTCAAAATATCAATCAGAAAATCTTACAACTGAAATAAATGTAATAGTTAAGTTTAAGAATAATAATATTTGTGATATCGTTTATCATTAAAAATTTTACTTAACATTAGTTTATCTTCGATGAGAAATGCTTTGTAAAAGAGAGTATTTTTTTTTTTTTTAAATCGATGTGCAAGAAACAAATTATGCTTAAACAACAAGCACAAAAATATGTTATAGTTACAAAAATAAAGAGATTTTGTTTTTGTTATAAACCTGTATAGAAATAAAATACTAGTGAAATTTTAGAAACCTAAATATATGGCCAGAAGACACTCCTTTAATCACACTTAATATTTTTACATTTAAGAGTAGAGACAAACACGGAAACATTACACAAAAGTAGATAATGTAACTACATTACAAATAATGGATTCACAACCATGATGATGCTGAAGACATTGAACAATAAGTCTTCAGATATAACAATAATTCATTATTATCCAAGAAAAGGTTAAGAACATAAAGTATAGGAACAAGTGAACATTTGAGTAGCTTTCAGGTATAAAAATCATAACTGTAACATGTATGTTTTTATTATATCCACACTGGATATATAAATTCAGCTTTAATAATAATGTTGTTTAGTTGTGATAAAGGTATTTAACTAATGAAATACTAAATACTCAGTTTTTGTAAGTATTTTACAAATGATAAAAGTTAGCTTTATCAAAAATCACCATTGGGACTGTAAACTTAACCATCTCTCGCTTTTGTCTACTTTGCTAACATGACCTTCAGATCTCCTAGTTCCTTTTCATGATTGGATAATTCAACCCACATATAGGACTTGGCTGTAGTTATAAAATAAGCCTAAAGCCGGTTTTTCTATATAAGAACTAAACAGCAATAAAATAAGGTTTAGAACAAAAAACACAAGTGTTAGTAAACTTGGAATTCTAAAGCTTAGTTAGAGGTTAGTTTGTTCAAAAAGAACTACTAAAAATGACTTTTTATAGAAAATTTACTTTTAAAATTTTTTTAAATTCCATTTTATATATATATATTTTTAAGGGCATTTATTTATAATCAAGAGAATAACACACCAATTAAAAATTGAGGAGTCATACAAAAGTACCTTGGGGTTTAATATAACTGACACTTTAAAAGGTTCTGACAAGAACATATGATAACTACAAAGATAATTCCAAAATATGGGATATTCTACTTCAAGGTTTTGGAGTTTAGTGGGTATTATTAAACTGTGGACACATGAAAATATCTTCCAATGGCCTCACTTCATCTTAGATTCAGTTTACTAAGACAGTTCAACATAATCATTAATATTATTTTTAATATTGTGTTTCTTACAGACCAACAAAAAGATAGCTCTTATCCACGTAGAATCCCACCATACAATATCTTTCCAATCCCAATTTATCATTTTGGCGCAATTTAAAACTTTGATTTGTTTCCAAAGAGATATCCAAATATATACATGCCATATTTAATGTCTTATACATTTCTCTTAAATATTCTTTAACTGGTGTATCAAAAATCAGAGATAATGTGAGAAAAATAATTTTCAGAATCTCACATTTTACTGTATGAATTGAATTAAAATTAATTGAATAAAACATGAAACATTTGAATGAAACAGATTTAACTATAAGTAATTAGTTAAAGAGTTAAGTGAAACTATTATCTTACTCTGTCACATTTTGAAACTATAGTTTCATTGATGAAACCATGTCACTGTTGCCTTTCACTCCATTCATACTTAGTTCTCTTTAAATAATTACTTATGATTTAATTAATGAAATCAAGATGACTACAACTCCCAACTTTAGATTTAATTACTTTGGCATAATGTGAAGATTACTATATGGTTAAAACTATTATTTTTAACCATATATCTTCACTACTGAATATTGGTGGGTGGGTAAATCTATAAGAAAGATATAACTAGGTATAACTTTAAAAAAACTACACTTAAAAGCTACCCAATGTTTGTCTATCTACATCCTACATAACTAGCACCATTATGCTCGTAGTAGGTTATATCATTAAATGTAGAAGGAACAATGAACTCTATATACAAAGAAAATACATACTCCAATGTCATTCACTACTCAAATATATATTTATATATGTATTTTATAAATTATGTACATTTTTTAAATAATTTAAGGAGTATATTTAATAACATATGTAGTTAGATCGTGCAAAAATAATTAAACTAGATCTGTGTTCTGTACATTTACATCTGAAAAATTTGTAGAGGAAGAGATTGGCTTTGCTCTGTATCAAATTGTATAACATATGTAGAAAATACCACCTATGCTATTTTCATATAACTAAACTAGCATACCATGTCATGACTTTGCTATAGTGTAGTCCATAGTGTAGAAATAAAATATGTTGTTCAAAATTCAAAATCTTTAAATTACTTATTTATGATTTCAAGTTACCAAATTTTGACATTGTATTAAATATTTTTTCAAATTGGTATGATGTAAACATTTCTTTTAGTTTTTTACTTTATTAGATATTAAGTAATGATAACAAAAACATTAACAACTGTTCCTTGTTTTCTATAATTAATTTTTATCTCTAATTTGTATCTTTTTTTTCTAAAACACTTTGCAGTAAGAGATATCTATCACTGGCCTCCTTGAATCTCTCAGTATGTGGACGAAATCAATTCTCAAAATTTGTGTTTCTGTCTTAATTAATTTTGACTGCATTGTTCAAACAGTCAGAAAATGATAATGTATTTTACTAAAGAGATTAAATGTTGTCATATAATTCTTAGGCTAATTAATATATTAGTATTTTACCTTTTAAGAATAAAAATTTAGTAGTACTAAATTTTGGAATAAATTGTATGCTCTATAAATCTTAAACCGTTACAAATATTTAAAATTATTCATCATTTAGTCAACACATTATTGAAACATAGGTAAAATGCTTTATACTTCCAGTAGATGAATTATAGTATCCAATTATTGTTTTAAATTATTGAATTAAAATATTAATGAAGAAAAATTGCGGTAACACAACAGAGTAAAGCCAATTTCCATCTACTCTGAAAATTAAAAACTTGTGCCAAATTTAAAATCTAAATAAATCTTTTTTTTCTTAATTTTTTTAAAGATATGTTTTTCAAGATATGCTATGTAATATTTATATATTTATACCCTAATGAATAATACTGTCTGAATACTTCTATATGCACATATTCCCATATTACTCACTATCAGTGAAATATTTACACCCAACAACATATTCAATAATGAGCAGATGGGGTTGTTGGCTTGATGATATAATACACATATATGTGTATGTATGTTATATATACCTGTACATATACAGACAAATAAACATAGATACAAATAAACATAAATACATATATATGTATAAGAGCTTTGCGAAGGTGTGTTTTTTAAGTAACACCAAAACTTACCTAAGGTTTTTTTCATCACATAAATGTATTTAAACTTTGATGACATATCATTTCAACTGCAAACAATATCTCAAACAAATTACAATTTACAAAGAGCCTTTACACTCGCTGTATGATGTCTTTGTTTAGATTTTCTGAACATTTGTAAAACATGCACATCAATAATTTTAAAATTTATTCTGCAATATTGTGGAAGACAACAATTAATCATTATGTAATATAAAAACTGCAAACTAATTCTAAAAGTAGTAGATTTGTCAATTTTTATACATTCCAAAAGACAAAAACTGCAATCAACATTTGACAAGAATTCAGTAATATTTGGTTTTCAGATGTACGTAGGTTACTTTAAACCGAATTTGGAAGTAAGAAGACTACTTAATTTTTATGATTATTATATTTTGAATAATGTACCTCAATTTAGTTTTTTTAAAATAAGATTAGTCTTATGGAAAAATGTTCACTTCTTGAAAAAATTCAGTAAAAAGAATTGTTTGTTTCATGTTATAAGGACAGAAAAAGGAAAGTGGTAATCAAAAGTTTTGTTTGTCAAAGCCGAAACCATTTTGAATTTATACTTTGTAAGAATTATTAATAAAAGTGAATCACAATTAAATAAAAAAACCTGTAAACTCCAGCCACAAATATTTACTTTGTCACTGATATGAATGAGATGATATACCAAGTCCAACATTTATACGCAATCTAGTTACTGAAATAGATTACATTCAAACTGATTCTGAAATACATTACTAGACCCATTTTTTAAAATTGAATTTGCAATTTTCAAAAACCACACACCAACGCTAAGCCAATAAGAAATGACACTAAATCACACCATTAATTTTTACATAAATGTGCTATATTATAGAAACAGTTACACAAAAAGATTAAGTCAAAAACTATTTGTATCACAACACTGTCCAATAAATACATAATTCAGGAGTGTGCAAACTGTTAAAACAATCATTTCGGTCACTTAATTGAAAACCTTCCTTTAAAATGGCACTACTAAGGTCTAAAATGGCTCTTGAAGCCAACCTAGAAAAAACAAATGATGATTGCCTGGTACAATGGAAAATACCTCAAAAAGGCTTTTAAGAATTTACTTTAATTCTAAGTCCATCCCAGTAGTTTATAATATAATTCAAATTTTAAAAACATATATTAAATATTATGTAAAACCTATTTCACCTCTTCCTATTGTGAATATTACAAACCAATATACTGCTACATCTTCATGTTTCTATTTGAAATTATTATAAACATAACTCGTTTAATTTATTATTAAGAACCTCATTATTATTACTATTTATTTATATTATTAATCACAAAATTTTAAACGCATTTTTATATTTTTTAAAATATTTAAAAAATTTAATTTACTATTCAATTTAACTAGCTTGATATGTTTACGAACATGAGGTGCTGATACTGCTACTCTAATCAACATCTACAGAGTTGACATCAGGTAAAAAATGATATAATGTGAAGAAGTCTGAGGAGGCATTGCTACCACATGTATTTACAAGTTACAAGTGATATAGTCAGCACCCCTTGCTTGGGATGTCCAAACACCCCACCTGTTGTGCCAATGGAAGTAAAAGTAGCCGTTGAACCCCTCAACATCTTTATAATGAAGCAGACTTGGTTCATCCATCTCGCAAGTTTGAGTTTTCCAGTCTCGCACTCACTAAATCAACTACTTGCTTGATTCATCAGGCAATTTTTTAACTAAGAAGTTGCATCTTATAATATGGATTTTCCACTCGGAACACCACAAGAGACGCCCATAGTCTGAGCCCTGCCACCTTAGAAGCATCCTCAAGTCAATACCAGATCCAACCTTGTGAAAATGAGCACAAAGCATGACTCTGAGCAACTATTAAGGCCAGAGGCAATGGAAATGATAAAAACAGTCTTTAGTAATGCCATTAAAATCCACGCTAATGGCTCTGTAGACTTGTCAGGTAAAAATTTTGGTACTGGTTGCTAGGGTGTCTCTCACTTCATTCCATCAAACCCCTTATCTAGCATGGCCTCCACGCTGGGGGTCCTGCATAGAACATAGGTACTGTCTGCTGGCAACTGATACAAAATACTCTATACAAACTATAAAACGGGGTATTGAAGCCCTATGAAGATCATCACCTGCCGGTTACGTCTTTCAGCTAAGTCCTATCCTTGAAGCCCTGCATCGAATAGAGCAACAAAATATATATATCACCATTCAATGGATTAAAGTGCATTGTCGAATGGTTGGAAATGAGGTGCCAGACCTGATCGCCAAACAAGCCTCACAAACGCAAATTGTCCTCCTGCCACAAAGCTCACTCTCAGCAGCAAAGAAAAGTGCATAGAGCACAACACGAACATTTAGATCAAACGCTGGATTATGGAGTGTACAAGAAAAAATCTGTTCCCAATACAACCAAGCCGTGGTATTGCGACATCCCATGTGATGTAGAAACCTTTGCTGTCCATGACAGAACGGGACACATTGTCACAGAAAAATACTTACACAGATTAAATTTTGCGGACTCTCCACTGTGTAAAATGCGCCTGGCAAGCCTGGCAATTCTCAAAAAAACAAAAAAAAGGAAATAGTTGAAGTAGATTTAAATAAAATACTCAGTGACAAATCCCTTTGTCTAAACTAAATTTTGGAATTTCAATTTCCTGTATTTTAAATTAAATTTAACTTTTAAAAATGAAGTTTGCACCCTCCTATTGTAAAATCATGCAAAGCATGGTCAATTTAAATAAACTCAGAACACTTAACTCTAATTGAGAAAGATAACTTAATTTTAAGGCCTACATGATGATTGAGATGTTCCAGGCAGATTTGTCAATGTCGCTGCGCTTAATCTTGATGTTCTTGGTTCTATTTCTAAAGACATTTGGTATAGTTCATCATCATCCAGTAGTAACGTAGCATCTAAAAGGTAATTTGTCACTTTGGTTATAAGATCAATTTTATATGGCGTTTGCTGGTAGTGACGGATTTCACGTATAACATGTGCAATCTGTAAAAGAATACTTGAAAATAATTAATCTTATTTTGAAACAAATAGAAATAATTAGTTACATACATAGCATTCACTAATGGGCGTTATACTCTTTTTCACAAACTCAGAAATAATTACTATAATAATATTTAACAATTTTATAATTTGTTATAACAATACCTATAAAATTTGTTTCCCTATAAATGGTGTTAACTGTATAAAACAACTGTGGTGTAATGTTTAATTAAAACAAATGAAACCTCTATACCACAAATAACTTTTTCTTTTATTTAAAACCTTATGTACATATTAATTGCATAGCAATCATCCTCAGAGGTAATTTACAATAAAAATACATTGAAGCAACAACTTCCTCAAATATATACACAGGTAACTACTTCACCACGCCCCTTTTACATTTTCCACCAATCCTATTGCAGTAAATTCCCTACTCTGCAACTAGGTCTGGTCTCTCAACTTCCGTGGTAAAGAGTTACCATTACACATATTTCAATTTTAAGAGTGCAACGTAGAAAATTTCTTATCAATTATTAACAATCAACATAGATATATAAAATTTACTTATGAAATAGAGAATAACAAATGTTTACTGTTTCTTGATGTTTTATGTATTAGAAATAATAATAAAATTGAATTTGATATATATCGTAAAAATACAAATAATGATAGATGTATCCCAGTAGATATTAATCATTGTAAATACCATAAATTAGCAGCTTTTAATACTATGGTTAATAAATGAATTACTATTCCTTTGAATAAGAATAGATTTGAATGTGAATTAGCCAGAATTAAAGAAATAGCAGAATTTAATGGATATGATCCTAAAATAATAATCAACATATCGAGAAAAAAAGTTTAAATAAGTCCAGAAACAATTCTATTACCTTAATATCAGAAAAAAATATATAAATATACATAAGTTTACCATTCGATAGGGATTTAACAAAGGGTTTAGAAAAAGGTTTTAAAGATGTAAATTTAAAAGTACCTTACAAAAGCTAAAAGATTTACTAGGTAATCCAAAAGATAAAATAAAGATGTTAGACAAATCTGGGATTTATACAGTAAATTGTAGTTCTTGTAGTAAAATTTATACAGGCCAAACAAGGGAAAATATCAACCAGGTTTAAAGAACATATTAACCGTATAAAATATCAAAGACCTGAAAAATCAAATATTGTAGAACACATCCTAAACACCATACATTCTTTAGAAATAAATAATCTTAAATTAGTGAAAAATGTTAAATCAAAAGGTCTGTTGAATAGTTTTGAAAATTTGTAAATACAAAAATATGATGAAAATAATTTATTAAATGGTGATAAAGAGCCTATCCCGATCTCTCAATTATATTCATTAATTAGGAAATAGTTGTAGTTCTGTAAAATTAAAACACATGTACAATTCTATTTTGTTTAAAATTGAAATATGTGTAACTGTAACACTTCACCACGGAATTTGTGAGACCAGACCTAGTGGCGGAGGGCGGAGTCTAATGCAATGTGATTGGTTGGAAAATGTAAAAGGAGCATGGAGAAGTAGTTACCGGTGTATATATTTGAGGAAAAATGTTGCTTTGATGTATTTTTATTGTAAATTACCTTTGAGGATGATTGCTATACAATTGAAATGTATATAAAGTTTTAAATAAAGAAAAAGTCAATTGTGGTATAGAGGTTTCATTTATTTAAATTATAAATGGTAAGGTTATACAACAATTCTTAGTGAAAGAATTTTAAATCCATTAACATTTATTGTTTTAAGATATAGTGGTATTAAAATCATTGTAATAGCCAAGTATAAATTATGTTTAAAGTATATATATAAAACTTCAAAATCAGAAACAGTTAGGTTTTGTTAGCTAATAACAATAATATTCTCTAACATTAATGTATAAGATGTGATTGAAATATGTCAATAGTATATTTTTCAGACACCAGGTAAAATTGTTCTTGTAGTGTGCCATACCTTACCTTATTTACTTAGATTTCTAGAAATGTTGAATATAAGGTTCATACATGTGAGAAAGACATTGGTTGCTGAATTTATCACCAAAACCCGTTTCTATTATTATCGTAGAAATTTTAGAGTTTAACAAGAGAGGACTATTTAAACCTAAATTAAAAAAGACAAAATTGAGTTTATGCCAACAGAAAGAATAGAACCAAACTATTGACAAGAATTAAATCATTCAAAGATCGAAAGAAAGATTTGATATGGCATTTAACCAGTGATGAATAATAAATACACAAAAACCTCTTAACCACAAACTTTCTTTATTTTACCCTTATGTACATTTCAGTTACAAAGTAACCATCTTCAGAGGGATAACATACACAGACTGAGTATGAAAGAGTCTTTGTATGTTATCCCTCTGAGGATGGTTACTTTGTAACTGAAATGTACATAAGGGTAAAATAAAGAAAGTTTGTGGTTAAGAGGTTTTTGTGTATTTATTATTAAATTCAACCACAGTATATTCCTAATAAATAGTAACAGTGATGAATGTTTAACCTAGAAGAATAATAAAGAGTTTAAGCATAGTTTTACCACTGTACTGTAAAACATAATAAAATTTGGATTTATCACTAGTAACTATAACATAAGTGACATTCGATTCAATGCCAACTTCATTTTCTCACAGATCATAATACAATTCAAATCTTATCATCCTCATGGCAACCATTTTTTTCAGCATACAATTCAGCTTTTGTCATAATTTGCCTCCTTTAAAACTCACTACTGAACAAAATATTCCGTAAATACAATGATACAGGTTAATTTTTAAATGAAATTATACAAAAAAGGTTCCTTGCAATAATAAATCATTACAAGAGATAGAAAGTAAAATTACAGACCACCAACAGCTTGATAAATTAGAAAAAAAAAGAAATTGAACAAATATTAACTAACAAAAATAATAGTCCAACACTTCACACTCAATAGAGAGGAAAATTACAAGGATATTTAGTTACTATTTTTCCATTTAATAAACTCATTGTGTCATATGTATATTATATATTTGTATTAATTGTAATTATAAAATAAAAGTTTTCTTTGTTGTCCTTAGTAGGAGTTGACTTAAATTTTTTTCTATATTTCTTGTTCTAATACTTAAGGGTACTAAAGAAACTATCACAATTATTAAAATTAAATTTTTTATAAAGAATAAATTACAATGAAAATATTAGAAAGAAAACCAATAACACAAAAATAATCAAAAAATACAAATAAAAAAAGTTACTTAAGATTAAACCCTTATGTACATTTCAATGACCATGTCATCATCATCAGAGGGTCTTATTACAACATTAAAATCTAGCAAACAAGAAGTTACAAACTAAAATGACCTACAGAATGACCATTGGATCATTTTGTGCAGCAGCATACAGGTTCAAGGGCATTTGCGAGATATTTTTGGCACTTTAAATCTTCTGTTTTTAGTTACTTATCACAACTCTTGAAATAAATGTATAGCTTTGAGCCTATGTTTTGACAATACATACCATTCTCATTTTAGAAAAGTTGAGTAGGCCATCTTCAGTGAAATTTGGTGTACCTTCTTCAATGAATGACAAGTCTGTTAAGTACATGCCTAAATAAGGAATTGAAGGTGGGTCACAACGATGAAGTGCATCTCGCAGGTTACGAAAGCGTCCATCAGAAGAAACTATGTTCTGTAATTTATCAATGGTCTGTTTTGTCTGAAACAACTTAAACTTATTAGTCACTAAACTCCATAGATTTAAAATATGAAAGTTACTAAAGGAGAAAGTTAGGTCTCAGTTTAACTCAACTCACCCTCTTTGTCTACATATTAAAATTTAGGCCTTATATAACATAATGTACTTTTATTGCCTTATTTAAATAATTGCAACAATTGTTTTAAGCATGAATTTCATATAACTCTATTGACTGATTGATTTGGAACTTTAATTATAAAACTTAAAACTTTAGTAAAACTTTAATTACAATAAAATAAACATGTTTTTGTGCAAATTTTTTTTTCATTTGAAAAAAGAGGAAATTGACTATTATCTGAATAAAAGCTATTGAAATTTAGAAATTATAATTTTACATATAATGAAATGATGTTGAGTTTTAAAAATATAAACTGCTATAATTATAGGACTAATAGTATATAATCTAGTATGATTTTACAAAACGTTCTCTCAGACTGCAGAAAAAAAAGTAGGTCTGTCTGTCTGTCTGTCTGTCTGTCTGTCTCTCTCTCTCTCTCTCTCTCTCTCTCTCTCTATATATATATATATATATATATATATATATATATATATATATATATATATTCTTGATATTTTACGTTATCCATTGTTTTTCCGTTGCACTGACTTTATGAAATTAATATATTACTATTGTAAGTAATTTTATCCACCATCATTGCACTTAATGGTGGATAAAATTACTTACAATAGTAATATATTAACTTCATATATATATATATATATATATATATATATATATATATATATAGACAGGTTGGTAATTTAAATGGAGAAAGCAAATATCAAATATAACATGCAAAAATTTACCGTTTTTGACACTTTCTCCCAAGTTTTCTTTAATCTAAACACAGCACTGTTGGTGAAAGCAGCACAAACTTGAAGCACTCCATTGAAGTTATGTAGGCAACGAGAAATGTCGGCAACTGCTGCCCATTTTTCAATGGCATTGATACGAGAATTAATGCTTGACCTCCTTACAATTTCTGATACTACCAGCTGTGACACCTTTATGAAAAATTAAAATAAATGCAAAATTCATTATTAGTGACATTTAAAACTTTTACTTTAAAAATATAACTAAAAAATATGTTAAATAATAATATAAACCGTAATATTTATATAATGATGGCTTTGTGGTAAGTAACCTCCAAAATATAATTTGAAAGAAGTTCCATACTGACTCACTGTCGAAGGCTGTAATTATTCTTGTTCGACTGTAAATCAGTACATTTTTTTTTTTTGAGTTAGCATTATTCAACCTTCTGTTTATCAGTAAAAGCCGTTAAAAATAGCTGCCTCAATAGAAAATTCTGCCTTTTTCTATAGTTACACAAAGTTATTTGTTTTCTTTAAGCAAAAACATAAAGAAGCAGACATTCACCGTGAACTTAGCAGTGTTTATCTACCTCATATAATGATTTGTAGGAGAGTGTTGACAAATATTTAAAACAGAAATAAAATCTTTATGTTGAAGACAGAAGTCAGTGCTTGAGTCAACATGAATTTGATTCAGAATGTTACCAAAGAAGCTCATAAAAATTACTAGTTTATGATATTAGATAATTCTAAATGATTTCCTCGAATTTGGCTGATAAATAGATACTTGTTCACAACAAATCTGTGCTCCTGAGTACAGAAATTGGTGACAGAATACATCATGTTGAATTCGCTATAAAATTTCTTTCATGCTATGATAACAAAGGTGAAATTTTTCCCAATACAATATTTACTGGTGATGAATTATAGGTGTTATATATAAAAATAAAAACAACAAATCAGTGAACGAAGTGTAAGCACATAATTTCACAGAAAAAAAATCCTTTCGTAAGTATAAAAATGATTATTACAACTGTCTTTTGGAATATGTATAGTCTACTAGGAGGGGGGGGAGTAGATTTTATAGAAACAAACATCATGGAATGCTAGATTCTCACAACAAATATTTGTATCACAATGCTGGGCTCCATATTGATGCTGTTTGCAAGAACTTATAAACCAATTCAAATGGGATGTTTTCAACCACTCTCCATCCTAGGTTAATCTGGCTAAAAGCAACTGACCTGTTTCTAAACATGAAAGTTGGCTTGATCCTGAATGTTTTGAAGATAAGAAAGCACTGTTATGTGGCGAAATTCATAAGGAGCTAATTTATTGTAACATGCTGATTTCAGATTGTAATTAAGTATGTTACATGGATATTTGTTTTTTAATTCATGAATAATCGGCTTTGCTTACAAAAAAATTAGTTTTTTTTAAAAAATGTTTCATCAACAGAGTTAGTCGGAAGTTCCCAAGCCTTTCCTAAATTTCCGAATTCACATGTTAAGTTTCTGTGGGAAATTGACAATATCCACTATCTCGCAACACACCTCAGAGGGAGGAGCAAGATGGGCTAGCAATTGTCAAAATTTTTATAAAAATGTGATTTTCTAAATTTATTAAAAACTGGACATTTTATTAGTGGCTTTGTTACATTCAGTTTATTGTTTTTAAAATTTAAATGTGATTTATAAAAGTAAACTAGTGTAATTAAGATATGTTCTAACCAAAGTCACGTAAGTGTAGGTGTTTGCCAAGGTATGTTCTTAATTTAATTTTATATTATTTTTTTTTTCGATCAAATCAGTAAATATAGGATACCAGCATGCATTAAACATAGTTTTGTCAGAGAACATTTTCAATAGATGTAAACTTATGTATTTTAATTTGTGAAATTAAAACTATTAAAAAGCAAATTACAATTAACATGTAATTGTTTCAACAAAAACATGGATATTGTTTTCAAAATTAAATCTTTTTGATAAACATAAATGAGAATTTAATGTAACCTGTCTTTATTAGAACTATTAAACAGACAACCAGTCTGCCTGAGTTGCTAGTGAGAAAAACAATTGACCAAGCGAGTCTCTGTAACTACCACTCTAACAACTACCACTCTTCAAAAAGAAGTTAAACAATGTAATTTTATTAGTTTACCTTTCGATAATATTTTAACAAAAGGGTTAGACTCTATTTTTAAAAAGGTAAATGTTAAGATAGCCTATAAAACTCAAAATAAACTCAAGCATTTATTATGTAACCCGAAAGATAAAATTCCAATGTTGGAAAAATCAGGTATTTATAAGATAATTTGTAGTACTTGTAACGAGATGTATATAGGTCAAACAAAAAGAAAAATTGTAACCAGATATAAAGAACATCTTGCCCATATTAAATATGAAAGACCTGAAAAATCAAGTGTAGCGGAACATGTTCTTAGTAATCAGCATGATTTAGATAAAAATGTTATTTTAGCTAAATGTATAAACTCAAAAAAGTTACTTAATAGTTATGAAAGTGTTTTTATAGTCAAATCAAATTGCAAATTAATGAATGCAGATAAAGGACCTATTCCTTACTCACCATTATATAGTTTACTTAAATAGCTTTCTTCAAATTACGATGTTTTAATCTAATTACTTTTAGTTTATTAATTGTTATTGCTGTAGTTTTTATTACATATGTATTATTATAATGTAATTTTTGACATAACCTATTGGGTTCCTGATGGCCGATCGTTATTTGTCGGTCGAGGGCGGAGAGGGGGCGGAGCTTACCTCACGCCTATATATAGCGACCGTGGAGAACGATTGGTATCATTATAGTTTGTAACTTCTTGTGTGCTAGATTGTGTTTTGTAACAAGATCCTCTGATGATGATGACATGGTCATCGAAATGTACATAAGGGTTTAATCTTAAGTAACTTGTTTTATTTGTTATTTTTGATTATTTTTGTGGTATTGGGGTTCTTTTCAATATTTTTATTGTAATATATTGTACCACTGTGCTCTTGATATTGTGTAATACTCTGTAAGTATACAAAAATAAAGGTAGCAGATAAAAATAATTAAAGTTTTTTTTTTAATAAGTTAAACCCCACTACTACCCCAATTACAAGATACTGGGGGGGGGGGGGTTGCAATATTTGATATGGTATCTTTAAACTTGTAAAACCTTATGATAATGTCTTAATCTGAATTGTGACTATCTAAAAAAATAGACTGTATGTGTTAAATGTATATAAAGTAACTTGTTTACCTCAGTGTTTTATTTATAGTTAAACAGAGGTTTCTTTCTGAATCCTCTTCATATAATATTTATCATATTATATTTGTTTAGCACGGAACCTAACTTTTTCTAACTGTTCCTGCCATTACTAAGCTGACACTTTTTTTTTACTTCTTTGCACAGGCATCCAGATTCAAGAGTAGCCGATAGCCAGATGTCCACGGTATATTTACTAAGCTGACAGTAGAAGATAAACTAGAACTACTGTCACATTTACCATGTAACTTAATTGTCCATTCGGAAGTAATTCTCTCTTTATTCTATGTCGTATGCAACTTTATTCAAATGTTGACTAAATCTGTATGTGACTTCTATGTCATCATCCAGAATATCTTAAGGTCTTTAGCTTTATTTCTGTTTTCGTTAATGTTGGACTAGACTTCATCGCTGCCTTCGTCTCATCTATTTTTATTATATAAAATCGTCTTTGTAAAACTGTTAGAATCTTATTCAATTAAAATCTCTTGTTGTATACTCAATTCTAATAATCGTTTAACTCCCATTTTGTTTATTTTACAGTTTTGAACATTACGTTAGCACATGATCTTGTTTTATGAACATTACCAATTGATTTTAACTGATAGTGAAACCTTTAATAATTTCTCATTTTATAACATTTCAAAGCCATTATTTTGTTTAATAAACATTTTCACACTGCACAAGGGACCCCCATGCTAAACCTTTTGGACAACAGATATACAAACTCCCAGCAATTCAACTTTAGCTTCAATTCCATGTTTGATCATTAAACATATAAGTGATAAATTCATTCCTAAGTCTTGTTGTTCATGATGAGCTGGTTGTTAATCACTTATTACACTTTGAAATTACTTGCGACCAGACTTTCTGTTAACTATAACTTGTTAAATTGTTTACTTAGACTTGGAGGAAACGTTTTGTCTTACGAGTTCTTCAGCCTCCTGAGGTTGAAGAAATTGTAAGACTAAAATGTTTCCTCCAAGTACAAGTTAACAATTTAACAACTTATAGTTAACAGAATGTCTGGTCGCAAGTAATTTCAAGGTGTAATAAGTTAAATTTCAATTAATTAGTAACTTTATTTAATTAAATTTACATAGATTTAAATTGACATTTATGTAATATCAATTTACACATTTTATTTAAATTATTATACTCATAGCCCCTTTTCTATGTTATACCTTCAGACAGCTTACAGATCTGTACTTTTAAATCCATCTGTCCTGTCTTCAAGGAAATTCAAAATCAACCTACCTTCTCTTTTTACAGCCAACAGTCACTGCCTGAATGCCACAATAATATCCCTTTTCTACAAATGTCCATCAACCTTAATATTATCAACTCAAAAGAAACAATTAATAATCACAAATTAAATATATATATATATATATATTCTTCTACTGGCCTACAGACAGAAACAAGACCCCAGACGTTCTGGATTTTTTCATAACCAGAAAATTTGCGGCAAATTTCATTACCTTGGAGGACAGCTATGACTTGGACTCGGATCACTCATCGATCATCATGACATTGAGCGAAACTATCATCAAAAAGCCAGCGAAACCGACTTTATGCAATAAAACTACGGATTGGGAAAGTTTTAAATTACAACTAGATCAGGGAATTACCCTCGACATTGATCTGTCTACTGGGGATCATCTTGACGAGGCGGTGACAAAATTTACCAGTCTTATTCAACAAGCAGTGTGGGATAACACTAGAACAATTACTCATAAAACACCTGGATACAACTACCCTATGGAAGTAAGAAACCTAGTAAAGAACAAAAGAAGAACCAGGCAAAAATGGCAGCGTACAAGAGATCCCGTCGTTAAAAATCATCTCAATAGAGAATCCCAACAAATCAAAAGATTGATCCACCAACTGAGAGAAGACTCTGCAAACTCCTTCCTCGAGAATCTGTCTGCAGACAAAAACACTAACTATTCCCTCTGGAAAACAACGAGAAGACTGAAAAGGAAAATCCATCATGTACCACCCATCCTGAAAGAGAACAATGAATGGGCAAGATCGGACCAAGAAAAAGCTGACACGTTTGGAGATCATCTGGAAAACATCTTCAAGCCGAATGAAGCCACGAATGAAGAAGAACTTCACCTAAACACTAATAATCAGTCTAAAATTATTAAAAAAGTGACATTAAAAGAGCTTAAACGAGAACTAAAATACAACTTGAACCCGAAGAAAGCACCAGGATACGATTTAATCACAGGACTAGTGCTGAAAAAACTGACAACAAAAGGACTAAAAATGTTTTTATTATTAATTAATGCGTCCCTTAGACTTATGCACGTCCCTGCAACATGGAAAGTGGCGGAGATGATCATGATCCTGAAACCCGGCAAAACAGCAACAGAGGTCAAGTCGTATAGGCCGATATCACTTCTACCTATAATGTCAAAACTCTTTGAAAAGCTGCTTCTCAACAGGCTTAAACCTATCATCGTGGAAAAGAACTTATTGCCCGACCATCAATTTGGATTCAGGCGAGGACACTCTACGGTGGAACAGGTGCATCGACTAATTGACATCATTGAAAAAGCTTTGGAAGGTGAGGAGGTCTGCTCGATTGTCTTCCTGGATGTTTCACAAGCCTTCGATAAAGTTTGGCATGAAGGCTTGATTCACAAACTCAACATGTTTCTGCCAGCCCAGTTTGTGAATCTACTGAAATCGTACATATCGAACAGACTGTTTCGAGTAAACCACGAATCTACGTATTCTGACTTCAAGGAAATACAAGCTGGAGTCCCACAAGGCAGCGTATTGGGACCAATCCTGTACTTGCTGTACACCAGTGATCTTCCGCAAACAGCCAACGTCATCACGGCCACTTTCGCAGACGACACAGCAAACGCAGCGACAGCGAAAACCGTTCAAGAATCGACAACACGCTTACAAAGATCAAACGATTCAGTTGAGGCTTGGACCAAGAAATGGCGCATCAAACTCAACGACCAGAAGGCAGTCCATGTGAACTTTACAAACAAGAGGATCCCAAACCCTCAGAGGCTCGAAATGAATGGAAGTGTTATCCCATATCATGATTCAGCTAAATATCTCGGCATGAATCTTGATGCAAAAGCCAAATGGGTCGAGCATGTCAAAATAAAACTCACAGAACTCCAGACTCGCTACAGGCAAATGTATTGGCTACTCGGTCGAAATTCACGGGTATCAATATACAACAAGCTATTGGTATATAACCAAATCCTCAAACCGGTTTGGACGTATGGTATACAGCTTTGGGGCTGTGCCAGCAAATGTCACATACAAGGGATACAACGCTTCCAGAACAAAGTACTAAGAAACATCGCCAACGCTCCTTGGTATGTGCGTAACAGTGACTTGCATTGCGATCTTGGTGTACCCATGGTCGAGGAAGTCATAAAACAGAACGCCATCAAACACGTAAATCGGCTCACTCAACACGAAAATCCTGAGGCACTGAGACTTCTCGACAACAACCACCTGACAAGACGACTCAAAAGGACAAAACCATTTGAACTCGTTGAACGACAAGAGTGACAACAATACTCTTCCTCACGCCGGTTGGCTTCCAACATCAAACAAGATACAATAGAAATCAATGGATTCTTTGTAATATAAGCTAAAATATAATTATTAAATGTAAATTAATGGTTGGTCAGAAATGACCAGTTTTAATAAAAAAAAAAAAAAAAAAAAAAAATATATATATTCTTGATATATATATATATATATATATATATATATATATATACAGTAGAGTCTCGATAATGTAAAGTAAATGGGGCCGAGACCCCTTCAGATTACCGAAAACTCAGATTACACAGAAGTATGTTCCTGTGTATTAGAAAAATAGGAGTTTTAATGGACCCTAACCCTAACACTACAATTAAAAATGCACTAAATAAGTTTATTATAGAACTTTATATGAACATTTGTTGGAAGCCTGACTCATTTTTAAAAAAATACCATATTGATATTAACATTTCTTGAAAGCCTGAATGATTTCCTTTGCACACCATATTGATATAAACATTTCTTGGAAGACCTACTCATTTCCTTTACATACCGTATTGATATAAACATTTCTTGGAAGCCCGACTTATGTTCTTTTGCTTACTGTATGGCTAAAAACACTTCATGAAAGCCCGATTAATTGATTTTGCATACCCTAATGATATATATATTTCTTGGAAGCCAGACTCATCATTTTCTTACAAAACAGATAAAATAGGCTCAAATAGAAACAGGCTCGAATTTACCAGACGCTCAAAATATATAGACCCGGATTTTCGAGACTCTACTGTATATACAAAACATTACAACATGGAGTAAAAAAAGATAAAGACCTGAATTAATTTACCATTTGATCTTTTAAGCTTAAAAATTAAGATGTACCCTTAAAAATTAAAATCTGTAACGATGGCTAGTAATTAAACTAACATTTGTTAATATTGAAGAGAATTATCTAACTACACCAAATTTTGAGTAGAAGCATTTATCTGAAACTTAACAAATCCATTCACAGAAAATATTAAAAAGTTTTCACAAACGTTTTTTAGACATTATACCATTTAACATTCGCCATTTTTAGGTTGACTCTTAAAAAATGTTTTTTTCATCATGACAGGATTGCCTTTTCTCAAACAGTGCCTGGAAGTCTCCTTAGATTTCTTTGATTTACTTGTTTTACAGTTCATCACCTGTTTTGGCATTTTTTCGAGAAACTATTTTAGTTGTTCAAGAAAATGGTTTGATATTTTCTTTTTGTCAATCTCTACCAGTACAGTTATTGTATTAGATTAGTAGTTTTTATTTGCTTTGTCTAATTGGAACAACTAAAACATCTCTTAACCTGTTCAGGAATAAATTATTCGGAATCTGTGTGATCAATGGATGTGAATTATTTCCTCGTGTCAGTAAAGATGTAGCACACTACAAAAATATTTCCACTTATAAAGCATTAAATATTATATATTTTATATGGATGCAATTCTTTATTCAATATATTATACCTTAATTTATTATTTATTATGATTTGTAATCATAATTACTAAAAACAAATTAAAAGTTACTAAAGGTTTAAAGTTTCTGATAGATTCTAGGTTCTCACTATTATTGATCATGTCAGATGTACTCCAAAATACACTAATTTCCTATGTTGACACAGTATGATACAACAAACATCAGCTACTGACTGATACCAGTTACAACTATAGGCCTGTTGAGCAAGAAAGTCTACTTCACAAAACAAAAACTAATAATGGCTCTATCATGTCTAGAACATTTGATAAAAGGACATCTTATGGACTATAAATTATAACATAAACATATGAGGCTAGAGAATAAATTTAGTTGGAATGGAAAAAAAATAGTCTAGAAATATTAAGCAAAAGCTACAAGAATAGTTACTAAAATAGTAACTTATCCAGTAGCTTTTGGCAAATACCCTTAGAAGAGGAGTATCATGACTATACAGCGTTCTTGCATAATGGGTTGTGCTATAGATTTACTACTGTTCCATTTGGATTATCTAAGAGTTTAGCTAGCTTGACCCGAGGATTAGACTCAGTCCTCACGGAGGAAGCAAAAAAGTTTTTAATAATCTAGGTAGATGACTGCTTATCTATGTCACATAGATTTGTCAAGAAATTTTGACGAGCACCTACAACAGTTAGAAATACTTATTAAAATATTTAAAGGGGCTAACTTATTGATTAACTTGGACAAATCACAATTCTGCCGGCGGGAAATAGAATACTTAGGACACACCTAAAGTGTAGAGGGAGTGCAACCTAGCAGTGCAAAACTGGAAGCCATAAATTAATTTCGGAGGCATCAAGGAATGCTAGACAGTTGATAGCGTTCTTAGGACTCATAAACTTTTATAACAGATTTTTAAAGGATGATGCTACAATTACAGCTCTATTACAAGTATATTTAAAGAAGGGGAAGAAATTTAAATGGGGAGATAAACAAGAGAGGGGATTTGCATCAGTAAAAGAACAATTTTTAGATAAGGTTATGTTATCGCATCCTATACCCAAACGCAAATATTATTTACAAAGTGACGCCAGTAACTACGCCTTTGAGGACAATTATTTTAATACAATGATGAGGGACATGTGGGAGTAATTGCATATACCAGCAGGACATTTAAAGGGGGTGAAATAAATTATTCTATGACAGAAAGCTCTAAGTATTGTTCATAGTTTAAAGAAATTTTCGGCGTTTTGTTTTTGGAAATCCTTTGACCACAATAACTGAGCACCGGGCATTGACCTATTTAAGATGAAAGCATTGATGTAAGCTCTTGAAGGCACAAATGATACTTGATGGCTATTGCTCATTCAGGAGAACAATTTAAACATCATCCACTGTAATAGTAAGGACAATATTGTCGCGGATACTCTCAGTAGGAACCCAAAAGACGACACTTTTACATGCGACCAACATACACACTTCCATTCAAAATCAACAATCTAATCCCGCCGAGAGAACAATGAGACAACTGAGTCAGTTATTCAGGATTTTACTCAAGGACAACCACCGAGAATGGGGAATGAAATTAGAGGAAATTGAGATCGTTATCAACAAAACACACCAAGGCACTATAAAAATGACAAGTTTGAAGTCCAGTTTGCTAGAAAACCCCATAGGATTTGGAAAAATGTAATCAGGTTACCTCCAGGCAATCATACCAAATTAACCAGTGAAGCAGAAATACATTTACGAATTAAGAGCAAAAGAGAAAAATGTGCCGATAGATTTAACCAAAAGCATCAACTTACAAACTATACAGTTGGAGATTTAGTGCTTGTAAAAACACTGAATGTATCAAATTCGGCAGAGAGAAAATACAGTACATTCTTTGAGATTTATGAAGGGCCATTTGAAATTAAAAAATGTCTTGGTAATAGCAGTTACCAACTCACATCCATAGAATATGGTAAGGTTAAAGGTAATTTTAATTGTAGAATGTTAAAAAAATATCACAAACCAATATTAATTAATTAAATAATTGTATACAAGAAAATTATAGGTGATCATACCAAAATTAAAAGAAGGGAGACCTTTCAGTAGAATGTTGTAAATTTGAGTGAGAAGGGTAATATTCATCATAAACTTTCAAACTTAATTTTAAAGAAGATTATTAATTTGTATGATATAACTTTGTATTTATGTAATATTTGATAAGTTGTAGTGAGTATAGAATATAAGAAGTATTTAATTATAGCAAGAATAAAATGTATTAGTAAACTTAAGATTGGGTGTAAGAATTAAAAACAAATTGTTCTTTGATGTCATATTATGTAAACATAATAAAATTTAAAATTAAAGAATAAAAAAAAATTAATTTTAAAATTTTGGGAACTCTATAACATAAACGTATGAGGCTAAAGAATAAATTTAGTTGGTATCCAAAAAGAACAATAATCTGTAGAAATATTAAGCAAAAGCGACAAGAATAGTTACTAAAATATGAAAAAATTCTTAACCATTGTTCTATTTCAAGTGTAGTCATAAAGGGGCTGTGGGAACCTTTAACAACAGAAGGGTCCAAGTATTTTAAGATGGGAGTTTCCAAGGACCAAAATACCTCGTATATAATAACACTGTACCGTTAGAGAAAGCTATTTGTAAAAGGTATGGGAATCACCAGAGTTAACTAAAATGCGTAAGGGGGGAGAGATTATCCTAGGTTGCAAAAGTAAGTAATTGGAAGAGAAGTCTTGGAGGAGCTTCAGAAGAAGGCAGACGTATTGGGGGGGGGGCAAAGTGTAACGTTAATAAAGGGTAAATTTCTTTAATAGAATTAAGGGAATTGTAAGTCTTTTTATGTGTAAAATTTAAAAGTGTGACGTAAATGATTTAGTAAAGAATTAGGAAAATAAGTTAGTTATGTGAAATAATGCAGCGAAGCAGCTACCAACGGTCAAGATTCCAGGAAATCAACAACAATAAGTACCTTCTTCTTACATTAAAATTAGCCAACAAAGCTTTATAAACTTAGTAAATTCAGAAAAATTTTAAATTCATTGGTATAAAATATTAATCTAGTTTTTTTTCACCACTTTCTAATTTATAAAAGATCCATAATAACAACCTGAGAGAAAGAGCAAATAACACTGTGTTTATTAAACTTGATTGTATTAAAAACTAAAGCCTCAAGAGTCCACCTTTTTAGTAATTGTAACATTAGTTGAGCAATCAATCTTATCACTGGATAGTATTAAGGTAATTTGGTATAATGTGTAATAATTAATGTCAGGAATGAATGCAAGTTATGTTAAAAGTTATATGATTGTTAATTATTTAGAAACCTGAATGTGTGACTATAGAAGGTAAGGTAATTAAATATAACCTAAAGGAAAAAGGTATTTTAAATAACTTAGGTTATAAAATATGTATCCTTATTTATACTCCAAGTTTCGAAAGGCGATAAATATCCCTTAAACAGCAAAAAAATATCCCTCAGTCTTGTATTGCACATCACAAAATGAAATCTCTTGAAGGAAACAAACAACAACAACAATCATGACGAAAAACTGACATCTATATAATCTTTATCACTAATGTGTCGTGGCAAACGTATTTTGTCCATAGAATGCAACTGGTTAAGGAATGATTCATTAAATCTTCTTTGAAACACATTACAAGGACTTGTATAGTATAAAATCAAGTTATATCATTCTAAAAAAAAACAGACTATCAAATTAATATTATTAAAAACTGATCACCATACCTCATTAAATCTTCTTGTCATTAAAATTATATGAGGTGCCCGAGTAGCCTTGTCAGTCTTCATCCAAGCTTGCCCCAAAAATTCTCTAATAAAACAAAAACAATTTAACATATTTTTAATCAAAAAAATAACCTTAACTTTTTATCATATGTAACGTTGTGTCAAAGTTACACAAAAAAATTATATTGCCATGATATTGCTCTACAGTGTAAATGGTCTTACAAACTTCCTTTACTTACATCAATAAGAAATGTAAATCATTACCTTTGATTATTAATAAAGCCTATTTAGTTATAAACAAAAAACACAAACTTCAACAAATATCTAACAATTTTTTATTTAACTTGAATGAATGTGCAATAGATTCAAATCCTTAAAAGTTTAATATACGAAAATTAGTTACAAAAACAGAAAACTTGCAATTACTTTTGTAAACTGGCTCAGTTTAGCATAAGTACACACATTTATTTCAATATTTTAGTCCATAAATGTATTATTATTTATTAGTAATAATAATTTAACTTCAAGTAGTTGTATAAGGTTAAATTAATAATAGACAAAATTAGTTTAGATGAATTTAAATGAAATTATTATTAAACTTGCAATACAAAAAATTAATATTAGCTCATCTTCACATGAGCTACTGGAGAGCAAACACATATGGATAATTGTGGTAATTGGTAGATTGCATAAAATACTAGGAAGTATTTTATGCAGGCCTAATGAAAGTTTGCTACATATCTGCAAAGAATCTACGCTGTAAGATGGCAAGACCCCTCTCCAGGTTTTCCATGTGAAATAGTTGATCTGGTAGTTTTTTTTAAATACAATTTTCTTTTTTTAATTTAGTACAATAATTTTTTACTGTTTTCAAAATATACTATTCTGTCTTCATTAAACATTTTACAAATAATGGTGTTTGGTAAAATAAGTTCTATTTTTTTAACTTGAATAGTTTTAACTTTGGTTACAAGATTTCATGTATATTTGACTACAGTTTGTATTATACTATACCCGTAGAGTGAATATATACATAGTGAATAATGACAATATAAACTATAGTATACATACTGTACATCGTATAGTTACATTTACATTTATATACAAGTACTTCAGTTTAGTTTAAAATTGTTTGTCTTAAGAAATGAGAATTTCTTACACATATTAAGAAAGTATATAGAAACTAATAATACTTTACCTTGGGAATTTGATTTTTAGAACCTATTATGTTCTTTTACCTGAGAAGTCATGGCAATGACTTGGAGCAACTATGGTGCAATTTTTTATTTAAATTCTGATAAACACTTCCTCATTACATTTCCTTCCTTTGTAACTCAGTTAGTCTTTCATTTCCTCTGAAGATGATTGCTTTCCAATTTACATTTGGATTTAAATAAAACGTTAGTAAAGAGTTTTTATTTGTTTATAATAATAGATATATTAATAATTTGTTGCAGTACTTATAAATTTCAAATGCAATTATCAATTGTTTTCATTTTTACAAAACGTTCTCCAAAAATATTAAACTTAAGATTGGAAAATATGTCAAACTTACTCGCTGCAAATAGAGACAAATATTTGATGATCCAAGTAAGTCATTTGTTCAGCAATTTCCAGAGCAGATAGAGATTCTATGCATTCCTTGCTTGGAAACTGAAACAAAAGAAAATGGTTAAATTAATGATGGATACAATTATAATATGGTTGAGTACAATAACTTAAATGGCTGAATTTCAAACCTAATTTATATTTTGGAAAAAATGTACATATAATGCTATTCCTCAAGTGAATTATAAACCTCCTTTATGTTTGTTGAGTGTATTATTTTTCAAGTTAAGCTTGTAAGTCAACTGAAATTTTTATTTTATACAACACTGCAGGTTTATTTTAACTTTATGTTTGTATAGATTTCTCTACATTTTTAATCTCTATACAAACATTAACCCTCTCATTATAGCATGTGTTCTGAAATTTGGGTTAATAAATGCTGAAATACTTTATTTAGCTGTAGTAACAAAGCTATTTATTAATAATAATGTTTAACAACAACAATAATAATAATAATAACACTAATAGTGTACAATGCTTAAAGAAGCAATAAATTAAACACCATATAACATTGTGAATGGTGAGTAATCTTATAAAAACATTTTAAAAATGATGTTTGAAAATTATTGCAAATAAACTGTCATATTTTTTTATTTTTCTTCTAACCAATGTTTTAGTTAGTACAAATACAGCAATTTTTTTTACTATTCTTCCATAGAAGTAAAAAATCACTTCGGTTGGTACTAGTTCCATTGGAGGAAAAATTTGAATTATAAAAATTCAATATGCTGATATTTTCCATATTCATTAATATAAAAAATAGCAGCTTATTTAATTACATTTTCCATTGTACAGTAAAACCTTTCATATCCGAAACCGTCCGATATCAGGAAGTAACATAAAAATAAAGTAAGCGTCTTTATTCCGCAAGACGCTAGCAGTTGGTTCTTTGTTCTTTTCCGACTGAGACAGTTGTGTTCGAGTCTCTGTATCATTCAGTTTATGTATACAGGATTTTGTGTAATTAGGTAATTTAGTTAGTTATATTACCTATAATTTGTAATCTACAATATACAGTATGGCAAAAAAAATTGTTTTTATATCGCCATATAAGTTACTAATAGTTACAATCGTGGATATTGATACGGGAAGAAGGATTTCCAAGAGCCTAAAATGTCGGCTTATGGATTGCTACACTACTAGATGCAATCAGACCCACAACAGTAGTTAAATCACTGCAAAAACTATTGGATCATAAGCCAATGAGGGGATTGAAAACGAATTACAAACAGAAAACCTTGATAGTGTAATAAAGAAGAAATTGTTGATCTTCTCTGAAACATTCCTGGTTGTAAGGACATGAACGGTGTTGGTGTGAATGAATGAATGAAAGAGGATAAAGTTCAAGAGTGTACTACTTGTGACATGGACTTAGTGAGTACAAACCAAGTGCCTGCCGAAGATGACAAAAGAAAACAAACCATGATGCATAGCAAAGCTTTTCTGCCATTGACCAGGAGGTCTAGTACATCGAACAACAAGACAAAGCAACAGCAGCCGATCATCTACTCTTTCAGAAGTGTAGAAATATTTCATCAAAGAAACATGATTAACAAACCAAGGAAACCACTATCTTTTTTTGACAAAAACTGTACATACAGGCATGTAACTTAATTTTATCTACAGTTCTATATTGCTATTAAAATATAATTACAATTTTCAATAAGTATAACTTATTTACTTGAAATGATCATACACCTACTTCCAATTGGATGGTTGTGATTATGTAATAAAGACATACATAATTACATAATACCTCTATCCGGATTTTTTGTTAACCGGTCGGAGTCACCACATTGATCCGGATATGAGAAGTTATACTGTATATATACTATATTGTTACATAAATGATAATCACACATACATTTTAAAAGCGCATACATAATCTCTGTAGAAAAGCTTATTTCATGTTTTACAGCAGAGGTTTCCAATATTAATCAGTTTGAAGCAAGCATTTTATATTTCTAATACCAAAATAATTTGGTATTTCATATTTTGGTTACTCTCCTATTTTCTTGTAATAAATAACATTTTTATATCTCTTTTAAAAATTTAACTTTTATAGAAAAAATACTGATTGTTGATCTCTTGTTCTAGTTTTTTTTTTGTTGTTACTTAATACGATTTCACTAGGTTTTAGGTAAGTTATAGAAGGCAAGTTAGGCATAAACTAAGTGTTAAAGTTGGAAAAAGGAGCAGATGTAATTAAAACTCTTTTATAAGTTTTATTTATTTTAACACTTTGACGGCTGTGGCAGTCATATATGCCTGTTGTTAGACCGTACCCAGGGACTGCAGTGGACGTATACACCCGCACAAGCTCAGCACAGAAAATAGTTCACTGTAGTCCAGATGACGCTTATCTGCTGCTTTCTCTATGCTATACGACCGCTACGGTCCCCATGATTCAAATGGTATACTTGGTATATAGTTTTTGTTTTTAAAATTTGTTTTAGAAGTTTTTTCGTTTTCCTTTTATTACTAAACAATTCTCTTGTGTATACATTTTTAAAAAATACTGTTTACAGCGACATATTATAATAAATTCATGTATTTATTTATACTAGCCTATATTGTAACATAAGATTGAAAATACGTATAAAATTACACATTTTTGTGGAAAGTATGGAAACAGTCCAAGCAATAGTGAGGCTCATTCTCGCAATCTTTACAATATGATACAACCTTTTTTACTTTATTCTTTGTAGTTTGGCCTTCTGAATGTTTTGGATAACATCCTTTACATACTTCCAAACTTTATCAAACTTACCTAATTTTTTATCAAACCTGTGACTATTTGATGATCATCTCTTATTTGTTGTCACTGGAAGCGCTGGTTGTTCAAATACTTTTTTTTCAGTAAATCTTCTACTAATTCTTCTTTGAATTTGGTAATTGACATCTTTTTATTTTGTTTCTTATTGAATAAAATAAGGGCATTGACCAAAGAAGTACCAAACAAGCATTCAATGTCAAATTTATGATACCATTTTACCATTCTCCTGAGACTCATACTATAAGCTGACATCTGGTCTGAAGTATCTATTGCTGATATCCATTTATTGTACTCGACAATCATGGCTGGTTTATTTGTTGTTTTCCCAAATTTTTTTGTTACTTCATCAATGTCAGAATTGTGCTTTGTAGAAATCATAAGCACATCTCGTTTATCATGCCAATTTTGCACAACAATACTCCATAGATTTTTTAATGCTGTTACTTCGACCCGATTGAGTCTTTTTGTTGTGACCTCTTTCGGATTTCCTTCCCTTTTAGTCCGTAATGTGCCCAAGAGGTGGGTTTTTCTATTCAACAGCTTATTTGCTAATCATAAGTTACAGTAATAGTTGACTGCTACAATTGTCCTGCCAGAGTCCAAAAGATCTTCAGAAAGTGTCATAACGAGGTTTGTGGGTACAGCACCATTATGGTCCCCTTCTCCTCCTGCATAAATTTTCATTTTGTGAGTATATCCATTATCACAACACAACTTGAAAACCTTCATTCCATTATTGCTTGCCTTGTTTGGAATGTATTGTTTGAAGGCTTATCTGCCTCTAAATGGAATTAGGGATTCATCTACACAAACTGTTTCTCCCGGTATGAACATTGTTTTATAATTTTTAACAAGATTTGAGATCTTGAACAAGTGGCCATTCCCAGGACAGTCTTCTTTGTTTGCAAAATGCCACATTCGTGATATAATTTCAAATCTATTTCGACTCATTATGTATGACACCAAGTTATTCTTATACAGTGGGTCCTGACTCCAGTATGATCGTAAAGTTGGATAACGAACAAGCCCCATGTAGACAATCAAACCTAAAAAGTTCCTCATTTCTTCAACAGATGTCTGTACCCATTTTATCGTTGACTGCCCCTGATTGTTATTTAGAGTCTGGGTGGCATAAATATTAGTTTGCTCAACCATCATAATAATGTCATCATCGACAAATTTTGAAAATATACCATAAGGGGTTTCATAACACTGACCATCACTATCATTCATACACGAAATGAAACTTTTGTCAAAACTGAAGCACTGATCACTAGCACTTTTCCATTTGATTCTTGAACTGCAGTTACATTTAGATTCAGATCAATGGGAGATGATGGCGTAGATACTTGTAAAATAGCCTTTTCTTCAAACTGTTTGTTGACTTCTTCAACTGTACTTATAGATGCAATGTCAGCTGCGCAATGCTCAAGTCCTATTTGGCGACCTCTTCTCGTATTTTTTTTTGGTAGGAGTCATCACTATTTTCAGATTCCGATTCTTGACATGACTCAAAATTAGGGTCTTCTGATAAATCGTCTCCTAATAAATCACAGTCCTATTCGTCGGTATCTGCAAAGATACAGATACAATAATTAAAAGACGGACTAGAAATATACAAAAAATAAACTGAAACTTCAAGACTAAAATAGCATCATTCAAAATACACGTATAACAAAAGTGATATTTATGTTACTTATGATATATAAAAAGAATGCTGCTTACCTGAAAGTAAATAAGCCTTTTCACGAGCAATATCAACAAGACTTTTAGTGCGGGAAGATATATGCGTATTATCTATATTTATTATTTGAAATAATATCTGATATAAACTATTCATAAAAAACTTGTAAAAACACATTATCAGTCTGTAACAGTAGCTAGGAAAATTACTAACTATTCCTGAGAAGTGAATAACTACAATGACCTTGGACACAATGGAAGCACCCGAATACCCAACCCTAGTTCTATCTGGCGGTCGTACAGGCCTCCCACGGTCCGACCTAAAAGGTTTTACAGCGCATGACCAAAGCGGTTGTTTGCGGCCGCCACAAAATTCATATAGTTTCACCTATAATTATAAAAATTAACAATGAAATCTATTAAATACTTGTTCTATACTATATTAAATAGCAAAGTAAGGTAAATGGAATTTTGAGCCAATCCAGAATAAAAGTTAATTCATCCTTGGTCGTCAAAGTGCTAATTTAATATGTTCTAAATAGTAAAAATACATAAATACACACACACACACACACACACACAAACACACTCATGTGTGTCTGTGTGTGAGTGTGTGTGTGTGAATGTATATATGTATAAAAGTATTAAAAATAATGCAATCTTTAAGAATATAATAAGTACAATAAAACCTCATTACTATGCTAATAATAAAAGAAACTCACCATTGGTGGTGCTAAAAGCAGATCTAAGTCAACCTTAGAATGCTCAGGATCATCCTTTGTAATGAGTCTCAGAAGTTGTGAAGCGGCTTTGTGTTCAGCAGGAAGCAGGTTGGGACTGTATATTATGTCATCAAGAAACTCTATTGTAAGGTTCTTAAGACGCTGATCTTGTTCAAAGTCCTACATTAATGAAAATAATTTGTTATGCTTTAGATAAATTATTCAAAATCACTCTTTACCACAGCTTTTCAAAACAAATATGTCATATGGTAATTACTAAAATAGAATTTTATATTCATATTTGTAGTTAAAAATATGTGAAAATAAACATAAGTGTTTTTCAACTACATATTCTAAGTAAAATAGCTACCTTTATACAATACCATTGTCAGTATACAGTTTTCATCTCACACGTGTGTACTACACAGCTCTATCTATTAGCTAATTACTGATGCTATTTCATTTACAATAGTCCTTGTTTATGTTTTACAATATTTAAATTATTAAAAAATTAATATAAAAGATTATAAAAAGATTAAAATATTTTTAGCTAACTGAAGTTATTAAAAGCTGAACAGTTTTTATATGCAAAGATACAAAGCAGCTGAAATCTTTCTACAGATTAGTGAAGTGTGTTTGGGAACAAAGCTATGCACTTACACAAAAAAATAAAGTTTAAGGAGACTATTTAAGCATTGAAAATCATGTGCACTGAATTTTTAGAGCAAGCAACAGCATTCCTTTTTGATATTTGTTTAGAAGGGAGGTAATAAATGCTAAATAATATTGTGGAAGTTGAAGCAACTGGTCTGTGTGATTCAAAACATAAGGCATACTCAACAGCAGAATTTTATTGACTCACAACAATGCTCAACCATACGTGGCTGGTCAAAATTTCCATGCAGCAGTGGTTACTTCCCCAGGCAGATAAGGCATGAAGGAGGTATCCAGAAAGAAGCTAGTCACCCAATTTGGAAAATGCTTTAAGTTATGTAGAAAAGTAGGTGGAGGCTTTCATGTTAAAATAAATTTGTTTTAAAAAAATCCTTCTTTATTTCAAGTGTAGAAGGTGAGAAAAGTTACCAAACATTACAAATATTTAAACTTGAAAAAACATGTTAAAATTATGTAACTTCATTCTAATAATTTTTCGTTTTTTTGCTACTTCCATTTCCTTGACAAAGAGAATGTTACAAGTCTTCAACTACATGTTGTTTGTTTGTGTACATGTTGACCTTGAAATTATCAGTGAACTATACAAAAATGTACTTTGTTACACATTTCAATGAGACCAATATTCTTAGTAAGAATCCAAGGATTTATTTCAAAAATCTCTACATTGTTCAATGAAACTTGACTAAAATTGTTGAGATTTTAGTCATATATAAAATGTACACAAGTGGCTTGAATAGCTTCAAAGATGGTGTGTTAAGAGAATGATCAGGGATAGTGTTTCCCTCAATCGACATTTTATGGAAGTCAACATTTTAAGGGGAGAAAATCATATGAGTTTCTTCTTCAAGATTGATTTAGTTATCCAAATGATTCATCTCATTAGCGTTTAGTATTTTGATCTGATATTATTACTTAATGCTCTAAATTGACCTGATGATATTATGGCAACCAGCCCTTAAGTTTGCCAAGAAAAAGGCAGTACAAATTAATAACATTTCCAGAGGACCACACAGATAGATTTAAAGGTAAATTTGTGAGTTACCTTGAGTTTATGATTTAACAAATAGGTCATGACAAAGATTATTGCTCAAATACTAAGTTACAATAAAATTTTCTTCAAAGATGTAGGTGATTGTGTAGGGTGTGCACATTCTCATAATGTTCACTAAACACTTTCAATTGAGAAATTTAAAAAAAAGATGTTTACTAAAACAATAACACAAAAGTTTCACTAGCTTGTTTACCACAAGTTAAACATTTGTTGAATAGCGGTCAATAATAAAGTAATGACAATGTGAGATTAAATAGCTAATTAAAGTTTATAAAATGAATAACTTTGTTTTTAATAGATCACAATACTTACAAGAACAATGATTATGAAGCAAAAGATGGATGAAACAACATGCCAGAAGAGACAAAATGGTAAAGGAAGAAAAGAGCAAGAAAAGAAGAGATGAACGACTACATCCAGGAGTTGATATACACTGCTGGAAAATGGTTAGAACTTGCAAGTAGACCAGGTCACATGGCTGTTGAATTTAGTTGGCACTAACTTGAGTTACATAGAACATACATCATAGAAGAGGAGAAGTATAAGATTAGGCATGTGGGGTGCACAGTAGATCATGCATCGTAGATCGTGTGTAATAGTTTGACAAATAGGTTAGAAGAATTAGAATCTGCACCAAACAGATAAGAAAGGTTGATATGGTGTACGCTAAATTGGTTGCTTTCCTTTTTAAATGCTTCGTATCAAGCACAATACTGTATTTTTACAATGATATAAAGAATACTTAAAACTGCATTGTTTACATGGATTTTCTGCAGAGAAAAAATATCTCTATTTAATTACATACTTAGGTTATCCTTAATATTTGTTATGTTTGTAGAATAGAACAACCTGGAATGATCCTGATGAGTTAATCTACAGAAAATAAAGAGTGTTCAAGCGTTTAATATGTTATAACGAGGCTAAACTACTTTTTTGTACATAGAGTAAGTGAGTGTATGTACATCCATACACAGTTATGTTTAATATATTTTTCAGTAACCAAACTTTTCAGACTTATACATAATTTAGAAAATACATGCACTGAAATAGGGATTTTTATATTTTAATTTAAAGTCACATAGAAATTTTGAAACACTTTTATTATTATTAGTTAGTACCTTTGAGAGCAAATAACTATAATTATTTACATATTTATAGGAAATACTACCTGCTCAGTTACATATCTAATTCAAAAATTATTTAAAGTTCAAAACGTAAGAGGAAAGTGCAAACTGATACTGGATTTAAGTATATGAACAATATTATTGTAGGCGCCATTGTCCATAGAATATTTGATGTCCTAATTATGTGCATAAAATAAGAGATGAACGATCAATAAAGCAATTAATATTTAACAAATTCAGAAAATATATTTTAATGAGATTTTGTGAATTATATAGATGACAATAACCAAAAAGTGCAATTTGTTCAAAAATGAGCATAAGAAAAAACAGAGAAAACAGCAACAACCATTAACATACAATATTCATCCACTATAGTGTATACTTGCAATGAATTAGGAAATCAAATTGACTCTTTGTGTATATGTTTGAAATGTTATTAGTGAATCACTTCTTATATAATGGAATGGTATATTTGTAAAATGTTACAATCTCAAATGACTAACACTTATGGAAAACACATAAAGTATCCATAGTAGATTATTTTGAATTTCAATGGACATTTTTAAATAAGCATTAAAAAGTACACTTTAATAAAGAGAAAATTATAGTGACTATTCAAAACAATGTCTCTCTTACCACTTTTCTGAGGTTTCATGTCTCATTCTGAAACTTTACCTGAAGCTCTTACTGATCACAAATTATATATATCCTCTGATTTCCAATGACAAATTAAAAATAAAAATGCAATTTCGAAAAAATTATGAAGCCTTTTAACAGGTTTTAATACTAATACATTTTTGAAGAAAGACAAAACTTGAATGCAACTATTAATGTCTAAATATAAACAAATATCCAAAAACAATGAAAATTAATTTTATCACTGATACATAACTTACTTTTCAACACTCATCTCATAAAAATTATTAAACCAAATGACAAAGATATGTTCTACCTACAAACAAACCAACTTCAACTTCTACTAAAAGCAAAATTATCTATACTGACTATATAAATTGAAGAGATCTAAATTTTCATAGAACAGTGAAACATTTTAATAATAAAAACTTCCTAATACAGAAATGTACTGCATTAGAGAGCCTTGGGTCCATGGCCTAAGCAACATAAACAATTACTGCTGAACTAAACCTAATGTACCAGCTGATGACACATGTACATTTACAATTACCTGTGCATGTTTAGACACCCAGTGACGCAAAACATTTAAAACCCTCATTGTTGCAGCTGTTGACATGACAGACTCTTTTCTTCTATTTCTGTCTCGACAGCTACCTGTACGTGCATTAGTTTCTGGTCCTACACTTCCTCGACCACTTTTAGAAACAGGTGACAAATCACGAGGATTGCTTGAAGCTGAAGTGGCAATTGCAAAAGCTGCAGCAGCAGTTGATGTGCTGCTCCTTTAGAAGTGGTTAACATTTATTTTTAGGTAAAACAACTTCAAAAACATTATTACAATAAAGAAGTAGAAAGTCTGAACCATGAACAATGAAAGAGGGGAAATGAAACCTTTTTTTAACAGAAACAAGAAGCTGAAACTATAACAACTCATTTAATAAATCAACTTAAAAGGAAACTGTGACAACCAAATTTGCAAAAGAGTAAAATTAAAAAATGAAACCAGCAAATAAAGAAGAACATCAACTCAAGAAAAGCCAAACGAATGAATACAAATGAACCTTTAGCTAAATTAACCATAAAATAAGGACTGAAAGTGACAAAATTATTAACGGATAATTATATAAAAATAAAACATAATTAAAGACAAAAATAAAAGTACTCTAAATAATAAAAATTATATTATGATAAATTATTAACAAATATTATAATATCGAATAAAAAAATGCAATTTTCAAGCAAAATAATATTTTTTTTATAATTACAACAAAAATTAAAATGCTAAAAAAATAAATTTTAAGCATGCATTACAGAAAAAAACTTCAAATGTGTTAAAGGAATGTCAACACAAAGATAGAATAAATACCAAAATTTTAAAATACAATTATTACTAAAGACTTAATTTATAGACTTAAGGTAGGTAATGGCATTCTTTCAAATAATGACAATTATATTTTAAAATAATATTTTAAATTATTTCCTTACAAAAAATAAAAATATTTTGACACAACTAAATTGAAGATTCATTATGACAGTTTAGAGTTTTCTATAAATGAATTATTTTGGCTTTATACACTATCAAGTAATCATAATGAATTCAACTTTGGTACCTGTAAAGATTTTACATCAGATTCAACTCAAAGATCAATATTAATGAGAATAAATTGCACTTAATTACATGGTATGTAAAAGATTTAAATAAGTGGCATGATGTAATTCTCATTTTGGCTATTTTTGCCATATAGCTGATAAAGGATAAGTAGTACATAATACGAAGCATATTCAGAAAGTAAGTGTACTGAGGCTCTGGAGGGATTTTACTTTCGACATGTTGGCTACAAACTGTATGGCAAGACTTCTTGCCCTCCGCAACATGACTGGTTAAAGCACAATAGGTTGAGAACTAACAACGCGGCAACATGTTTTATGAAAAATTTAAATCCAATCTTCCGCCACATGCAAAATATGTGGCTTTATCTGTTATTTCGTTTAAAAAGGAAAACCTCCTGTTTGGAAGGAAAAACTGAATATGGTGATAAATCTATGAACTGTACTAGACTGTACAAGTGGTGTTCCGAATTTTAAAATGGTTGTACGTTTGTGCATGGTGATCAGAGAAGAGGAAAACATACAATTGTGACTGATAAAATCGAAAATGGCTCTGTGACAATCGCAGATTGACTGTGGATGAAGTTTCTACAATGTTTCCACAAATCTCTAATACACAATATCCATCATAGAAATCCTCGTACATTCGAAACTCTCTGCGAGGTATCCGAAAACTGCAAGACAATGCTAGACCAAACACACAGAACGCCATGAAGAAACTGCATGCCTCGTTTAAATGGGATTTTTCGAACCATCCAACTCTCACCTTCCACATTCGGATTACTATCTCTTTACCTCTCTGGAGCTCCACATGGTTGGAAAATGGTTTTCAACCTACAAGGAGATTGAAGTGGACAAGCAGGAGGTGGAGAAGTGGATGAAGGGGTTGGTGAGAAACTACTTTGAGAAGAATAGCGACTATATCGGAAAAAAGCTTACAAATGTACTAAGGTAATCATGTAATTTTTTTGTTTAAATAACATATTTTGTAACCTACAAAAATTCAGTTCACTTACTTTCCAGATACAGCTTTTACATCGCTTAAGTATAATTCAGAAAGAATTATAAAGAAAACATTTGGTTATAAAACTTTCAAGCCACAGCTTCTGGGTAAAAACATCTCTGTTTATTATTTCCATTTGTTATAAAATAAATTTTAAAATACAAACAATATATTTTAATAACCTTTGATATTATTTATATGATACCTGAACAGATGTATTATTGGTGGATGATCATTGTTTCAAGGTATTATTGTAAATAAATTATCCAAGCACAAAAATATGGTAGTTAAAATACTTAAATTGCTTGTAAGCCAGTATTCTAAAAAAGTAAACATAATCTATAAGGCCATTCAGAAGAACAGACTCGGAATAAAGACAGGATTAAATTTTAATTTACTTTTTTTTTAAATCATTAGTAAAGGGTAATTGAGTGAAATATTCATTAAATTGTAAGCCTTTTATTAAAACTAGCACTTCAAAAATCAACAATTTGAGACACTTAAAAAGTTTAAAATAATTTTTTTTCAAGTCACAAGGAGTATAAATCTAAGAAAATACTAAAAGACAAAAGATGTGGATGAAATACTAGGTTAGAGCGAGTCATGGGATGAAATTCTAGGTAAAACCTACATCAATGAACAATACACAATTTAAAGAATATATAACTTCTTAATACTATATTGATAACATTCAAGGTTTTCTTGAATTCTAACAAATGATTAATATCTGGTTAATAATTCAACTTACTATTGTATATCTAGAAATTATTTCATAGTCCAACTAATAACCAACTCTACACTAAGTGATAAATGTACTTCAATTTAAAATAACACAAAATAAAGGCCACTACAGTAAAGATATTCTATTTGTGCATGGCTGTAAACTTAGAGAATGTCAAAATCAATGTTTAATTCTACAAGGTATATTTTTTGCTAAGGTAGCAAGCCAATTCGTGAATTAGAAACACTACTTCTAAATCTTTCTATAAGTTACTGTGATTGCAATTTGTTCTCAAATTTAAAAACAAGTGTTTTTACAGAATTATATGTTTTATATTTTAACTATGCCTTTTTAAACTGAAGGTTTATTTGATATAGAAAACATCAAATTTGAAGGGAGTTACTTTAACAATGATGCCAGAAAATCCTTATTTTATACCAATGAACTCTACATCAAATATTATTAAATTCAATGACCCAACACCAAAACAGTCATTTGACAAACCCACACACAGACCATTCAAAATTCATAAACTAAACAACACATTTCATAAATACAATTACAAAATAGCCAACTCTATACACAAGAACTTCAACAAACAATTTAACCCTAAAATCACAATCAAAGACATTTAAATTTTCATAGATGTACACAAACTAACTTGAAATTCCTGCCCTTGTTTCTATATATGCCTAACATGATAACAAAAACACTCAATCAAATTTTGCCGACCACTTTATATCCACACATTTACACAAAATAACCGACTCCACACCATTAACTAACCAACTCCACACAACCAACCATTATGAAATAAAAAAAACATTTAAAGTAGGGATGGGCCTATTCCCATTCTCGGAATCATTTATTTTAATGGTATCAAGTAATCGCCAATACTCAATTCTCCATCAATAAAATGCTGATTCCAATTCTTGTTTTTTTTTTTTGAAACTACTGTACTATAATACATGTGCAGTGTAATTTATAGGAAAAATAATTATCAGCCTGGTCTTATTTGTGTATTAGTTGCTTTGAATGAATTAAACGAATAAAGAAAATGCCGATTTTAAACGTTTAAAAATATTATTATTATTATTTATAATGTAAGAACTAAGACGATCAGAAACATTTCTAGTTCAATTGTTGGTCACCTCTCGTTTCACTGTGCTATCTGTCTCACTTTTACTCGGGTGGACACTCTCTCTCTCCAACTCTGGCTGCCTCTACTCTGCCACCGGTTCATAGATGTTAAAACAAAACACAAGAAAATTGTAGTTCTAATATCTCCAGTCATACAAACTGAAATGCCTATTACTGAAGTTATGTTGTATTTCTAAACTGAAGTTCACATTTGCAGTTTTAAATAAATCATTACTTTTACCTGATATGTTTGTCATGCTCCCAGAAATTCCTATTCATAAATCAAGGTTGAACGCATTGTGTAGCCTATTACAATGAAACAGAGCTTTTAAAAGACTTCAACATATGGACCAAGACGTTAACTAAATTTATTATTAGAGAATATCATCTAGGCCTATATAACTTGAAAAAATCAAAAATCAGAAGACAAATTTTAGAATCGAAATAGGAATCACGAACGTCAATTTTAAGTATCGGCCCATTCCTAATTTAAAGCTACTTCCAACATACATAACCCCAATTACTTTATAGTTCATATACACTTTTTAGCATCATAACCTCAAAAACTCTTTCAAAAGTCACCTATTATTTTTATCCTAACCTAACCCCACACCAACCTGCAATAACCAAGATATCATTTAGTCTGATTTGTCAATGGGATAGATCTCCCAAAACAGCTGTCTAAATTAAAGTAAGTGCTACAATAGTCACATATTATTATGCATTCAAATGTATAAGCATAAACTATTGTAAGTAATGCACATTGTATTTATTAAAACTGGTTATGTGAATATTCACATACAAGCAAATAATATATATTCATTATAAGTGGATTGAATCTTTGTGAAATATTAAGCAAATAATATATATTCATTATAAGTGGATTGAATCTTTGTGAAATATTAAGCAAATAATATATATTCATTATAAGTGGATTGAATCTTTGTGAAATATTGGGAGTATGCTAATATTGAGACACCATTTTCATTGTAAATGTTATTTCTAAGGTGTATACAGGACTTTATTTAACAACTAATCCCTGCTGATACCTGAAAAAGGCAAATTTACTGCTTGAATAATCAATATCCCACAAATACAATTAAACAATGAAAAACAGCGTATTCTATATAAAAATCTATTGCAAGTCATTTATAGGGCCTGTTCATTAGATTTTGTTTTAGTTGCTATACCAAAAACACCAGCTCAAAACCACTACCAGAATAATCGTCAACACACACATACAAAAACCTGACACTAACCAAAGATGTTTGTTTAAAAAATATGTTGTATGTCATTTTTTACATTTTTGTATTCAAAACTAATACATATATATGGGAAACAATACTTAGTGAACATTTCCAAAATATATGGAACAGGCGCCTTTAATACTTTAAAATGTTATTTTTTAAACTAAATTATTTTTACTATTTTAATATACAGAGTATTCTTTTAAATTAGGCTTTAGTAATATAAATATTGTTTGATTTCTAAGAAATATTAAAAACAAAGAAATATAAATAACCACAAAGAACTCAGAGGTTGATAAAAAAGGACTAGTATCGGATTAAAAAAAAAATCTTACGCTACAATATCTAAATCTACTTAAAGCTGATACCTCCAGTGAATTCTGCTTACATAATTTGAAGTGCAAAATATCAGCATCAATACTAAAAGCAAGTAAACAATATTGTACAAATCCAAACAGATTACACTAGCACCACACTCGAATAAATATGAATATAGTTTATATTAAGAACTTACATAGGAAATTGACAATGTTTAAACATGGAGTTCTGATATAATTTAATGGTATTTTTGCCAACAGCTGAATATTAAAGACCAAAACATTTCACCATTCTACCAAGAATGAGCCTACCTGGCAAACTATTGTTTTCTATTTTACAAGTAATATGATAAAGAAAGATCGTTATGAGTTAATAAATGTTTAGTCTACTTATACTTGTTAATGAGTTATAGCCTCAATGGTTTATATAAGCACATGTAACACACTTCTCATGACTACACAATAATTTTTGGCTCTCATAAATGTCAATATAATGAAACTATTTATGTTCATTATAATCGTTTCTCAGAATGACAGGCCATATATAAAGTGGGATTTTTATTGCCTCTTAACATTTATAACAAATTCGTCAGTCGGTCAATTAGAACAACTTCTTGCTATTACTTAATCCCAAACTTAGTAGTCACAGAAAATGTACTGTGTTGTGGTAATTTATTATTTTTTAATTGATTATTTGTCATCAATATTATTAAAAAAGATTTATTATGAATTAAAATATATAAAATAATAATATGTGACAAAAATAAATAAAATGCTACTTACCGTAACAAAAGAGCCTAGATCTAGTGCTACTGTCCTACACACTCACTGAAGTTTATCGCACAAAGGAATGATAAAACGATAAAAAACTGCAGAAGAGGTTGGAGCTAACAATGGCCAACAAATGGCCAGCTAACAAGTTAGTTATAAATTTTAGGAAGACAATAAAAACCCTATTTTATATGTCCTGTTGTTCGAAAAATGTAATAGGACTGACATAAATATTCTTCATTGTGGTGACAGTTTCGATAGACAAAAACAGTTGCTTAGTCGTGAGAAATGACCTGCAAGAGCTTAACTGAACCATGGGGATGATAACCCATTAACAAGGTTCAGACAGACTAAACATTAAAAACAACAATGTAATTCCTTGAGGCAAAGACAAAAAATGTTTTGTATTGTGTCGAGGAAACACTGTGTGTATGTCTGCTGAAGAAATTTTGTACTGATGAGATAGTTTTGTCTATGTGAGGCAATGGGTTAGACTATATATATTATACATAGAGATTGCTGAGAAAGGAACTGATGACTGCACAACATCCCACATGCTGAAACTTTCAGAGAATACTTGTTTGCTGATTTACCCTAATTTACCTTAATTTTGAGTTGTGGTTCATTGCTGCAGTCGTAAATTTTTTACTGATAGATCCAGTAAAGCTTTGAAAATATTTCTGCAATGAATTGAGGTAAAGTTTTGTCCATATTGAGCAATAACCTGACACTGTGATTATAGTCAAACATATTAGTTTTCCCTCCATTATACATAACACACCATTTTCACACAGAGATTTCATTCAATGCATTTTAACCATAAATTTGGTATAAATCTCTATACCTCTATAGGCCAAACATTTAGTGAATTCAAACACTCAACAATGCTGGTGGGTTTCATACTTGCAGGATCTGTTATTGAGGCCAACAATTTAAAAATCAGTGAAACAAAACCTGCCTACAATGGAAATCAGCTTAAGTTAAAGGCAGAAAATGTGCTAACAAATAATGTTTCATCTTACTCGGGAAATTTTAAAAACACTTCATTTTAAAGAGCCTTGAAGTAAATGAAATTGATTGTATGATCTTTTATGAGTTTTTTAAACATACCTCAATAGCATAAACTACATGTATTTCCCTAACATTTTTATGAAGTAGCATAATTTTAATACAATATGTATGGAAAATTACTGTCAAATTCCTCACTTTACAATATATTTGGTATCATTTCAGAATTTTCACAAACTAACTATAAATTTCAAAAATGATTTACTATGATAATTTTAAACAAATATCCAAGATTTTTTAAAATTTAAGGCTAAATTAGATGAATATTTTTTAATCTGAAAACTTATTTTTTCTTAACATTTGTTGATTCCATCTTCGCGTGAACTACTAGTAATCACTTACACTTTTTAAAAAATGTTTTAACTTGCCTATAGTAGCACTTACTTTGTTTGTTGAGGACGGCCGTTTTGGGAGATGTGTCCCTTTGACAAAGGTACACATCTCCCAAAACGGCCGTCCTCAACAAACAAAGTAAGTGCTACTATAGGCAAGTTAAAACATTTTTTAAAAAGTGTAAGTTATTTTTTCTCTTTAATTAATGCACAGTTATACATACACAAGCTACAATAAGGGGAGGATAAAAACCAGACTGAGGCCGACAAAAATTATGTTTTAAAAGGCATTACAAGGTTTATATTTTATGTAAAATTGTTACATTATGAGCCTTGGTATATACTTCCACCTCGTTATCTATTCAGAACCATCTTATTTTTTGACCCCTGCCACAGTTGTGATACAGATCCTTCTAATAAGTACATGCATGACCTCTGTCACTTTTGTTTTCACTGATTTAACAAACTCTAACCTCATTTTTCCTTCAGAGTTGTCTTTAATTTAGAGAACAAAGAAGAGTCAAAAAAGGCTAAATCAAGCAGGTGCTCATGTTGCAAGATATGAATGTTGAACTTGGCCAAAAAACATCTTTGGATATAAAGCACTGTGAAAATGGTATCTTTTTTATTATTATGTCCTTTTGTAAGTCGTACCTAGTTCTATCTACTCTTTTGTATCCTGCTTACAACAAAGCTTTGTATCGATGCTTACAACGAAGTGTAAGAAGTAATCTCATCTTTATGTCACTGATAAAGAAGTCTAGCTCGGGGATGCGACCCTGTAAACATGTCATAATACATCCCCTTATATCCTGTACTGGGTGGTTTTATGTTTCTACCTTAATCCTACCTAACTTTTCAAATATTATAAAAAATTTTAAAGCAAATTGGTTACCAACAATGTTTCTCATAAATTTCAATAAATTTGTGTGGTAAAGTCAGATCAACAACCACTTTCAACTAGTTGTTTAGGCAGACTGAATGTAGATTCCAGACAAAATTCAAATAGAATGTGGAGTGGTTGTTACATGGTTGGTCAAAAAATTTTAATCTTATCATTTAAATTCCCTTGTAACAATACCAGTCTGATTATTCTCTAGCCACACCTTGTGTGTATGTGGACATGCATGGTCTTGAGTGTGTGTATATGTGCACAACAGTTTTGTGCAGCTTGGCTGTATGTACCCGAACTTCGGTGCTGCACAACAGAGTCAACTTTTCAAGAAAATGTCTAAATGATTAGGTGACATTTTGGAGAGTAAATAAACATGTTTTATAAAGAATACAATTGTATGACTCGCCTAATAGACATGTTCATGTTCTTACTCAATATATGTTACAGAATCTTCAAAGTATATATAATTAATTACTAAAATTCATGATTTTTCAAGATGACCTTTGAAAGATGATCAAACAAGAAAATAGAGAAAACATTATTAAATTTATGAAATTACTGAATTAATTTGTAAGTCTGAGTAAAACTAATTACAATAAAAAGTCAATTTCCATTTACTTAAGTGTTAAAAACAACAAAATTTTATTTCTAAACCATCTTATATCAGAATCTATAACTACATTGGGAAGGGAGTCTACGTGTTAGTCTGGGGTAACTTTATGTCTTTACTCACCATAAGGGTTCATGTCTGAGACTGAAATAGCAACATACAATAGCAACAAACAGCTATTACAAACATACATTACTGGAATAGCATATAACATATTAAAGATGGCTAAACTGTTACTAATACTAACGACAAATTATAAAAATTTATTGATATTCTTAAAATATATTTTGAAAAATAGGAAAATTATCTAATTTTGGATGACTGAAATTTGTATTTTAAAATTAGTTTTCCTGATTTTTAAGGCAAAATCTCAAATATTTTCTAGTATCCCATAAACTTTCTTTCATTCATTAGTCTTGAAATATTCTACACCATTTGTGATATTGATCAAGTTCTACTTACACATATCAGTATTATGAAATAATATTTCTGTAACAGAAGTTTCAGTACAAAAATAAAAACATGTAGTGTTTTAAAGCAGACAGAATTTGTCTGTTTACACCACTTATCATAAAAGCAGACAGAATTATAAGCAATATTAAAACAAGCAGTATTTCATCTTTACTGAAATTAAGGTACTTGTGTATGTTATATGGTTCCTATCTGAAACATTTATTACAAAATACAAGTGCACAATTTATAACAATTTGTTTAAAAATTGTTAATATTTATATGTCATCCACTTGTAAATGCATAGCTAGACAACCTTTTGTTCCAATCAGCTGCTTGAGTCACTCTCAATTTGCTCAAGGTAAAGATTTTCCATTACCAGTGAACATAGACCTGGATAACTTTAACCGTCCTATAAAATAAGAATGCCTTACCAAATATCAACTTGTTTATATTTTACAGGAAACATTGAAATGTCAACAGTTGATGAAAAAAAGCACTGCTTCTGTGGGCATAGTTCGTTATTTTAGTAAAAGAAATACAGTGGCTGTAAATATAGTAACAGTTTTGCCGTTATCTTAAATGACAAAGCTCATATTCTACCCTTAGTTTAACCTTACTATAAACATCAAAATACTAACTATAACAAGAATAAACTATTTTTTTCACACATAAAGTATTTATGTTTAAAAGTTCACAAATAAAAACAAAATAATCTGAAGCTACAAAGAAAAAAAAAATTAATAATAAATTCAAAAAGTTTTTAAATTTTGGTATTTTGTATTTTTTTATAAGAAAGTTTGTTTTATAACAGACAACTCTACATGTACTATTCTTTTTTAATTCCATCAAAATTAAGAAAAAATTAATATTAAATATACATCCCTAAATAATGATAAAATTATTTTTTAACTTTTGCGTTTTTTATTTCTTGAAAAGTGCAATAGTATAATTAAATAACTATTCTGATAAAAAGTTATTTTTAAAATGACAAAAGGAAAACTATTATGCATAAAATAGTTCAGAGAGTAATTATATCAAATTGTTCTGAAAAGATCATGTAAAATGAGACTCAATACAATATATTTACTTAATAATATCCTTTAGACACATAACATTTAAACCTCATTAAGGTTTAAGCTACAAAAAATGGTAGAAATATACATCTATAAATCATGAATATTCTCATAAGAATATCTTTCATTCACTCCCTCTCACTCTCTCTCTCTCATGCATGCACGCTCACACACACACACACACACACACACACACACACATACACAAATATAAATATACACAAAAGCACTACACAACCCCCCTTTATATTTTTTGTCTTGGTTACTAGTTTTTCTCTATTTTCTTATTATTGGTTTTGAATCCAGAATTAAACCTTGAACCCAATGAGGGACAGTGGTGACTACTTAAACAATACCTAACTCTCCATATCTGGTTTGAAGTTTAATTTCAAAATTTCAAATCAGTAGTAATGAAGAATTCTGAACAATCATAAATTAATGAAACATAGAAACTTTAAGAATGATTGAGAGAGAAATTTCAACTAATAATTTAATTCTCCCTGACATTTTATCTGAGTGTGAGATTGTTTTATAGTACAGTAATACCCCGTACTTACGTGATAGGTGTAACCGAGCGATAACCGTGTAAGTCGAATTCGCGTAAGTCGGGGTATAATTTTACATACAATCACATAGGAATCATGTTTAATTGGGACCAAAGACTAAATAAATAATTAATTTGTTTTTAAAAATGTGTATGTATTAAAATCCTAAATACATAATACAAAAAAAAAATATAATATATAGTACATATTGCAAAAAATTAAGTAAAAAGAAGTTATTTTGATATAGATGACTTCATAAAATCTAGTATTTTCGTTTGAAGAATTGAAGATTTTTTCTTCTCACGCAGAATTTCCTAGTAACTCGCTAATTTTTTTTGTTTTGTGGCAGAAATACGCTCATTGTAAATCGGTCTTTGGCGGCCTTAAAACCTGAAAATATTTTCTCTTCGTGAGCTATAAAAGTTCTCATAAGCATTTTCTTCCAGAATAGCCAGTTTCTGCGTAACTCGGACAGCATGATTTAAAACCGCGTAATTTGGGAATCACGTAAGACAGGGTAGTATAAGTCGAGGTATTACTGTACATTTATAGGATGTTTCTATTGAATCCTGGATGGGCTTCATATGTATGATTCTATCAATGCATTTTCTCTTCAAGCTACATTTTCTTCAAAACAATATGGTGATCAAGGAGCCCAATAGTTTGAAATTTTCCAGCTAAGACATATTTTTGTTTCACTTTCTCCTTTTCTCTTATACTTTAACCACAGAATGAGTTGCAACAAGCTGTTCATTTTACATTATATGGCCTGGATGTACAAGTTTGGAGCAATTTGTGGTGGCAATAATTTTACAAACGTTATTCTTTCTTCTTAATACTTCGCTATTTGTTGTTCAATTCATCCACAAAATTCTCAATATACATCTGCAATACCATAACTCCAACACTCTAATATTATTGTTGATGATTTAATCAGTTTTTAGGATAAGACATCCCATAAGTAAGGGAAATATATAACATCGAAGTCAACAATCTTACGCATATACACACAAAATAAAAAATAGTGCACCTTACACCAGCATACTATGTTGAAAACTGACTGTTGAATGAACGAAACTGTTTGTAGAAAGTGTGTAGGAAACATTAGGAGAAATTTGTCTAAATTATATTCCACATCCAAATAAAATCATAGTGGCTGCTTTAAAGCAAAACAAACACATTCTAGACATTAAACCGAACATGTGTTTACAGTTTCAGCAATATAGTATATTTTGTTTCTTTTTAACAGATACAAAGGTTAGACACGTTTTGGTGTATTCAGCTGTTCTTTATTATAAAAAAAAGGACCCAAGAATTTACATCAAATATTGGGTAAAAAATGGAACTAAGTGCTCAAAAATAATTGAAATGTTGACAGTGGCTTATGGTAGGTCTACTCTGAGTTTTAAAATGTTTGTAAGTAGTTCAAGCTCTTCTAAAATGGTTGAGAAGATTCCAATGACGAATCTTGTTCTGGACGTCCCAGAAAGTCAACAACAGATGAAAATGTTGAAGAAAATTGTTTTGGAAAATCATCGTATCATTATTAGAGATGTTGCTGAAGATGGCTAAGTTAGGCGTAAGAGAAGCAATACGAAAAAACATCCAGAATTTCATATCTTTTGCATCACGATAATGCACCTGCTCACTTATCGCTGCTTGAGAGATTTTTTGGCCAAAAACAACACCACAACCCATGCTTCAGCCACCATATTTGGCCTCCTGTGACTCTTTTCTGTTCTCAAAACTGAAGAAACCTATGAAAGGATGAAGATTTGCAAATATTTTAATCCATTTTTTTTATAGCAGCAAATAGCCGAACACACCAAAACACAGTTAACCTTTTTATCTGTCAAAAACAAAGGAAATGTGCTATATTGTTGAAACTATAAACATATGTTTGAGACATGTGTACCTATACAACAAAAAAAGAAAATCGAATGTACGCTGCCTGCAAAATTTTAAAAGTAACTTTACTTTTTTCACATCTTATATATATATATATATATATATATACGAAGTGTGTTAAAAAAATACCCGGAGTTTTGGTATTTTAAAAAAAAATATTTATTTATTCATCTATATTGATATGTCCCCTTCAAAGTAGTCCCACTAGATATTATGCATTTATGCCAGCACTTTTTCCAATTCTCAAAACACTTCTGAAACTCGATCTTTGGGATAGCTTTGAGCTCTTTCAGCGATCCACTTTTAATGTCATCTATGCTTGTGAAACGACAACCCTTTTATTTTTGGAAAAAGGAAAAGTCACAAGGGGCCATGTCTGGTGAATATGGAGGTTGGGACATCATTACAGCCAAAAAATCACGAACAAGCAACGATGTGTGAGCCAGTGCATTATCGTCATGCATAAGCCACGAATTGTTTTGCCACAAATCCGGACGTTTTCTTTGCACTACTTCATGCAAAGGGCATTGAACTTGTAGCTAGTACACTTTATTGATCATTTGACCTTGTGGCAAATATTCATGATGCACTATGCCATTAAAATCAAAGAACACAGTAAGCATAACTTTGACGTTCAACCGCACTTGCCGAGCCTTTTTCGGTCTTGGAGAGCCAGAATGCTTCCACTGGGACGATTGAGCCTTCATATCTGTAAAGCCATGTTTCGTTACCTGTTATAATACATTTCAGTAATTCTGCATTGTCGCTGACTTCATTTAGTGATTCCTGAACAACTTCCATTCGGTGCTGTTTTTGTTCAAAATTCAACAATTTTGGGACAAATTTTGCTGCCACGTGTTTCATACCCAAAATGTTTGCAAAAATGTCATGGCATGAGCCAATCGATATGCCAACATCATCAGCGACTTCTCTGATTGTGATTCGGCGATCATTCATAACCATTGCTTCCACGTTTTCTTCGGTTGTTGATGTGCTGGATCGTCACACTTTGTTACACTTTATTTCATTTGTACGCAAAACTTAATACAAATTCTTTGATCCATTTTTTTAACAATCGAAAATTGCCGAGCTCATGAAAACACGTCTAACCTTAGCGGCTGCCACAGATAAAGTAAACAATGAATACAGCTGAAAATTGTGCCATACTTCAGGACATGTATATCAACACAATAAAACAAAATTTTGACAATCGAAATCTTCAAACTCGCGAAATTTAAACATTCCTGGTATTTTTTGAACACACCTCGTAAAATCAAGATTGAAATATTTAACAACCTAGTTGAGTTCTCTCGCAACAAAGAGAGATTTGAACTACAACAGAGACAATCAAAAGAGGAAGTAAATTGAGAACTAAATTTAACATATGTTGTCAAATTATCTATTAGGCCAGAAAAAAATATTAATATCTTGAATTTTGTAGTCCATTACATTCGATGAAACTTAATTAATCAATTTAACATTGGTTTAAGACTATCCGAACTTTAAATTTTGTAAAAACTTACTGAGACAGAACATTTTTGATCATTATGTGGAAGAAGATACATAGTGATCGAAAACGTTCTATCTCAGTAAGTTTTTACAAATTTACAAAATTTAAAGATCAGATAGTCTATTAATTTTAAACTAATTTTAAAGTGATTAATTATAATTATCTCAAGCAGAAATGATATAAAAGCCCTCTATTAAAAATAACGAATACAGCTATTGCCTTATGGTCACTTCAAAAGAAAAACACCTTAATAATTCATGTTTACAATTTCCTAAACATAATTACTAATTTACAACGAATTAGCAATGGATGTGCAGAAATATTTTGGTGGGGGTGTGGTATTTGCTTCAGTGAACATATGTATCTTTTTAATAAAATGAAAACAATTTTTAGGACTCCATAAAAACAAGCATGTGTGTGTGTGTGTCTCTTGTATATCTATATTCTACTGAGTGAATATATAAAACAAAATTCCCAAAGCCAGTTAATTTTTGAAAAATGATGAATCGAATGATTTTGATGAAATGCATCTAAAATGTGTTTCAAAGCACACAGTCTAATTCTGACAAAATGTCATGCAATTAGAATCACACATGTTCTATTAATATTTTATATTATTCTAAAACTATTATTTTAAAGTGACAGACAACACTATACGTATATCAGTTATAAAATTAACTATATTTCTCAACATTATACTAACCTCCTATGAGACTGACGGAATGATGTGATAACCACTCCTGCTTTGCTGGAGTTCTGTGGAGAGTCATGTTGAAAGCTAGTTCTCTGTGATACACTTCCCGCACCACCTTCATTATCCATTCCAACAATTGACCTCCGAGCAACATAATAATTCTGAACAAAAAGTGTTAAAATATATTGTTTTATTTCTGTTTAAAAATTTTAACCTTCTGACACTAACATCATTAAACAAATAAAACACTACTTTTGTTGGTGTGTCTAATTTAACAATATGCACAAGCCGCCAGAAATGTTCATAATATTGTTATGATCAGGTCTTATGTAATTAAAAAATGGGTAAATAAAGTTGAAATACAGTATTGTATATTAAATTAGGAAAAAAAATTAGTAAATCTAGTCAAGACAGATAGAAAAGAGTAAGACTAGATAGATAGAGTAAGTCTGTCAAAAATTATACAGATTTAGAAAAGTCTAGTCAAGATTATAAAAGTTTGTTACTGACTACTATAAAATAAAAACTATAACTAAAATTATGATTCACTAATTTTTATTTATACTGGAACTTTTCCAAAATTTTATTTCAAACAAATCCGTAACTTTATTCTGTCATTTTCTTTCTGGGTGTAAATTTGTTTTATTCTCAAATAAAGGATTCCAATTTGTTTGAAAAAAAATACCTAATACATTTTTAACCCTTTTTCAGGTGCCCTTCAAACCCTCTTTAGTTCAGGCACGGTGTGCCTCAGAGGCTCATTTTAGAAAATAAAATCTACGCTAAGCAATTTTACTCCAAAAAACAAAATTTATTAATTGTATTAGGACATAAAATAAATTATGTCTTAAATTTACATAAAAATTACAAAAGAATAAAATTAAGTAAAAAATTTGGATAATAGGACACTTAAGATACAATTAAAATTAGTTTCAATCAGAAACACAGGTCTTATGTTCATTTTGAGGTACACTGGCCATAATCCTTGTAGGACAGGCACACTCCATTGTTGCACTTTTTGCGTGCATAATTGGACAACCTTCTTCAAACTACCGGCATGTTATAATCATCATCACAAGTTAGGAAGCTACTAGTGCCTAGGAGCTCAAGGGCCCAAAGGGGAAAGAGGAAAAATCTGAAAGGTGACTGACAGGTCAAAGCCCGGCGGAGGGTAAACATGTTTAGTACATTTCTAGTAACGCTAACAATTTTAAATAATATTTTGTTTATTACTTTCAAAACAGTTTTATCTTTTTTATCCTTTATATCATGATCTCCAAGTTCATTTGCTTAGGCTGTTGAATTTATTGCTTCACTAATTTATTTGTTATCATAATTTCCAATTTGTGTTTGAAATGTTATGTAATTATAATATTGCATTAAAATTTTAGATAATAATGTAGGTTTTGTACCTTAACCGCTATATTTATTACACAGCATTTTCAAGCTTTTAAAATGACTTTGTAATCAGTATTTTTATAAATAGAGCCATTTGAAAGTAACATAATACAGTTTCATCATTTCCCATATCTTTACTTCATCCAAACTTCTGGATGGTTTTTTTTTGCGAACGATTGTTTCGAAACGTTTCAGTAAGTAAGCCTATTATGTATTCACTTAGTTAAGAATCTTTTAATTAGAGTTTAATCAGTGAATTCAAGATGATTACATCAAGCAACTTTATTTTTTAAGAATTACAGATGTTGACTTTTACTTATTACTGTAGTTTGGTTTTTCGGATTCTGTTATACTTCGACCTACCCAACTGTAATTCTCTAATAATAATTATAAAACCAAGCATAAACTTTTAATCAAAATATCTGTCACACTAATACTTTTTGTTAATTAAAAGTGGTTGACTTGCGAGTCAAGTACAACTATTTATTTATACAGGCAACCTTTCAATAACAGATACGTTTTCGTATTCAGGCATATCTTATATTAAAGCGTTGCCCTTATAAATAAATAGGCAAGACTCGCAAGTCACTGCTTTCATTTAATAATAATCTCTGAGTGTAAACATGATTACTAATACATTTTTTTCAAGCTTAGCAATGTGTTAAGTAGGCTTTACAAAAATGTATATTTTGACTGCATTAAAGGGTTTAAAGTTTATGAATAATTTTTGTAATTTTCCCATTTCTTAACTTAAATCACTATAGGTAACATTCAAGCATGATATTTTAAAAAAATAATTAGAATGACTGAGCATTATCTATTGTTTCCCTAATATAAAAAAAGATGGTTTAACTATAATTTTGTACTGCACACATTTGTTACTGTTGGTTTGCCTGTTGTGATTATGTAATGAATGTTAATACCATTTATGTAGTGTAACATGTTACAAACTAATAATCACTTAAACAATAGTTTACGACTATCCGAACTTCAAATTTTGTAAATTTGTTAAATTTACTGAGACAGAACGTTTTCGATCGTTATGTGGTGATCATCATAAGTATCTTCTGCCGCAAGAGACACTTCTGCGGCAGAAGACACTCATGAAGATCGCCACATAGCGATCGAAAACGTTCTGTCTCAGTAAGTTTAACAAATTTAAAGTTTGGATAGTCGTAAACTATTTTTTAAGTGATTATTAAGATTCAACGAACTTAATGGACTACAAAATTCAAGAATGTTAGAAACTGTCTAGCCCTAAAAATATTTATTAATATTTTTGAAAAATTGTCATTAGATTGAGGTTAAAAGGTGGTTATGTGGCAGGACCATAGAACCCATGCCTAAGGGATAAACAAAGGAGGCTGGTTGAGTAGCTAATTATTTTGTTAAAATCCAGGAGATTTTCCCATTGGCAGATTTCGCCTATAGAATTAGAGGTTTCAAACCCAAACCATGGATCTGTGAGCTCGATCACATTTAGCACAGGTTTTAAACTAGCTCATTGCAGTATACAAAATGAAGAATGATAAATTTAGTAATGCAATATATTCATTGAATTTAATTTGTTTTTAACAACTAAGACATTAAAATATTATAAAATAGTAACTAAGATTAGCTGCTTTCAGTGTAGATAAATTTATAAATAATCCCTGTAAACTGGAATAAGAAAAACTAGATGAACAAAAAATAAAACTTTCCTTTAAAAAGGATCCAACTGTACATTCTAAACTTTAAAAAAAATAATAAAATTTTAACATTGTGGTATAACTAATAACAATAATTTATAAAAAAACTTGAAAGACAAGATTAGGAAAAACTCAAATAAAAGCTTAGTTATTATTAAGTCCCCCTGTATTTATTTATGTACTCAACCACTTTAACAAAAACAAACATATTCATTTTAACTATAAAATAATGACTTTGACAATCTAGGTTTAAAAGGATAAGGTTAGTGTTTTATAAGCTTTAATCTTTTACTTTTATTAGAAATGTTGCAGTCCAGTCTACAAAGTAAAAAATATGGTAGATAGAAAAATATAGTCTAAATTCTTATAGATAGAAATGATTTTAACAATATATTTTTATTAATCTGATATTACTTAGTAAAATAAAAGTAATATAGTGTTGATGTGAGCTTTTAATCTGATATGAAAACCAAGTCTAAAAACAAACATTATATGACAAGGGTGTTTAGATGACGACCAGATACAACTTCAATATGCTAATATAATAAATTTATGATTGCTTATAAATATGGCCAATAGTAAAATATCTTAAAAGCTTAAAACAACTACCTGCATTACAGATGAGTTGACGATTGATGCAGATCTGGATGATGTTGCACTATAGGGAACAGGAGGGTGTGCTATGTCACCTTCATCTGCCCAATCAGTTCCTCCTCTATCATCCATTTCTCCTGCAGCACTGCTTTTACGACTTCCGGCATGTGAAGTGACACCTTCCCAGCTACAACGTTTCATATGCAGTGATCTGGGTTGTCTCTCCAAGCCCAGCCTTTATAAACAAGAAAAAGGATTTATTAATGTATTTATTATGATTAATAACAACAAGTCATAACAATAGTGGTTATTTGACATTTTGAACAAAATATTCTGAAAAACCTTTGATAGTGTGGAATTGTTATAAAGACTTCATCTTAGTATCAATATTTACAACTAATGTCTTGGATACTAATACTTGTAAGTGCTTTTAAAGAAAAATAATACTATTAACCCAATTTATTAACAAATCAAGATTTCAATTATCCAAGAAGACTCAATGATCTATTGCAAGGCATTAAAATTAATTACAATAAATAATAATTGTTTACATCAAAATGTAATAGAACTAACTTATGCAAACATAATCTAAAAAACGGTATACATTGACATAAGAAAACAATTCAATTCAATCCAGTCCTATGTCTGATAACAATTTAATTGACATTCTTAATATTCTCATCTTCAGTTCTGTTAAGAATAATTGTAAACAAAGGAGAATATTATAATGTTAGGAAAGGCAGACAACTATATTCAAATATATAATATATTATTTATAAGTTATAAGTTGTATTAAAAAAACTACATACACACCCACCCTCAAACAATGATTTTTAATGAAAATTGTAAAATATTTGTACTATTGGTAAAATATATGAAAACTAATCACTTGCGCTGTGGAGGAGAGTAAACATTTGACCAGTTCGTTCCTACCTACAGCAGCTATACTTTCGTAGTAAAAAATTAGTCACTTACAAAAGTCTTCTCTTAAAGTTTGCTTGTGATTGATTTATACCAGTAGTTAGTTATTTGCTGTACAAGAAGTTATTGGTATGAAAAGTGAAGGAAAATAAATGTAATTTGTCAAAAATGAATGTTGACCAGCATGCAAGTAGCAATTAAAATGCTACATCAGTGCAGTTACGGAAAGTAACTGGAAAAAACAATACAGCATGTCAAGAAAAATCTCAGTACTAGGGATGGTCGTTATTTTCTGGTGGTACCAGTGACAAAATATCAAATATGCCAGTTCCAGTGACAATATATCGATTGAACATTGCCTCTGTTGCGATTGTGCAAAACGTCACAGTCACTGGATGAAACAGCTTCTATTAGTTGCTTTGTTGCTGTTCCTGGATGAAACGGCTGTCATTGTCGCTGTCACTGTCGCTGCTCTCACCGCTCGGCTCACGGCAACGATTATATTGCAGTGTCATTGACTGAAGGGGGGAGAGAGAGAGAGAGAGAGAGAGAGAGAGAGGTTGTCCCTTTTGTGATTGGGCAAAATGTTGCTGTCGCGACTGAAAAGTTACTGATATTTTACCATGGCTGCTATTGATTGATTTGTCACTGTCACTGGTTCTACTCGATTACGTTGTGTGCAGGTGGTGCACAAATCTTCATTTTGGGTAAAACAATTAAAAGTATTTCACAGACAGCTGTTCGATTATACTTGCTTTTTTCAAACACCTACTTGTGCAAAAAAACATCACCACTTTTTAAAATTGAAATAAAATATAGGAACAAACTTGATGTTGCTAATAACTACTAAAATACAACCTCAAATAGGCATGCTAGTGAAAAACGTCCATCTCACTATCTTCTAGCTCATCCATCTCACTATATATAATATATATACAGTCGGCGCCGCTTAATGTGATCACGGTTAATGTTATCATTCGGTTATTGTTATCGTTTCATTGAAAAACAAACACGGACGTATATTAATACATTGTAATTAGGTCGCTTATTGTAATCATCTGTTCACTTATTATTATCATTTAGTTTGCCATGCAAAATCATATGCGTCAACGTATACTAGCATAGACCAGGTAAAAATGTCTACAAAGTAGTGTAAACAGCACGTGCAACACACAATGATGCCCAATTCATAGAATGTTTATTTTTAGAATGACAGAAATACTTTATAACGGTTTCAGCACTTAGCACAGTTCTCAGAATGTCTCCCTTACTCTTTGTTTACGCAAACACCGTAGCCTCGCTGAGTCGACTTTAGTTGTTTGTTAACATTAGTTGATGTTACTAGTAAACCATTTACAGTACAGTCCTACTGTATTTTTTAACAGTGAATTTTTATGAACTTTTATTACAGTATTTCAGTGTGATTTTAATTAACTTAATTTTTAAATATCTTTTTTGTTTGTTTTGTAGAGTTTAGTGTCACTTGAAGTTTCAAAGGACAGTATAGCAAGATGTCCGAATCTCAAAAGAAACGACGCGTTTTAAGTCTTAAACAAAAACTTGATATTCTAGATAGGTACAGTAAATTACCAAAAATGAGTCAAAGAAACGCTGCTTCTCAACTTGGCGTTTCTCCTCTTTATGTAAAATATTGAACAACAAAGAAAAAATCTTGTCATTATCAAAGTGTAATGCAAATGTTGACAACAAAAGACATCGTTCTGGGAAGGATCCGCAAGTGGAATCAGCTTTGAAATTGTGGTTTAAAAATGTTCGCGAAAAAGATGCTCGAGTTGACGGCCCACTAATGCGTCTAAAAGCTGAGGATCTTGCCAAAAAAATAGGAAAACAGGATTTTAAACCCACAGATGGATGGTTCAATCGATGGAAGAAAAGGGGAAACACTGTTTACAAGAAAATGTGTGGTGAAAAAAGAAATGCTGATTTTGTTGGAGCTGAGGACTGGTTACAATACGAATGGCCAAAGATTTTGGCTAAGTATTCTCCTAGCTGCATACACAATGCAGATGAAACATTACTTTATTATCGTGCTTTACCCGAACATACTTACTTATTTCAAAATGAAATTGCTAACGGCTGTAAAATATGTAAACAAAGAATAACTGTTTTGTGTTGTGTTAACATGGTTGGTCATAAAGAAAAACTCTTAATTATCGGTAAATCTAAAAATCCACGTTGTTTTCAAGGTATCAAAAAGCTACCGGTTGAATATCATTCAAACTCCAATGCTTGGATGACATCAAAAATTTTTAATGAATGGCTGGCTAAATGGGATACCAGCCTGAAACGCAACATTGTCCTTCTACTAGACAACTGCACTGCACATAATGACATAAGCACTACGCTAAAACACATCAAAGTGATTTACCTTCCGGCCAATACTACATAAATTATTCAGCCATGTGACCAAGGCATAATTAAAAATCTCAAAAGTTTTTATCGACGAGAGATGCGTGCTAGAATTATAGAAAATATTGATGAATTTCAAACCCTTACCTCAAATGAATTGGCTAAAAAACTTCTTTACTCGATGCTATTCATCTGATAGCAAAATCTTGGAATGAAGTTTCTGAAAAAACTGTGATAAATTGCTTTAGAAAAGGTGGGTTTTTTGTTGAAGAAAATCAAGAGCAAGCTACATCTGAGGAAAACTATGAAGAGAACTTGAAGCCTTTCGATTTGTCCTTAAAAGAATATACTGAGTGGATGGAAGTTGACGATAGTATTGAAACAGCAGCGGAAATGACTGAAGACGATATTTGTGAGGTAGTTGCTTCAACATCAAAAGTTACTGAAGAAGAAGAAGAAGGCACCGATGATGACGATGATAAATGTGTACTGCAAAGATCTAAGCAGGAAGTTCACCAAGCTCTTGAGATTCTAAGGCAGTTTGTTCAACAAAAAGCAGAAAATGTCAACAAACATTATGAATATGAACAATTTATAAACAATATTTTACGAGAAGACTACAGACAGTCACATATAGAGGAATTCTTCGAGAAAAAGTAAATGTAAATTTGAAGTGTAAATAAGATTGAAGTTTTTTTATAATGAAGTTTTATGTGTTAAAATGTTTTGGTCAAGTGTTTTACGTAGTTCTATATATTTTTTTTCAATTATGCTAGATTCAGTGTTTTAAAAAAATCTACAGTGGAATAAAATAAACTGACATGAAATATGCCCACTAATTTTAATAAGTAGAAAACTAAATTACAGAAATTCTACTACTGTACATAAAACTGTCCGGAATAGCATCAAAATTTGGTAAGTACAGTTTAATTATAGTGTTACAGAATTAGAATTACTTAACGTAATGATAGGCTTACATATCGTTCAGAACAAACAGTTGTGGCAATAATACAGTGAGTTCAATGCAGTACGGCTGTAGACTATATCGTGATTAAGCGTTCGGTTATTGTTATCGTTCGGTTATTGTTATTAAATATGCTTCTGACAAATATGATCACAATAAGCGGCGCCGACTGTATATACACATGTATATAAAATTTGTTTCGTTTTCATATGCCCATACCATTTATCTATAGTGCAAAGTGGAAGGGGCATGGGAGGTTTTCCTTTCAAAAAGAGGGACATGGGTATCAAAAACTTTTTAATGCACTACCCTAAGACTTGTAAATGCCCTAAGACTGTATTTAGAATACAGTAATACCTCGACTTACGCCACCCCGCCTTACGCCATTCCCAAGTTACGCGGGTTTAAATCATGCTGTCCGAGTTACGCAGAAACTGGCTTATTCTGGAAGAAAATGCTTATGAGAACTTGTATAGCTCATGAAGAGAAAATATTTTCAGGTTTTAAGGCAGCCAAAGACCAACTGACAGTGATATTTGTGGCAAATACAGCTGTTGATTGTAAGTTTTAATCTCTCATAGTTTACAGCTCCGAAAATCAAAGGGCGTTAAGAAATATTTCTAAAGCTAGCTTGTCGGGGATTTGGAAATCGAATCGGAAGGCTTGGGTGACAGCTTTTTTTTGAGGATTAGTTTGGTCATCATTTCATACCTCAAAATAAACGTTATTGTCGGTCTAAACAAATTCCTTTTAAAGTAATTCCTATTAATTGACAATGCACCTCGCCATCCTCCTACTACTTAACAATGCAAATCTTCCTATCTTTCAGTAAGTTACAGAGGTGGACATAGTAGAGGAAAGATGTTAAAAGAGATAAGTCAGTAGTTCCATTAGGCCTCCTTGCAAAACAGATCATATGGTTCAGAAAAGGTATAACTAATTTCGACACATGCGTGAAAGTGATATTTTTGCCATAAAAATAATAATTTGCTTCAACCGATGCATCAGAGTGTCATCAAATTTAAAGCTTATTACACAAGAAGATCATTTGCGCATCTGCATGAAGCTATGAGACAGAACAACGAGATCTCTGTTGAAGATTTTTGGCAACAATTCAATGTTTTAAATGCTTTGAAAATCATTAGACAATCTTGGAATAAAATTTCACAAAAAAATTTGAATAGTGTTTGGAAAAAGGCGTGTCTCTTTTTTTTGCCACTTAAACTCAAGTGGAATCAGTGCCAAAAACTTATGAAACTGCTGAAGAAGGTGTCGGTTTAGCCAGACAACTAAATTTAGACGTTCATAATGCTGATGTTCAAGAACTGCTGGATTTACACAACCAGGAGCTGACAATTAATTGATGAGATTAGAAATGTGTGAGCAAGAGCAAGACCTTAAAAACGTAGATTCTTTAGCCCCAGTTGACATAAAAGATGAAATGACGGTTAGAAACTTGACAAACAGCCTTATTTTAATTGAACTAGGTTTACAAATTTTGGAAAACATAAAATACAAAAAATGTTTTGTGATGAGCGTATTTCTGTCACAAATCAAAAATATTAGCGAATTACGAGAAAATTCTGCGTGAGAAGAAAAAAATCTTCAATTCTTCAAACGAATTTACTAGATTTTAGCCTTCTATGTCAAAATATTTTCTTTTTACTTACTTCTTTGCAATATGTATGTATATAATATAATTTTTTGTTGTATTATGTATTTAGAACTTTAATACATACACATTTTTCTTTTAAATTATTAGTTTATTTAGTCTTTGGTCCTAATTAAACATGATTCATATCTAATAATATCGAAATCTTGTTGCTGTTTATGACGAGCTGGTTGTAAATTACAAATTACACTTTTGCTATTAGCAAGTATATGTTAAATTATACCCGTACTTATGCGAATTCGACTTACACGGCTATCACTTGGTCCCATCTATCGCGAAAGTACGGGGTATTACTATATAACAGATGCAAACAACAATACTTTAAGTCATATTCAACACTTGATAAGTAAATAACTCATACTGAACTCAACTATACTTGCTCTAACCAAATATTAAAACCTATATATAAAATATCTTACACATTTATTAATTTAGATAAGTTGTTCATACCGTTCTGCCGCAACTTGTTCTTGACCTGGTGATATCACTCTGGAAGGTGAAGTAGATTTTGAAGGTGATGTGGATTTGGAGGGTGAAGTTGACTTTGAAGGAGATGTTGCTTTTGAAGGGGATGTGGTTTTAGATGTTGATGTTGGTGAAGCTCTACCAGCTTTACTATCTTGAGAAGAATTCACAGGTTCTTGAGGACTGGGGTCAGAACCATTAGAAGAACCTACAAGAGTCACTGTGCTCAGATTGCTCGGCGATGAAGGAGCACTTATCACAGTGTTATCTGTGCAACATAAGAAAGAAATAGATCGGTGTTTGCTTAATTGCTACATTTAAATGAAATGTTTTACTTAACTACAATTTCTTGTATATTTACTACAAAAAATTTAGGGAAACTTTATACTGTTGTAGTTACTACTAAATTTTTGAGCCATATACAATTGTTGTTAATACAAAATGTTTAACGTATCTTTATTTTCTTTGTAGAAAAAATGAAAATAAGTTGTTTTTAATTTTTGACAAAAAACAACAAAAACGATAAAAATTACCAGTGATTCATTATAATTCATAAAATGAGGTAAAAAAAATCATTCGTGTGTGAAACTTCTTCAGGTAATAGAAAACTTTGTACACAAAATTTGATGCTGGTATAGTATAACTGTAGGTCTTTGTGAACTGTGTGTAAACACAATGGAGACTGAAATCTTAACAATGACTGCAGGCTCAGGATCTATTAATGATTCCCTTAGACAGGAACATTCCCTTATGAGAACTTGCCTAACTCTCTCTGTTAAAAAAATAACTATATGAAAAGAAATAATTTATTGTAAACAAATCTAAATATGAAATAATTGAAATTTATGAATGCAAAGCAATAAACAGGTAATAAACAGTATCAACAAACAATTTGTTTGCCAAAACAACTATAAGTTTTTCAAAAAGCCTTAGTATTTATTAAAATACTTAATTACTTTATTTTAATATGAAAAAATAAAATAAATACACAAAAACATAAAACACAAGAAAACATAAAACATAAGAAAACATATTTTTTAGATTCATTACAAAAAAAAGAATATGCTTAGGTAGGATTGATGATCTTATCTCTAGGGATCAATGACTGAAGGGTTTTGCTATGAACTGCTTGCTATTTCCTCCTGTTATGAAATTCCATGCCCATTTTGACATTTACAAGGTTAGTGAAGTATATTCAATTAACTATTCTTTTCTAATCAAAAATGTTCTTTGTAACTGAACATTCTTAAAAAATATTCACAGGTTTTTGTTCCATTGTATTCATAAAATAAGAAGAAAACTTTGATTGAAATACTTTTGTTTCTTTTTTGTTACACTTAAGCGAATGTTTATAAAAAAATATTAAAAATAGTCATGTATTGCAATGTATAATATCCATCTACAAAATGTGTTTTTATACTAAGTAAACTATTAAAACTCACACTCAATAATAAATACACCCAATTACAAGGTAACCAGAAGTACTTTGAGTCATTAGGTTTTCATTTATTGTGTCTAGTTAAGTCGTATTCCAAGTTTTTCAAGAGAATAATTAATTATCAAAAAGCCATGTAAACAATAAGAACTTGTTTTTATGTTATTTTTAATAATTACTGATAATAATCAAATAATTTATCTGAATAAAAATTATAAATTATCTTTGCCTCAATCAATAACATCATTAAACTTCTGATTCAGTTTAAATAAGAATTTAATTATAAAATATTTAATTTCATCAGCTTTTGTGCAAAAAATTATATACTTTGTTAGGGAACAAAAAGAGAACAGCGAAAGCTGAAGCTGAACACCACAGAATATGAAATTTGCAATTTTGTGTTGGTCTTGTTCAAGAATTTGAATTCAAGTTGGCCTTAAATGCTGCTTTGGTTTTTAGCAATACTATGGATGCACAGAACATCTGCATTCTCACCGATTCCAGGTCGGCCCTTCAAACCCTTCAAGTACAGCACACTACAGACTACCATTTTCGAACATCTGAAATAACTAAATTGTTAAAAAACTTAGAACAGAAAAATATTGTATTTCAATGGATCCCCAGTCATTGTGGTGTTCCTGGGAATGAGGAAGCTGACAGATCTGCCAAGGCGTCTTGCAACTTGTTTCCATCTCCTGAAAGTTGTTACTCCTTAACTAATTGCAAAGAGGCAGTTGATAAAGAATCTCACATCTGTTGGAGAAAGAAATGGAGAGAATGCAATACTGGGCGCGAATATTATTCATTACAAAAACAACCTAATGATCCAAAGATCTTCAAGTCATTATCACGTTCAGTGGCATCTTTTGCGGCACGAGCTCGTATGGGACACATTGTCACCAATACATATTTGAAAAGGTTTCATATTACTAACGACTCTATCTGTGGAGTGTGCAAGCAAGAAGAGGAAACATTAGAGCACATACTTTTGAAGTGTCCTGTAACAGCAGCAACAAGGAGTCCCTTGATAAAGCAACTAGGACGGGAATGTACCCTGGACAGAATCTTGAAAGAAAGTTGTTTCTGGCCATTGGCAGAGTGTGTGTATAGGAGACATCGAGCCATCGAGGCCAACCTTGGAAGCTCGTAATAAGAAGTAAGAAGTAAGTTGTTCAAGAATTTGTTTGGGAGCAAATAACATTCTAGATAATGATACCATAGAATTTGTAGTCGTAATAACTTATACAAGTTGATTAAATCAAATTAAATAGTGGTGATCATGTCAAATTTCAATATTGAATCCTTCACTCTCACTTGGGTATAGAATTTAACATGTTATTGTTAAAATTCTGGAATTTCTTACTATTCTATTTTTACTATTTTTGTATAAAAGATTAAATAAATGATATAAACATTTTTACCTGTCAGAGTTTCAGAGCTAGAGCTTACTGCCATTGTGGTTGGTATTGTCAACAAAGTACTGTCTACCTCTTCCACTCTTATACTGACTTTCCTCCGAGGAGACTGGGTTTGTGATGGACTGGGACTATCTTTCACTATCACCAGTTTCTCTTTCACCAGTAAAATTTGTTCTTCTTCAACTAAAAACATTTACAAATATTTACAAATACTTACAGTAGAGTTCTTTCAAAATAGTACATTCAAAAACTGTTGCTTTTTAAATACTACTTGAAGAACAAAAAAATGTTGAATAACAAAATTTTATCTGTTATAATGTAAAAAGTTTCCAAAATATTACAGCATACAAGTTTATATCAGCAATAAAAAATATTCTCCATAAAAAAAGATTTAGAAGTAAATAGACAACTATTTTTCAATCTACACTGCTTTTATTACATTGCTTTTAAAATGATTCTTCAAAACATGTGTTTACATCTAACTGTATACATCAACCGTGGCATAATGTTTAATTTAAATAAAGAAAACCTCTACACCAAAGATAACTATTTTCTTTATTTAACACATTGAGTGCAGTGGGCGTGCATGAATGCCCTTGCCCTACTGACGCCAGTGGCGATAGGCTTTCATGTACTCCCCACGTCCACTCTCAATTCATTGGTTCAGTGTGAGGTTAGCCATTGCTGGGAAACATTGTATCGCTTATCGGTTATTGTGCCAGTCTTTGTGAACATTTCGGCGCGTTTTGTTTTTTGTTCCACCGTTGCTATCGGTTGCTTATCATTTTAGCGTTACTTGAAGTGTGTTATAGTTGTGTTTATTATATTTCATACAATGAATATGGTTAATGAGGTTGAGTACTGGAGAACGTCTACTCTGACAACGAAAATGGCTCCGAGGATAGGTCTTAAAGCTCCGACGAGGGATCTTCAACATGGCCACAATATCTGCGTTTTCCCAGAGAATTGCCAAAATATTTGAAGCCTATTTTTGAATAATGTGTACTTATTTCTTGTTCCCCTATCATATCTAAGTATGAAAATATGGTTCTTATCATAATATATATATATATATATATATATATATAGGTTAGTTTTGGTTGGTAAAGATTATTTAGATTTTTTGAACTAGGAGACTGACAGACTTACCTTGGTAATAGTCCACTCTGTAGTTTTGAAATAGAAACACATAAAAGCCCAATGAAATATTTCAACCACACAATAGGCTTTTTCAATCAACACCAGGTGTTTTCTCTTTGATTGAAAAAGACCACTGTGTGGCTGAAATATTTCTTTGGTTAAGTCCTTTTATATGTTTCTATTTCAAGACTACAGAGTGGACTATTACCAAGGTAAGTCTGTCAGTCTCCTAGTCAAAAAAATCTATCTATCTATCTATCTCTCTCTCTCTCTCTCTCTCTCTCTATATATATATATATATATATATATATATATATATATATATATATATATATATATATATATATATATAAACACCTTTGGCCTGACAGTTTTTTTATAGCGTAAATGACACCTAAATAAACTCTGTCGGGCCAATTTGACATTGGTTTTTGAGGTATTTATATTTTCTTATCTCTGCAACACACTTAATATTTTTTGTTTTGTGTGTAAACAATAAACAGTAAAACCTCATTTTCATGTTCCATTTACCCACATAATAGGGCTGACAGGCAAGTAAAGTGTTTTGTCGCTTATCATAAAGAGATGCAAACGTGTCACTTGTGATTGATTTGTAAGTTTATAAATATTTTGTACATAGAACAGAAGTGTAAACATATTCTCTGTCTGATAAGTAATGCTTCAGATCCAATAAATACTACACAAGATTTCATAACAAGCAAAAGTTTTTAAAGTTAGTAATTTACTTTTTAAGGAATATACGTTATAATTTACTTTTTAGTAAGGATAAGTTTATCTAAACTGAGAATTAAAATGGCAGGGGTGGGGTATTTATTAGAAAGTATTATAAACACTGTGTTACAACTATTTCGATATGAATTACTTATTGACATTGTGTGTAAAATTATTTTTATCATTGAAAAACATTGTAAATGACAGCAGGAAGGGTTGCAGGTACTTAAATTTTTTGTGGTTCTTTTTCTATAAATATAGTTAAGTGTTGTGACTGGAAAAAAGGTTTGTCGGTATCCAGTAACAATTGGGAGAGACCCAACAGTTAGACAGTTGACAACCATCACCTGAGATATGAGAACCGACACTACCACCGAAGTACATTCATGACGTACCGGAAATGACGTCACCAAAACTAATGAAAATGAATGGCTAGCCAACTTCAGATGACACATTGGGTCCATCAACAACATTTTCAATGCAAGTAATCAATAATATTTTTTCAGCTATCCTGATGAGCAACTATAAAACATTGCCGCACTCAACGTGTTAATACCTTATGTATATTTCAATTGCACAGCCATCATCCTCAGAGGAAATCATCCATAGTAGGTAATTTACCTAGTAGTAGTTTGTTTTGTAAATTACCTCTGAGAATGATTGCTATGCAATTGAAATGTACATAAGGTATTAAATAAAGGAAAAAATTATTTGTGGTATAGAGATTTTATTTATTTTAATTGGTTTAAATCTTGAGTGACACCATCTTCAAAGTCCCCAATGTAGTTGTTCTTTAACTATTTACATTACTTTGATTATTAGTATTTAATATAAAACAGCATTTATTATTAATAATTAATAATAGCAGTATAAATTCACAATTGTTCAAATTAAGTGTAATATTTAAAATTTTTTAAATTGGGTTATTAAATTTCTTTTTGGTTATCGGTTTGGTTACTTTCTAGTTGCACCTAAATATTATAGAACAAAACTAAATCATCACCCCTTCAAACTAATTTAATTACAGTGTTCTCTACTACTGAGTCACTGTTATATTTTGTACCCTAATATTTTAAGGCAAAAACAATCTAAGGATTTGAATGACTATAGTAAACAGACAGTGGGAATTGGAAAACCGACTATGTACCTTGCATTTGCTATGTTGTGCTATCCTTTTAAATATTATGCACACCATTCAGCTTTTAAAATATGAATATCGACGTCAACAAACATTGTCAAAAAAAATATATATATAATAATAGAGGCTGCCACTGCACTGTAATAATAGCTTTAATGCATCTAACACTAAAACAAAAATTTAATGTTTAAAAACTTACTATTTCTGAAACTGCAGCGCCTAGGAGGTTTTGGAAATGCTTGAGAATCATAACTGTGGCTTCTATCTCGAGAATCGCTCATTTCTGAACCATAACCTAAAAACACATTAATTAAATGTGTGTAATATAAGATTTATATATACTACATTTACTATTAGGCTTTCTATATTGATTAGATGTTCAACCCATTGCTGATTAATGGTGAGCAGTGAACATCATTCAACGAATGTATGTTGACGATCATAGTAAGTGGATTAACTACACCGGTTTTTGTTGTTGTTGAATGTTAACTCTTCATGACCCTTGTTATTGTGTTATTAAGTCCATGCTTCAGATTAGCACATTCTACATGTTTATCATGAGTAAGGAGAAGTTTTTGCCCCTAGAAAACTGTCATCATAAAGATAGTCATCTGAATACGTTCTCTGAATGATAGGACCAATGAAGTAGGATTTTTACTCCCTTCCTAATACTTATAACTAACTAATCAGCTGCCAATCTAGGTCAACCTCTCAGTCTATTCTATAATCCTCTACTATTCAGTTAGGCCGCAATAGATACGTTGAGATCATCAAATTTGGATCGGATGATATTGGATAGTAAGAGTGCAGTGACATTTATAGTGACAAATGTAGGTATAGTGTGATTCTATCCACATAGGTTTACTTATGAAATTAGTGATGATGGTGACTATGGAAATACAATGATTCAGGCATTATTCCTACACCAGTGTCCCTCCCGTATGATCAACCACTAAGTAACAACCCTTAAGTAGCATTTTATTTTGTATTTATTAATTTTGTTTACATATTTATTATTTTAATTAATAATTAATTTTTAATAATAAAAGTTACAATATCAATTTAAAAAAAAAAACTAGGGCACCGTAATCCAGTTACTACAACCACTGATTTCAAAATCAAACTGTACTGCAAATAATTTAATCCGCAATAGGTTAATTTATGAAAAAGAGAAATGGCAATAAATTATTTTCTTTCATTCTTTATAATATTTTTACTTTACTTGTACTCTGAACCTGGTGCATATATTCATGTGAAATTTTGGGACATTCTAATTAAATGAAGGTACTAGATTGTAATGTGAATTGTATTTACAAATATGAGGCATTATAGACTAGACATTTTAATAATTAGATATGTCATAGTATAAGAGCCTCATTAACTCTTTGAACAGTAACCGCACAACTGTCACGTCGTTGTGCTACAAGCAACTCGCAGTAACAACATCTCTGTAGCCTTTTTATATTTATTTTTGAGCAGTTTCAAGGTATATGTTGTTACCTACTTATTTTTGTTAGTAAACACCACTGCCATCTTTTGAATTACAAAATTTCTTTCTTTTCTTACTAATTACTACAAAAATTGGGGTTTTTAAAAAGATGTTTGTTTTTATTAAAAAACGAGCTCAATGAAAATTTTCTTACAAAACGTTATAATTTTTTAACCAACACAATATAAAGTATCAACTGTATAAATCAACTGTGGTGTAATGTTTAATTTAAATAAATAAAACCTTTATACCACAAATAACGTTTTCATTTATTTAAAAATTTATGTACATTTCAATTGTCTAGCAATCATCCTCAATAAACATACTACCTCTGAGTAATTTGTTTTGTAAATTACCTCTGAGGATTATTGATGTACAATTGAAATGTACATAAAGTATTGAATAAATGAAAAAGTTATTCAATGAATTTTTTTTAACCCACTCACTTTTGGGGCATGTTGGATATTTGGAATGTTACTGCTCAAAGGGTTAATTCAGAGCTCATTTCTACAGATCTTAGCATATTTTAGACCTAACTTTGTAGGCAAAATTAAAATTTTGGATACAGAAAATAAGTTTATTTAAAGTGTTCATTCAGTATTTTGTAAAGTAATAAAAACATTTTAATGTAATGAGTCGTTTTTATTGTGTAATGTGATGCAAATACGGTTGTTTATGTTAGTACAACCAACAAATTAAGCTTATCCAATACTATGTGTGGTATAGTTACTTTGGGCAGAAAAAATTTAAACTATCCATTGACTAAAACCATGAAAAATCAAAAAGACTTTAAATTTTTTGGCATAACATTTAAAAAGATGTAAAATATAAAACATTAGAAAATACAACAAAAAATTAAAATGACAATTTATCATAAGAATTTGTTTAAAATAAAATTTATAGTACATTTATCGATTTAAAATTTAATGGAACATTTTTTAGACATATTTGGCTTGGGAAATTTATGTTTATTTAATACATGCATATACCAATTAACTTTTAATTCCTACTTAAAGAGAAGTGATTGTTCCCAAATAGATTAATAATTTTTAATTTAAATTGATTCCCACTTGTCAAAATAAAATATTACAAATTTATATAGAAAAAAGTCAGAAACATTTGTAATTATTATGAAATAACTTTAATTTAATTCAAGAGTATTAATTTGGTGCAATAACCATATTACTTTTATAAAAGATAAATTAATAGGACCTGCAGAAATCAGTGCCTAGCACTTCTATTTAATATGCAAAGTACTTTTTTAACCACATATTTTAGTATTTGAATGTTTTTTTTTACTTCGAAATAATGAAATTTAATCACCTGACTGACAAATTATTTTTAGAGTAAAGCTTATAGCAATATAGTTTGTATTTGTAGTTGATTTCAAACATTACTTTAACAAATTGTGTCTGACAATCTAATACTTTGTTAATAAGCTAATTTAATTAGATAAATTGTTCCGTACCATTCGCCGCTTTTTTTACAGTTATACTGTTTTACAGTATAGGCAAACTCTAATCAAAGTTTGCTGAAGACAACCTTAGCCATACCAAACCCCCATATTTCATTCATTCATTATCCAACGCCCGTCTGTGGCAGTTGGGCCATTTGACGCCGAGCCTCCCAGTACCGAGCAGTGATGTCGTAAAGAGCATGGTTGAGTTTTGGGCAGGTGAGCAGGTGACTTGCCACCATAATTTCTGTGGAACAGAGTGGACACACGTCCGATTCGGCTATGCCAAGCCGGTGTAGGTGAGCCTGCAGATAGTCGTGACCGGTTTCCAGGCGGAACCTAGCAACAGCTTCACTTCTCTCCAGATGACCAGGTACCCCCATATTTCAAATTATTTTATAATTTGGATTTTTAACAATTAGTGTAAGATTAGATTTATTGACGTGCTGCGACGGTCTTCGCCGTCACACAAATAAAAATTTTGAACAAGCATCGCCGACCGTGGTCAGCCCTGTGCTAACTAACGCTTGCCAAAATCTGCCAGAGAACCAGTCACTGGACTTTATTTTTTAAAAAACCTAACTCGCAGAGATTTAACCCTTTGGGTACTGTTTCCCAGGAAATGAATTCTTTTTAGGCATCTGAGATTAATGACCAGGGTGTTGAATTGTATCAAAAATTCATTATCAAATAAATTTCAACTCATTTTAGTACAAATTTTATATTTGCTCATAACTTTTTAAATTTTGGATTGAATTTATTTTCTTATTCTTGATGCTTTTCATAATTTTTTTTCAGCACATTTTCCAATGTCGATGAACGTTCTACGTGAATTTTGACTTTTCTTCTATTTTTTTTATTTCCTTCAAATCAGTAAAAAATAGCTTTACTTTATAAATTTTATTTTTAAATTTAAAATTTCCGTTGTAACGCTTAAATTCTCAATTTAACCCCCTTACAGTGCAACAGTAATAAATGTTTAGATTATTTCAGTAAACCTATAAAACACTTAGCAAGGCCTCTTTTTGGGTGTTAAAATTAAACAGTTGACGATTCATAGGAAAATTTTGATATAGCATTGGAAGTCTAACAAATATTCACATAATTTTAATTAGGTAAAAATTCATTACCTAATGTTCAACAGAAAATGTTCTGATGGGTATCATAAGGGCTAAGAGTGCTTTAGGTTGTGACTATGTTCACTAATAGTTAAGAAAGTATTTTTAAAAAATAAATGTATACCTGATACGGAACTAGCTCCACTGGTTCGACGAGGAGATACACTGCTTCGTCGTCTGTCACTGTCATAAAGTTGGAGGGTGTTATGTAAATCATCTCGAGTATAACCGTCCAGAGACCTGAATGTGATAATAAAATTACTTAAATAACAGTGATGAACTATAAATGCGTAGGACTGTGAAGATATTTTTAGACAATTTTAAAGTATTCCCCCATTTATACAGTAAGCATTTACCAGGTTACCAGCATCAGTTTGGGTAGTACTATATAGTATGTAACTTCCAATGTTAGCCAACATTTAAATTTACTGTTACTCTGTTTTTATCTTACAGTATTGTAATACAGTTTTGTTTTAAATATAGATCATATTAGTCCTTATTAACACTTTGAGGATTACTGTAAAACAAATGTGATTTTTGCCTGGAGACCAGGGATTATCAACATTTTCAAACATATACTGCAACAGCTACAATAATAACAACAACAAAATTCTTACGCCAATTTAAACACTGTATTTTTATCTAAACATCTCTCTCTCTCTCTCTCTCTCACTCTCTCTCACTCTCTCTCTCTCTCTCTCTCTCTATATATATATATATATATATATATATATATATATATATATATATATATAGATTTTTTGGACTAGGAGACTGACAGACTTACCTTGGTAAGAGTCCACTCTGTAGTCTTGAAATAGAAACACATAAAAGCACTTAAACAATGATATATTTCAACCACACAGTGGTCTTTATCAATCGAAGAGAAAACACAAGAAGAAATATGAGAGAATGAAATAATTATAAATTGTAATCACAGATTGTGTAGAGTAGAAATCAGATGTCACAGATGCACAGATTAAAGATATATATATTGTTTCCATGAGCATATGAGTGATTATAGTTTATATAAGTCTGTCAGGGGAAAAGAGATTGGAGACGTCTAAGGCTATTAGGATTAAAAAAAAAAAAAAAAAAAAAAATGAATGGATTTATCTGATGTTGAGGTTAGGGGATTCTCTGGACTTGGTATACTACTGGTATGATAGTTCCCACCTTCTCAGTTCTGAGGGATTGCAATCAGGGGGGAGTGATTTAATTATTTTTGTGGTATAGCAGTCATCAAAAGTTGTGATGTTGTGACTCGCAGCATGTTGAGCTGTTGGTCTATCCATATTCATAATTTTAACATCATGTCTGTGGCCATTCATTCTGATATTCAGATCATCCGTGGTCAGGCCTATGTACTGTGCTGAGCAAAGTTTACATTGTAGCTGGTATATGACATTTTTCGATGTACAATTATGATGACCCTGTATTTTGAAGACCATTTTTGTTGTTTGGCTGTTGAAACTATTTGCTGAGGGGTGTATTGGACACGTCTTGCATCTAGGTCTATTACATGGGAAGGAGCCATGAGGAAGTTTGTGTGGTTTCTCTGCATCAGGGTCTGGTAGTTTAGGATGTACTAGGATGTTTTTCAAGTTGGGAGGTTGCTTGTACCAAATTTGCGGTGGATCGGTGAAAAGATTTTTGATGTGGACGGAAGCTTGAAGAATTTTGAAGCCATCTCTCAATATCTTGTTGAGTTTATGTAGACCAGGATGGTAGTCTGTTATTAAAGACAGTTTATTTTGTTCTGTTTGTGGTTTATGGTGAACCAAGGATTGTGCTGAATGAATTTGGTTTTCAATGAGTTTTTTTGGGTATCCTCTTCTCTGGAAGGCTGTTGATATCTTTCTATTAAAATCTTCCAATTCCCTATCATTCGAACAGATTCTCTTACCCCTGATTGCTTGACTGTATGGAATGGATCGTTTTATGTTTATTGGGTGGTTGCTGTCGAAATGGAGATATTGTAGGTGGTTTGTAGGTTTGATGTGAATTCCTGTGTTGATATTTCCATTCTGGAGTGTTACCTCTACATCCAAAAAGGTGATAGCTGATGTAGATTTCTCCCAGGTAAATTGAAATGTGGAGAATTGTGTCAGGCTGTCTAAAAATGTCTCAAGTGTTGAAGCACCCTGTGTCCAAATTAGGAAGGTGTCATCTATATATCTATACCAACATAATGGCTGGTGTGTTTGTGTCTTTAGAAAACTTTCTTTCAACAATCCCATGTACAGATTTGCGTACAATGGTGCCATTCTGGTACCCATTGCTGTTCCCTTTATTTGAAGGTAGTTCCTTCCCTCAAACTGAAAGTTGTTCTTCTCGAGGATGAACCTGGTCAGGTTCACAAGAAAAGGTGTAGTGGGAGAAGGCTTGCCTGGGCGTTTGTTTAGAAAATTCTCTATTGCAGATAGGCCATGTGCATGAGGGATGTTGGTATAGAGAGAGGTGACATCTATGGTGACCAAAATAGTTACCGGGGGTAGAGGTACAGATATTTGTGAGAGTCGATCTATGAGGTGATTGGTGTCCTGGGTATGTGATGGAAGGTTCTTTACTAAGGGTTGAAGGTGTGAGTCGAGGAAAGCTGAAATTCTTTCCGTTACTGAATTGCAGCCAGCAATTATTGGTCTACCAGGTGGAGGGATTATGTTTTTTTGGATCTTTGGTAATATATAGAATTGAGGAGTAGAGGGGTTTTCATTATATAATAATTTTAAAGATGTTTCCGAAATATTTTGTTCAGGAGCTGTATATTTGAGTAGGTCCGAGAGTAAATTGTTGAATTCTGTAATAGGGTTATCTGTAAGTATTTTGTATGTTGTGATGTCTGACAGTTGCTTATTTGCTTCTTTGATGTAGTCTTCTTTGTTCATGATGACAGTGGTTGAACCTTTATCTGCTGGAAGAATCATAATATCTTTATTGTTTTTCAACGAAAATATTGCCGCTTTTTCTAATTTGGTAAGGTTAGGTTTAGTCTTCAGATTTTTAGTGAAATTTATATCGGTGCTGCTTTGCATGATAAAGTTGATGTAAAGTTCAATGGGGTGATCAGGTGGTAGTGGTGGTGGATCCCAGTTGGAGGGTGGTTTGAATTTTGCAAGACATACGTCTATGTTTGTATCCGTTTTGAAAGTTGGTGTCTGAGCTATATAATTTTTTATCCTAAGTTTTCTGGCAAAGCTGAAAACATCTTTTCCTAACTTGAATTGGTCTATTTCCTTAGTTGGTGTGAATGACAGGCCCTTAGAAATTACTTGTAGTTCATGTTCCGAGAGTGTGTGGTTGGAAATATTGTGCACGGCAACTGTTTTTGGTGAAGGGTTATTTCTTATATCGGGACTGTTATTATTATTATTTTTGTTATTTAGCAATAATGATTGGGTTGGCAGTTTAAGGAGTTGTCCACAGGGTACTGGTATCTTGAAGAGAGAACTTAGGCTAGGTTTGTCACAAACAAGAGGTGGTTTGTCGGCAGGTAAAACTGGATTATCATATTTTTTGATTTGGCCAAAAAGATTTATTTCTTGAATGCAGAGTTTTGAAAGTTTATGTATTTTATTCTTTGAAAGATTGTCTTGCAGTATGTATGCTTTATTGAGAGTATCTTCCATTTGTTGTATTAGATATGGAAAATTGTAGGTAATTAATTTAGCAGTTGAGGTTAGTAATTTAAATAATTTGACATGTTCTTGTTTGTGACACTGTCCAACCAAAACTAACCTAAATATATATATATATATATATATATATATATGTGTGTGTGTGTGTGTTTTTTTTGGTGAATAATAATAATAATACACGCCTTTTTTCACCAACACTAATTCTTGAACTACAACATTGTATTCTAATTCTAACAAATTACAAAAAAATGTGTTTCAACGAGTCCAAATGTCTATAAAAAAGGTTTATGAATAAATATTTACAAATAATTAGCTTTTGTGTAATATTTCAAAAGATTCCGGAACGCACAAATCAACATCACATGAAGAACATATGCTATCTTGCGACGAAAATGTGCACTACGATACCTAAAATGCTCTCCATATATGACTATGACCAGAGCACGTATTAGTTCATTTAAATACATGTAAACCTAAGTACAGGCTACGCCTGTTGTGTGTCCGCAATGTAATTAACAGGCATAGCCTGTCATGAGTCCTCAAAGTGTTGATCTATTAAGTATAAAGTTTTTCAAATACTCTACTGCTGACTTTCTAACTGCTCTCTGGAATACATTAAACTGAATTATTAATGCATAGAGCATGCTCTCAATCATCTGAACTGTTACAACGATTCAGAACTGCGGTAGTTTTAATTGGTTCAAATAATCTGTGTTTCACTGTACAATTATATTTCTCTTTGAGCAAAACTGAAACTGAAATTGACTGAAAAAATGATTACTTACATAAATGACCCCACAGGGAAACCTGATTCTGGGGGATCTGCATTATAGAATACTTTCTTAAGTGCTTCAAGTACAGTAACACCATCTGTGAAGACTCGATAAGTAAGCAGAAACGTGTTTAGGAAGTCAATTGATAGGAAGCGCAAGTCCGTCAACCGTTCCAGCAGTCTTTCCGGAGTTGCGTATCTAATTTGAGGAACCTGGAGAGTTATTTAGAAGTTAAACACAATCATTTACTCAACAACCTACAATAATATTAATGTCAAACTATTAATAATAAAATCTACACTGTATTTTTCCTAAAATACATTAAGAATATAAAATATTTATTATTTTAAAATCATACAAAGAGATTATTCAATGCAAATAATTATCCATAATTTTTAAGACGAGGAAATTTCAATGTAATTGACATGCATTTTATTCATTGTATTGCTGGTCTTTTTGTTATATGATGGCCCAAGACATCACAAAATATCTCTCAGATTCTGTCCTGACTGTATATATACAAAATAGTGACCACAAAACTGAGATAAATTTTAGAGCTTTAATGAAACACTACTAAACTATATAAAGTTGTGTTATTTTTAAGAATTTTGTCATAACTACTATAATATCATACCATGGTATATTTACAAGTCCTTTGTACAGTGGGTCCATTGAGTAATCATTTAAATCATTCAGATAAATCAGATATGTATAGTTTTATGAACAAAATAATGTGGATGATATAATTTCCTTTGAAAATGCAACAAACATGGTTACTAACTACATGATCCAAAAGGCTAAATATTTACAAAATGTCAAAAACTATTTCATATATATATATATATATATATATATATATATATATTTAAGGGTAACTGTTGTGTGCAATTAATATGCCTCCTGTAGTGACTATAATAAAACATAAAAAACTTCATAGCCAGGACTATGAGACACATCGGCACTACAGGTATCTTGCTATGTCTCGGAAGATGAATATTGCATTAAACATAATTTACTATTTTCTTCAATGTTTTCATCTTCTTCAAATAGTTTTTTCAAAAAACCTTAATTTTATAGTTGAAACACTTAAGAGCAAAATATAACTACAAGATACAAAAGCGACCATCATTTAATCAACACTGACAAATTAATATAAATTGTTTATGTAATAATAAACCTACTATAGAATATTTAAACATTTCAATTTAACATTATGAAGCGTTTAGAAAATTAATTTTACATAATCTAAAATTTAGACTTTCTATTTCAACTACTATTACATTATTATCACTTGATAGATAGAGATAAGTAAATTGTAAATAGGATTAAGGGAGGGACATGAATCATCAATCTTTGTAAAATTAAGGGAAATTCATGGCTTGTGTGGGAATAATAGCTGTTATAAAATATTACAAAAATCTCTTTAGGACTGACTATCTCTGTTGAACAAAGTTCTGAAGGATACAAAATGGTGTAGTTAAAAATTCAGTATTAATTTGACTATTAATTAAAACACTGACTTTTAATTGTAAGATGGTATTTATTTCATATAGCACACTTCTATAGTAGAATTTTCTTCTTCACAATGTATGCTGTTAGTTTTTTTATAGTTATAAATGTAAGCTGTAGAATATTTATAAGAGATAAATATTTTGTGAAATGTGAACATATAACTCATGAAAGGTACAATAAAGTATAGAGCAGGAACATAGACGTTGAATGTAAAGTAAATTAGGCAGAAATGGAATGCCTGGGAAGGAGCTGCCACATACTACAAATGTGTAAATACAAAACAGGGAAGATGTAAAATAGAGGCTATCCGTCATAAAAAATAAAAAAGTATAAAATGCTACACTCGTGTAAGCTTAGATGAACTGAATGCAAATCCTACACAAATAGAAAGAAATGGAATGAAGTTAATGAAAGTTAAAGATGTAACAAAACCAAATCGTCTCCAAAGATTAGTTGATTTTTTTACAAAAGTTAGAAATTTACTAAACAGCATTGTAGCCTTAGACTTATCTATTAGCATATTACAGGATATCTAGTTCATTTCAGGATACTAATTTATCGCCAATATTTCCATATGTGTCTTCATTCACCTTTAAATAATTCAGCTGTTTTACTTTACGGCACTGTTCTCTATTTATAAACTGGTATTAATTCTAATTTTTGCTGCAATACTCACCACAACATTCCTTCGTAAATACAACTTAGTAATTTAAGGAATATGATGCTTGTTATATTTAAACTTTTATCCTTTTTCAATATTTTTGTTTTTCTCCAAATGTAAAAATTATATTGTTCTAAGTCATAAGTAAAAATATACCAATTATCATATAAAACTACCAGAGTTACAACAAACAACACAACAACAAACAATTAGTGATGCAATAAACAATTAATAATTTTATATATTAATAGCAAAGTTTAATATATACTTCAGCTTTTAAATTTAAATTAAAATTTTCAATTTTAAATAAAAGCATAAATTTTCAGTGTCAAATCTAAAATCTATACAAACTTAAAATAATTTAAACAGTTTTATGGAAATTAAATTATTTTAAAGTAGAAATTAAGGCTATAAAGCAATGAAAAGGCATTAATTTAACATCTCTATCAGTTATAATGCTAAAGATTATGCCTGGAAAAAATATATTAGAAAATAAAAGAAGATATAACTCTACTGAGTTACATAGATACTTTGAATTTATTTAAATGATCCTAGTTTTTGTTATAATAAAGTTTCTTTAATATGAAAAAAAATATGAAATTTTCATAGAATAAGTTATTACTAAATTAACTTTAAGGATCTGACCAGATGGTTAGTTCTGTTAGATTTCAATGTCTTAATTAGCATTCAATAAAATGTTATTACTCTGGAAAAGTAGGAGAGGAATGCAAGAAGAGATACATACACAGACCTATTAAAAATAGATGCACATGTATTACCTAGAAAAATTAACACTTACTTAAAGACCAGTCACCAAAGACTAATATGCACATTACAAAATTGTTATCACTGAATATAAAAAATTAATTAATTTCTATGTTTGATACATACATATCAAATACAAATTTAGATAAAGGACGTGTTTCAAAATTATTTAAAAGTACGTCTACAAACAAAAAATTTCGAAATCTTTTTTTTTGCAGATATTAAAGAATACAAGCTGTAAACTTCGATACTTTACAAGCAATACCTGAAAATTCAAAATATATGATATCTGTCATTTACTATCTCAAGTGTGTTAGTACAGCAAGTCCTTGTAATCTAGTTTTGTGCTTGATATTAGAAAGTATATAAAAACAATACTATCAAATAGTGATACAAATATGATGACCAACAAGAAATGAAAAGTGCAGGTCATCAGGCTTTTATAAAAACTTACGAGGTCTGTTCAAAAAATACACGGACTGTTTGAATTTCGTGGCTCAAGTTAGTTTCAGGAGAATCTGTTTGGTGTTGCTAGGTTCATATAAATCAGCTGATTAAAATGCGGTATTTCAGTCGCAGATATCTTCATTTGTTGATGAGTTACACGCAGTTTAGTAAAGAGTGTTTTTTTTCTTTGTCGGATTGTAAAATGGACAGCCTGAAGGAGCAACGAATTGCTCTGAAAATTTGTATAAAACTAGGGAAATTTGCAACAGAAACATTTGCCATGTTTAACACGCCCTATGGTGATGTTGCCAAAAAGCGTACTGCATGTTTCAAGTGGCATGAACGTTTCAAGGGTGGCCGACAGTCGATTGATGATGATGAGTGAAATCAACACCCTGGTGCGTGAAAATCGATGTCTGACCATTAGGGAGCTTTCTGAAGAGTGAGGGATATCAGTTGGATCTTGTTACAAGATTTTAACCAAAAAATTGAAGATGCACCACGTTGCTGCGAAATTTGTGCCACACCTGATGACCGACGACCAAAAAGCCAATCTCTTGTCGGGAACTGCTTGATCGTTCAAATGAAGATGAGAACATTTTGTCAAGAATTATAACCGGTGATGACATTGAAACGAAGGTCCAATCATCCCAATGGGTGGGTCAAACGTCCAAAAGACCCAAAAGAGCTCGCCAAGTTCGGTGGAATGTGAAGGTGATGCCGACAGTTTTTTTTTATGCTAAGGGTGTTGTTCACTACGAGTACCTCCCTGAAGGCTCTACAGTCAACCAGATTACCTACATTGAAATACTGAAACATCTGAGGGACGCCATCCTACGCAAAAGGCCAGAACTGTGAAGAAATGATAACTGGTTTTTCCACCACGACAACGCTCCAGCTCACTCAGCACTCAAACACTCCTTCCCACCCCCCCCTACTCACCTGACCTTGCTCCTTGTGACTTTTTCTTATTCCCAAATCTCACAAAACCCCTCAAAAGAAGATTTGAAACGATTTCGGATATTAAGCCAAATGCGACGAAGGAGCTGAACGCCATTACAAAAGAAGCGTACCAGGACTGTTATAACAAGTGGAAACACTGTTGGGAAGGAGGGTACTTTGAAGGAGACCCAGACGTGTAACTTCCAAATAAAGTACATTTTTTCTTATGATCTCAGTCCGCGAATTTTTTGAACAGACCTTGTATCAGTCATGATTACATTGACTGATAGAATTCTTTTAAGTGAATAAATTTCAGTAACAGTTGTCCTTGATTAAAATGTTAATAGCAGGTCAAAATTAAAATCGCAATACCTTGATCATATCTTTAAAATGAGAAGAGTCATAACAGAGGCCTCGTTTCTCCAAGTAATAGTGTGATATAAGAAAATAAATATTCTTTTCGATTCAAATTTTAATGTTTGTAGATTTATAATCTATTTAACTGGCGATTAGCTGTTAATATTTATTAATGAAATAATAGTATTTATGATTTTTGGAATTTGCTTCCCCAGGTAAAACACATTGACTGCCAACCAGTTTTCAGATAACCTTCAAACACAATAATAACATTTTGTCTTTTAGTGTGTTTATTAATTTAAACTGGTTTATTTTATAATGTCAGACACCGGTGACGGTCATGGCCCGAGTAAATATTTATACTATGAGGTGCCACATCGGTCAAGTTGTCGGGCTTACTACGCATTCCCCATTCAAGGCCGATCTTCCGAATGAATGTAAAATGTTAATATTTCTATTGTATTTTTTCAATATAAATTCAAGTATACATATATACTATAATATACACAATTTTATAGATATTTTTAAACAATAAATATAGCTACTAGATTTTTTTTTTAATTTTCAGCATAACTATTTTTTTTAATATTTTTTCTTGAATAACTAAAATCTAAAAATAATCTGAACATTATTTTTACATTTATGTTTATATTATTTCAATACAAATATGTTTTAAATTGAGCTGTTTTTACAAATTTTATATGATCTTATGAATTGAAGGGAGGCTTTTTTAATTAGTTATTACTTATTACACTTTGAAATTGAAATTGTAAGACGAAAACATTTCCTCCAACTATAACTTAACAATTTAACAATTTATATTAACCCTTAGCACTCGGATTTTTTTAACAACCTTTGCTTTTCCACTTGTAATTAAATTGAGACAAATTCCTCACCTGCAAGTTGCATTATTGTTTATGTGAAACTTTGTGTTATCTCCCATTATTTTACTAAACTAAGCTATTTTTATTTACTAATATGGTATGTATATGATTTTATAGATAATAAAACTGTTTACTACGGCTACATCTAATAGCCAGAAAAACATTTTCCTCCACCATCTATTTGTTCATCTCGTAAAACTGTATGGTTCATTATAGTGATCAGATAAATCTGCATAAACTGGTTATATTTACAAATACCTGTTGGTTTAGTTATTTTGTTTATAAAACTGAACTACATTCTGATAAAGCAGGATAAAGTAAAAGATCAGGAATTTCAGAATCACTAATTGCACCTGAAGCCATGGCAAACTACGAATAAACAAATAACCTGCAAAACTGTTACCTACTTGCAGCTTACAACGTAGCGGCAACCTAGATTGTGTGATCTCACATATTTGTAGACATTTTCAACTTAGTTGAAATTATTGTCAATAGAGTGTAGCACCAAACGTTAAAACAATGAATGTTGAGGCCTTTGCCGGAGACGAGTTATAGGCATTTGAAAATCATGGCGGGTGACCCCCAACATACGAGTAAACGCTAAGCGGGGTTCCCCGACAGTCGATGCGGCCTTATGCAAAAATACAGTGTCGTCACGGGTGATCGTCATGGCAGTCAACATGTTAAAGACTTGTAACATATATTTAAACATTACTTGAAAAAAAAAATAATTTTGCAAAAATTAATTATATTTTTCATTGTTATAACTAAGAAAATTTTCAACAATTTACTGCACTTTTGAAGAATTACTTATAAATTTTACATTTCCCATTACATTCTCTGGTAACTGGTCTTGTATGCACACAGGTATTAACATTTACTGACTATATTTGAGGGACACATCTGATTGGTTTAGAAAATGCCACTCACTGCAGGGCGTTGCTGAATCACATAGCTTCCAGACGAGTCACGTTTATATGTGAATGTCTTATTTGTGACACCAATATAGGTCTGTGAAAAACACATCAACCCAAATAAAAAAATAGTGTTTTTTAGAACTTTTGAAAATACAAAAACCTTGTAAGCTTATAATTAGGTAAGGAGGTTGTTTCCTTAATCTATGTAATGTTACTAGTTAGATATTGTTTTTTTTTTTTAATTTATAAAATGTAGGTGAGTAGAAATGAAGTGAAATCTTTTACTAACGTTACAACTAATTCAGTGTACAAAGTTAGAAATTTTAGTGCACCAGTAAATGTATTATCAGTGATTGCTTTAAATAGTTTACATTGTCTGTCAGGGACTTCAAAGGAGGTGATAAAATTAATACAACAGTCAAATTAAACATTACTCCGGTGATATTTATATAAATTTATTTATTATTTAAATTTTACACAGGAATGTTAATGTTTCTCTTGATATACAGTAACACAGCTGGAAAGGTTATACAGAAATATACATAAGTAGACTATTACTATTATAAACTCATAATATTCACAAATATTATTATTGAATGTTATTGCCACACAATATTAATTTTATTACTCTTCTGACATCTCATTAAATTTTGTTATTTAGCAATTTGTGTATTTGCTTAGTAGCGTTTGTAAAAAAAAAAAAAATGTGTACTTTAAATATTAAAGAAAGGTTATTCTATTACACTAGTCTTTGTATCACTTTATCATTCGGTTGTGAGTTAGACACTGCAGTAAGTAGGTGAGTATAATGATACTAGGATCTGTGTACCATTGCCTTTCCATGATGTTATAAAATAATAACAACATTAATTGTTGTTAATATGTTATATTAACAAATTATATAATATAATATGTTAATATGATATATTAATATTATTATATTGTTCTTAATATGTGTGTGAAAATTTTTTAATGTTATTTTAGCTATAAAGTTTTTAAAAAAATGTAAAGCGAATAGTTATTTGCACAAATATTAAGGTAACCAACTAAGCTCTAAAGCATACTTAGCATTTTATTAATTTTTCAAATATATTTGTTATTTTACAAAATTATTTCATATTTATTCTTTTTTAATGAGAATGAATACAAATAATCAATTAAAGTAATAAATTAGCACAACACAATGCTGTTGCTGGGATCACTTGCGAGAGGAATACATCGTGCCACTAGATTGCTCGGATTGCATGTAATTTAATCCTCAATCGGTTAAATATGTATTGAAAAAATTGCCTGAATATTAATACGCTACTGTGTAGTAATCAACTAATCTGGTAAAACCTAAAATATATATGTACAGTAATAGTAACAAAAAATGTTTTTTTTTTATTTATGTTAACTACTGCAAGCAATATTAATAGTTACAAAAATTAACAATGAACTGTTTTTCTAGAAAGTAACTAAGTTTTATGCATGTGAAACCAAAAATTTGTTACAACTAAAGGTCTTGTAAAATATTTATGATGATTTACCCATCAACTTTAAACTTACATTTAAAATTATTATAATGTTGATTGATAAATATTTTCATCAAAATCAAAATAACTTACATTAAAAAAACAGCAAGTTATTACAGTTTATATATGTTTTCCTGATTTTAATTTGGCTTTATTTTATTATAAATTGTTACTTTATCTTAGATAAAACTACTTTTACCAACCAACCTCTATTTAGAACATTGCATTAAAATTGAATTCTATGAAACAGGAATTCTTACCTTACAAGAATTAAGTGTTCTGCTAAACCTAATGTCTACATCGTCTTTGAACAGTTTTGGGTCATTTTTTATCGATTGAGGCATTGTAACAGAAGAAGTATCTGACATGGAACTATGGAGAAGATCATTAAAGTGTACATTATCCATGCACTGAAATCAAAATTATTCTATTTAGGTACAGAAAGATATCATCGCTTGGAATATATTTGAAAATTATATAAATATTTTATTTTATCTTTTGATTATGGGTTATAGATCTCCCAAAACAAAGCTTTTTAACACAAACATTATCATGAAAGAAATTAACAACTTACCTAGAGTCAAAGATAAAATTTTCAATGGCAGAAGAAATAGGCAATCAAATTAATTACTTAGATCCAAAAATCACCAAAAAAAATAATAAATAACATTGAATAGTCAATTTACATAAAACCTATATAACCAGAATTACACTACCACCAAACCATTGTTATCATTCACTACAACAAAATAGCTGTTTATAAGTAACTTATATAGTCTGCAACAAATTCTATTGACAAATGAAGAACAACAAAATACAAAACACATCATATACAAAATTTTAAAAAAACATCAATATAATAAAAATCATAGATAAATTAGAATATAAAATAGTAACTAAAACACTGCACATTAATAATAATATTCACATAAATTTGAACTACAAACATCAAATAAAAAAAATGAAGTTTCTTAACATTTGTGGGATATAATATAAAAGAAATGAGTGAAATCCAAAAATAACAATACTAATATAACTTTAAAAAACAAGAAAAACATATTAAATAAAATAACCAATCAGTCAACATTTTGATACCCCTAGCAACAGAATTTATAAAACAGAATTCCCAGATTATCATAGATTATGCATTGACCAAAATAATAATAATAATAACAATGATAAAAGACATATTTAAAGGACACCTTAAAGCCAACTACAAATTTATTTAGTGTCAAAAAAATTATGAAAATAATATAATCTATGATTTTGTCTGTAACACAACAAGACTTTCTCGCAGAACTTATCTATTCAAGAATTCAAGAAAATATTACAAATTTCATATGATTCCTTACATATCCAAAACACTTCATGAGAAATAATTTTAAAAACCTAACAAGGCTAATGGTTTACTGAATTATAACTCATCATACCTCTACATAAGAAAGATCTCATATGCCAGCTACAATGTAAATCTTGCCCAACTCAATACACAATCTGTGTTAGGCCTAACCACAGATGACCATATCATATCTGGATAAATGACCATAGACAAGATGTTAAGAGCCATAAATAGGCTAACAGTTCAACACTCTGCTAAACCCAACATCATGTTTTTGATGACTATTATATCACTAAAAAAACTAAAGACATCCCCACAGATTGCAGTCCCTCAGAATTATTAACATGGGAATTGTCACACTAAATCAAGAGAACACCAGAGCCTTAACTTCTGTTATCTTTGTTCATTTTTCTTCTGACAATCTATTACAATAAAATACATCGCTCAACAAAATGGCTACGAACATACACTTATAGGCAACATACTCATGGAAATTAAACATTAACAACATCATCAAACTACCAGACCGAGAACCACACGAAGAACAACAAATACATATCCCTCACATACCACAACAAACACACACACACAAAATTACTTTCACATTCAGAAAACTTAATTACCAAATATCATACAAAGCAACGAAAACTTAAAAGACAAGACATACAACCATTTCAACAACAAACAGACAAATACAATCTATTCGGTATAAAGAATATAACATGTAACTAGTGTCCCAGCTATTATATCAGCCACACCAGTAGATCATTCAACATACGCTTCAATGTACACACCGACATAAACAGCCTAAATCCAAAATACAACTACGCAACACACATACACGGGCATACATATAAATTTAAATATTTTTCACATATTAAACTATAGTAAACAACTAACAACTATAGAAAAATATGAAATATACAAACATCAGGCAACAGATAAGGAAAATATCGCTAAACACTTTTAAATGTTTTAAACTTGCCTATAGTAGCACTTACTTTGCTTGTTGAGGATGGCCGTTTCGGGAGATGTGTCCCTTTGTCAACTCAGACCGTAACTGATCTCAAGGTAGAGACCGTTATGGTCTGAGTTGACAAAGGCACATATCTCCCTAAACAGCCGTCCTCAACAAGCAAAGTAAGTGCTACTATAGGCAAGTTTAAAACATTTAAAAGTGTTTAGTGATTACTAGTAGCTCACGCAAAGATGGAATCAACAAATGTAAAGAAAATATATTAACACACACACTTTGAATCCAACACCCTGTTCCATTACATCGTAAATAACTAACTCAACCTCTCGTCTCCAGTGATCGAGTCACGTCTTGGTATACATACAATGAAACCTTTCGAAGGTTATTATTTATGGTATATCAGGTGTGATCAGTAACCCTTTAGGCCGAAAGATTTACAACTGACTGCCCTTTGAAAGTTTGTGACAGTTTCCTTTGATCTCATAAGGTTTAAATATATTTTAACAATATTTCTCGTAACATAAGGGATTTTGTTATAGTATACTATGGATTTTAATTGATGCCTTGTATGTATGTAGCATAGTATACAAGACAGTAATTCATGTTTATGTCAAAATACTACTAATGCAACAAAAAACTAGAAAGCATTACTCCTTTAAAACAAGACATATGTGTTATTATAACAAACACAAACATTCATTTATATAAAAAATATAAGGTTCCCACAATCAATTTTATTGAATACAAAAACCAACTACTTGTTTTCCCCTTTATATAATATAAATCAAAACTATTACATTATTAACAGCAAACACTGAACACAACAAATCCAGTTGCTTTTAACCCTACTCACATGACATAAGAAATTGCAAATTTCACTTAAGCTCTTGATTGTATTAATTTTTTAAGAAATAAATTGAAGTTGTATTTTTTTAGTTCTATAGAATTAGTATTAGTAAAAAAATACCTTTGGTTTTACTAAGTAATACCAGTAGTATTTTGGAGAATAGACAGATTTCTTTGTGGTAAATAACTACAATACTGTATACAATATCAAGACCAGAGTGGTACAATATATTTGGTAAAATATATTACAATGAAAATATTGAAAAGAACCACAATACCACAAATATAATAAAAAATAACAATTAAAACAAGTTACTCAAGATTAAACTCTTATGTACATTTCGATGACCATGTCATCATCATCAGAGTGTCTTATTACAAAATTACAATCTAGCAAACAAGAAGTTACTAACTAGAGTGACCCTAGTTTTTTAACTTAAACTAGAGTGACTCTAGTTTGTAACGTCTTGTTTGTTAGATTGTAATTCTGTAATAAGACCCTCTGATGATGATGACGTGGTCATCATGAATGTACGTACATAAGGGTTTAATCTTAAGTAACTTGTTTTATTTGTTATTTTAGATTATTTTTGTGATATTGGGGTTCTTTCCAATATTTTCATTGTAATACAATACTGTATAAAATAGATAAGGCGTGAACACATTATACTCCATCCTGCACAGTAACTATGCTGTCTTTCTTATCTTTGTTTTAGAATATGATACAAATGCTGTAATTTTGGCAACCTGAATAAGTGAAACTGTGAATACCAAACCCCCGAATAGTCCACTGTATACTATTTACATTTGCATATTACATGTTCAACTAGTCTTATTGTAATAAATGTAAATAAGCTTAAACCATCTACAACAATAAATACCTGACTGATATCACTGATCCAAGCTGCTTTCTCTTGAATTGTAGGAGCTACTAGATGTACAGAGACCTGAGGCTGTGAACTGCCACTCTTTACATCTAAAATCATTTTGAAATCTCTATTTTGAAGATGACAACTCCCGGCAGAGTTTTCGCTGATGCCACTAGACTGACTTGACATTGAGCAGACTGAAGATTCTGGAACATGTTACAAAGTAAACTTTTAGTTGAAAATTAGAGAACTAAAGTTTTTAAACATTATTTTTAAAATTAATATGTTAAAATTATCATTATTCAAGCAATTGCATTGATTTTTAAATACAATTAATATACACTTCATGAGGATAGAAATATTGTTGTTTTCATTAAGCTAATGTACATTATAGACATGGACCTTAAATAAAAAGTAAAGCATTCTGTTCTGTTCTGAAAATTTTATAACAAAAAGAAAAAGTCTAATAATAAAAAATACTTATTTGTAAGCTTTTACTATCACAATTTTTTTACCTTTGATAATAAAAACCAAGGTTATTAGTTTTTCCTCATTTATAAGTCAAACATATAAGTGAACCATTAATGCTTGTAATCCCTTTGGATTACGCACTTTCATCAACCCTAAACAAGATAACCTAGAGCATACATGAACTTGATTGTACTAACATCGCCAATGTTTTTTTATTTTTGTAGATGTCAAATTTCTTCTTTTTCGTTTGTCATCTCTAAGCTCACCTTTATTCTATTTATGTTAAAATTAATCATGGATTATGCTTGAGGACTGTTCATCTAATATTGCATGAACCATTGTCTATAAGTCAGATTTATTAAAGACTAAAATCAGATAAAATGAAATCCAATATTTGTTTCTAAAATTTGTCAATTATGGTTTTAGCAATAATTAGTTTTTGAAACAAAAACTATTACTAAGAGAAACATAAGAATATCAAAACCAAAAGATAATAAACTAAATAATGGTTAAGTATAAACCACTTATAAAGTAAGTGCTTTAAACACAGGACAAAACACAACAGCCAACTTAAATAGACAAATGTAAAACAAACTCTACATGCTCTACATTTATTAGACAACCTCTAAGCTCTCAAATGTAACAATTTTCATTTTTAATATTTTGCATCAGACAATGAAATTTCGGATTACACATTGAATAAATAAGATATTACCCTGATGTTTATTCATATTACAGATGTAATTAATTAATTGCATCCTAATTTTGTTCTTAACACTACGCCAAAAATAATAGAAATTTTACTCTAAAAAGTATTACATAAATTTTTTAAACTAATAAAACTCTCTATTGTATACCAAAAACTAAACTATTTTATGTACTATTTTAAAACTACATTTCACTATGTAAAATTCTACAAAAATATTATAGAAAAAACATTCATTACTCATTAGGTAAACTACTACATTTAACATACACACTACATAAACATGCTCACTTCTTCTACAAGATGAAGAGTTTTAATAGAAATTTATAGGTAATACAGAAATTTGTGAAGAGTTCAATTTTTCATATTGCACTGATAGATCAAACAACTGGAACAAAATAAAACCTCTATAAAACAACACTGATTAGAGAATTTGTGACCTGGCCAACTGGTAATTTAAAAGTGCCAAGTCTTGTCTTTGAATCTGTATTGTAGCCAAGTGGGGGTATTATCATTTAATATATAGGAACTCCGGATAGGAACACAAATCATGTGTTAAAGGCTAAAAAGTATCATTTGGGAGTGGTTTTCCCCCACCCTTACAGCAGATTTTTTTAAATTTCACCATAACCCTTACATTCCTATTTTTTATGCACCTTTAGTATTTGAAAACCTAAACCAAAACACACATATACCCAGCCACACACATTGTACTTATATCACTTTCACTATATGTACTTAAACAAGAATCTTACTAGGTATTTATGCGAGTTAACTTTCAAAGATTGGTAGTATCTCCATTATCGAGCATCACTGACTAGGGGTTGTAGTAGACTACGAGCTGTGTGGAATTTCCGTTGCCACAAGGTGTGTGTACCGTTATTGTTCTATTTTCGGATTCACTGCACTGTGGGAGTTTTTTAAGTTTGTCTTGGGATTAATTTTGCTATATCAAATAACCCAAAAAAATTGATACAATAAAAAAACTATAGATAAATTAGAATTTAAAATATTAAATAAATTAAAACAACCTAAAATTGAACTACAAACAACAATAAAATGGGCCACATTCACATACACAGGGTACAACATAAAAGGAATAACTAAAATACTAAAAAATAATAATATTAGCATAAAGTTGCTTGTTGTAATCATCTTGAATTCACTGATTAAACTAATTTTAAAAAATGAAGGGAGTTAGCTTCGTAAAAGGAACGAATGTTTTGAAACGCGTCAGCAAGTAAGCAATTACGTATTGACTTAGTTAAGTATTTTTAAAATTAGTTTAATATTAACATACCATACAAAAACACAGGAAACATAATCAATAAAACAAACCAACCGGAAAAAATATGTCCCTCACTTAATAACAGAATATACAAAATCGAATGCCCAGACTGTAATAAAATATACATAGGCCAAACAAACAAGAAATTAAAAGACAGATATCAAGAACACCTCAATGCATACCTCAAACCTACCACTCAAACTTAGCTACACACACCGTCAAAAACAAACACACACTCCTCACATTAGAAAACATACACTTAATTAAAAAAGTACAAAAAGGCCTCAAAATGACAATCCGGGAACAACTACAAATGTATAAACATAAAAATAATATCATAAACGAACAAATACAAATAAAATTTAAAAAAAGATAAATTATTCAACCTAATAGATAAAATTAACCCCAAGACAAACTTAAAAACTTCCACAGTGCAGTGAATCCGAAAATAGAACAATAATGGTACACCAAACCTTGTGACAACGGAAATTCCGCACAGCTCGCAGTCTGCTGCAACCCACGATCAATGATGCTTGTTAATAGAATTCCAACTGTGTCTCTATTCAAAGATGAGAACATCCTAACAGACTGAAAGTCTTATTTTAGAAGACTCAAGGACACAGTATCCAGTTGATACGCAGGACTCATAACGTGACAAAAAAATTATATTGAGAAGAAGAGGAGCACCAGCAGAACCTTTGCAAAAAAATCTACATTCGGAGGTTCTAAGGAATGCTAACCAAGAATTAGGGCACGTTTTAATAGGTACGACCTACAGGGAGAGTTAGAAAGTTCGAACTCGAATCGATACTCAAAGCAATCCGAAAACTAAGTCAGACAATCACCTAGTAATTGGAGGAACTGAATGTTAGAGGAGAAAAATGTCACAATTGCCTGCATACATGAAGCGTCACTACCACAAGACGAAAAGTATCACCCAAACTTTTCTGGCTACAAAATGTATAATGTGTCCCGTGAATCAGGCAATGGAGGAGGCTTGTTGACATTAATTCAAGATCATTTAATTATGGAGAATTATGTTAAATCAATGACGGAGAGGATTGAAGTCTCAAAACTCAAGATAAGGGTTGACAATGACACTAACTTTGCTATTCTTAATACTTACAACCCCAATCAAGGCCTTAAATGTGACGACCTACAAATTTTATCTAATATAGATGAAAAAACATTAATTGTTGAAGATTTAAACAGTAAACACTGCACTTGGGACGGCAGTCCCAGCAATGGAAATGACACCATGGTGAGCAACTGGTTATTAACCAGTGACCTGTTGCTACTAAACGAAAAAAGATATCAATCTGCTTTGACAAGTACTTTTAGTACTATTGACATCTCGTTGGCAAATCCTAACATTCAAAGAAAAGTGATAAAATGGTATGTCGGTGCCGATGTGGGTAGTGATCATTTTCCTATTTTCATTCACATTAACATGGGCAGCATCCAAAATAGAAACCATACTGTAGGGCACAGCAAATTTAGGTTGAACAAAGCTGATTGGACCAAGTTTAAAGAATGACACGCATCCCTCAGCATCTCACGGATGACAAGAAATATGATATAGAACGTGATATTTTGAAAGCAACTGAAAAACGTATTCCCAATACAATCGAGTAAATACACACAAAACCGTACAAACAAGTGGTGGAATGATGAAATCAAACCACTCAGAAAAGATCATACAACTGGAAAGCATAGAAAAAGTTTAGAACTCCGACAAATCGATCTACCTACATTAGATGAAAACCCATATTGCATAGAGCTATATTGGAAGCAAAGAATACGCTTTGGAGGGAGTTTGTGAACTATATGAGAGTGAACACTCCTGCTAGCACAATGTGGAAGAAGTTCCGGGAAACAAGTGGAGAAACATCAAAGCAAATTACCAAGATAAGAATGTTGGATGGGAAATTGCTAGTAACTGACAAGGAAAAGGCAGAAGCTTTTGGACACTGCCTGTCCAAAAAATTGGGAAAGAGGATTCCATTGTCAATGTACTTGAACAAAGAAGAGCAAAGGTTCATCTGCTAATTGGAATATCTGTATCTCCAGGGGCACCCAGATGATGCACCTTTCTCGCCTAATGAACTAAATATCTGTATATCAAAACTGAAAAGCTCTGCCCCGGGTTAGGATGATATACATAGTGAAATGCTGAAACATTGCTCTCTAGAAGTAAAAACAAAAATAACAGTCCTTTTTAAAGGGATTTGGAAAAATTGAAATATTCCACAAAAATGGAAAACTGCACAAATTATTCCTTTACGAAGCTCGGGAAAGGATGAGTCTAAGTGGAGTCGTACAGACCTATTGCGCTAACATTGTGTCTTGGAAAGCTTCTAGAGCATCTAGTAAAAACCTGATTATCATGGAGGCTCGAGAAGAACCATCTGTTAGATGCATTAAAAGTTGGATTTCGAAAGCAAAGAAATACTACCGATGACTTGCTATACTTCACAGATTGCGTTTATAAAGGATTGGAAAGAAAACCATCAACAATTGCATTATTGATAGACTTTGAAACGGTATTTGACAAATAGCCACATACAACTGTGATTCGTCAATGCATGAAACTGGTTATTAAGAGGATGCTGCTCCAATACATTAATAACTTCCTCTGAGACCGACCTATCCAAATATCTGTTACTGAAACCGAATCATCTTCTTACGTTGTTGCTAATGGTATACCACAAGGAGGCATTGTCTGTCCGACGCTCTTCAATATTGAATTGCATAATCTCACAAAATCCTTACCTGAGCACCTATTGCAGACGACAACATCATATAAGCCACTGATTCAAAAGGCAGTGGAGTTATTTCAGACAGCGCTTGATTGGATGGCAAATTGGTGCAAAAATTGGAATCTTAAAATGTCTGCTGAAAAAACAGAATGTTCATTTTTCCCAAGAAGGAACTCTCTAGACAATTTCACTCCAAGCCTGAAGGTCGATGGAAAATCCTTAAAGCACAACCGAAACCTTAAGCTTCTGGGCATAGTGTTAGACTCAAAACTTAGATGGACAGCTCATGTTGATCCCATTCTCGAAACCTGTATGAGTAGAATAGATATACTAAAAGCTGTTTCCAGCCGAACAATGGGTGCTGACACAACAACGATAAAAAAGTTCTATTTAATATTTGTGCGACCCAAGGTGACTTATTCCTATGAAGTGTGGGGTGGAGATGCTGCAACTCACCTAAAGATAAGACGGCTGCAACTGGCAGCGCTCAGACTCTGTTTGGGCTGTATGAAGACCAAGCCGATAGCAGCAATGGAGATTGAACTTGGCATTGGACCTATTGAAATATATATAGCAAGACAAATGTGGAATAAGCATCTGAAGATTATGGCATTGACTAGCGGTCATCCCTTAAGAGCAATCCAATCAAAAGCGTGCCCAATCGGGAGCTCTTTCAGTTATCAAGTGAGAAAAATTTTATCTCAATTACCTATCAATAGCCCAGAACACATCCCTATAGTGTATGATGAATTTACTCACAGATGGAGTCTCGATTGAAACAGATTTACCCAATAAATTGACAAAAGAGTCACCCTGAACACCTCTGCGCTGATGCCAAGCAATGCTCTGCCAGAAATATTATGAGCATGTAAAAATCTTCATGGACGGATCAGTTGACTAGGAGAAGGGAAAATCAGGAGTGAACTACTTGGACCTGGAAACTGGAGAATGTTTTTTCGCACCAGCCAACACCCAGTCTAGCATGGATACTGAATTGCTATCAATTAATGCCACACTATTAAGCTATCAATCTATCTGCAAATTGAATATTTGTGTTCTCACTGACTCAAAATCAGCACTCCAAGTTCTGGCGTTGCCATACACTATGTCATACTCCTCTGGAGTTGTTGAATTGAGGAGGTTAATTGTAATGTTGTACGATGAAGGCAAGAGGTTAATCTTCCAGTGAGTCCCTACCCATTGCGGTTTGAGAGGGAATGAAGAAGCTGATGAAGTAGCAAAATTGGCCACAGCAATGCAACCTGTTGACCAAGAGATATACTCCCTCTTATATTGCCAAAAGTCAGCAGAGCGATTTTTCAGAAGATACTGGACTGAGGAGTGGTGACGATGTCCTGTTGACCGATCCCTATAATTGTCAACATTTATGTTACCGGCAAATAAAGACATGTATAGAGGAATCGAAGAGAAATCTATGTACTTTCGCAGCCAGAGCTTGAGCTAGAAACATTATAACCCAAGCCTACTTTTACCGGTTCAATTTAGAGGCATCAGCAGAATGACCTCTATGCCAAAGTGGAGCAGGAAACCTGGAATACATCCTCATTAAATGTTGCTATCCACATTTGGCCAGGGACCTTGTAAGGACAGAGGGTTTGGGCATCAATACCTTACTGTTTAAAAAAAATTATTGGAACTCTGTGATGGCAATTTATCATGGACATCAGCTAATTGAAGCTGGATGCCTGCTGGAAGAAGTAATTAATTAAGTAAGTAAGGCAAAAAGGGGTATAGAATGCACAAAAATGAAGTAGTATCTCATATATATGTCACTTTGCTTATAAAGTGCTAAATAATTACCCTTATATTGAGGCTCCAATAAGTAAAACTTAGAAAGCCATAAGGTCTGATTTATAAATAATTTACCAAAACAGCATGTATGAGTTTCCTGACAAATTTATTATTAAATATGGTTTAATTCATGTCATTAATATTTACAAATTTTATAATAATTTCTATCTGGCAATCTTATGTGAAAAGATTATCATCTGTGGATGAAAGAAAATACAAGAATTGTTGGTTGACGACAGAAAATCCCATAATCATTCGTTATAAACAGAAAATTTACCATATTTTAACAGCTATGTATGTCTTTGATTTTCTAAAAATAATACAATCACATTTATTTATTAATTCACTTGACAAAATCTACTATCTACTGATGTTTCAGCAGATGCATTACCTACTTGATTAGTGATTTGTTCAATGCAGTAAATACAGTATTTCGGGTACTCGGCATTGAACAATGCAATGGCCAAGTGTGAAATGTAGCTACTGAGAAACATCAGTAAGTAGTGGTTTTTGCCAAATGAAATGATCAATTAATATTATTCAGAGGCCTCACAATGTACAACCCAAAAACTTCAAGCAAAATAATACTAAATTTAATAAGATAATCAATACATAATATTAAAAACAATACAAGGTAATTTGAAAGCAAAATGAATAAGATCTAGATTTGAGCAAATTGTGCAGCAAGAAACATGCACTTTGTTTATTGTAATTTGTCATAACGGCTGCAAGGTATTTCAAAATCCTACTCCTTGTTTAAACTATTTTACTTTAGAGGGGACAGCTTTAATTCTTTCCCAATGTGTTCTACCAACTATCATTCTACAGAGGCAAATGCAAATATGACAGAAGTATGCATTTAAAGCAATGCAATGTTGGAAATGTTAGGGTGTTATAAGGTTTTATTGATTTGACATATTTTTAGTGTCATTTGAATTTGTCGAAGTTGTCTATTTAATTTAATTCACGAGTTTTTACATATATTATCCAACATTGTTATATTTTGTATTTCTTGTTTTTATAAATAAAATGCATCCTCTTGACAATAATGAAATAAAATTGAAATTATCACTTTTGACATATACTAAAGAAACAAGGTAGGTGCAGTGTTCTCAATTTCACTACTGGGCAATTTTCACAATGCGTTTTAAAACAGTTATAGGATAGGTAAAACAATCACATTCTTTTATAATATGAAAGTAGGTTTTTAAATCATTACAAACAACATAAAACATAAACCATTTATAAAATGTTTAGAAAGTGCGATTCTAGAAATAATGCTTTTCTAAACGTTTTACCTAAAATTTAGATCCTATAAACGACTTTAAATTTTACTAAATTATATATTTATATATATATATATATATATATATATATATATATATATATATATATATACATATTTTTATTGAATGGTGTATATACAAAATTCAAAAAGTTAATCCACACAGGTGGTGCTCTCTATCACTATCCATTTCTTGATTATTATACTATATTCATCAATCACTGTGGTAGATCAACCATACTTGAATGTGAAGTGAACTCTTATAGTAAACAAATCCTAAAAATGTTTACTGTATTCTTTTTTGCTTGGATTTGAAATGTTTTAGAATACATTTTGCCCAAATACTTTCTTAAGTTTGCTAACATTAAAATTGACTGAACAAAGTTGATTCTTGTTATTTATTTCATTGATTACAAATTAACCACATTTACAGCATAAATTCAATGGTGCAGATCACGTACAAGAATACATGACTTGAATGTGATTCGCAGCATTTAATAATGTACTGGCCAAGTGTAAAATGTGTCTGCTGAGAAATATCAGTAAGTAGTGTTATTTTCCAAATTAAATTGTTAAATAAATAAGTTTGGAGTTGTCATTCAAACAATGTGGAACAAAACTTGAACATCAAATTAAAGCAAATTTGGAAATTTAGAAAAAAATGTTCGAAATGGCCAAAAATATTAAATTTACGAAGTTCAGGGATCACTGTAAAAAACTTTTTAATCATGCACGATTAGAATAATAATTAGATTAGAGTAGTAATTAGTTATTACTAATTATTTTAATCCAGTTTCGTACTTCTAGTATTGAAAGTCTTAGTGATTATTACATTTATAATTAACTTTCTAGACATGAACATTACTACTTTAGTCAACAACTCAACAACCTTTGAACGAATAATTAATTCTCGGTTGAAATGGAAATATATAGATAGCAGACCATTCAAAGCAAGTTTGTAAACTAACTTCGAATAGGATAATTATATTATAGCAAAATTTAAAACTCATTTTTTTTTTTATACACCAAAACATATTAAGGTTTTTGGTGTCACCATCATACACAACTATAGAAGGCTTGAATATTTTTATAGGGTTTACAGTAAAAACATGTTGGCATAAATCGATAAATTACTGTTTAAATAACTATAATTTTTGTCTGCAAACATTCTAGAAAAGCACCTTCACAGGAGGCCCTAAAACTTTTTTACACAGAACCTGGTATCACCTGAACCCTGCAAACCCGACCAATCTTGTATTCTCCATCACTTATATTAATTAGAAATTATGTTACCATCGTCATCATTCACACCATGATCACTGGGATCTTCTATAAGGATGGCATCAGCCAGCGGTATCTTCCCAACATCAGGCACCAAGTGTAAGCGTCCTCCAGACGTTCTAAAAAAAAAATTAACTTTTTAAGAGGTTCAAATTTAAATTTTGAAATACAGGATATTTCACTTTTTTAAAGTTTTATTTTTTACAAATTCAGAAAAAACTTTACTTTTATTATTCACAATCATTTACCTAACCTTTATAAAATGGTATAACATTGTTTAAAGAAAGTTTTATTTTAACAAGACATTTTTTTAAATATGTTTTATTTCATCTTAACACATTTGCTGCTGTATGAAAAAATCAAATCCTAGAGAGAAGCTGGAATTAATATTGAAAATTAATTTTGATTTACCCACAGGAAAATTACTATAAATGTTGAAAAAAGTAAACAAAAATAGGACATAATAATTTTGGTAGAGAATAGGATTTACCTTAGGATTTGACATGCTAAACCAACAAAAGTAGTTTTTTAATATTATTATATAAATTATTAAACATTGATAAGACTAAGATAATATTGACCAAATACTGGTTCTCAGATTATTTTTCATTTTCACATATTTTACTAAAAAAGACTATCTGAACATGACACAAATAATTTTAAGCATTCTAGATAACTTGTCTTTTGGATCTGTGTAATGTAGATAAACACATTACCCCAAATAAAACAAACAAACATCTAAAATACACCCAACACACACACACCAACATACACACTAATTTAAATTTTCTACACACATTAAAACAAAGTAAAAAACTAATAACCTTAGAAAAATATGAAATATACAAACACTACTCAACAGATAAAGAAAACGTACTAAATGATCACACACACTTTGAAGCCAACAGCCTTTTCTATTATATGACACACAACCAGAAGAACCCACCCCATTCCATAGTCATAAATCCATTCCCGTTAGAGCCTTTACACCTAACCGATACCCCCAGTAGAGGGTTAGCTCTTTAAAAGGAACGAATGTTTTGAAACGCGTCAGCAAGTAAGCAATTATATATTCACTTAGTTAAGTATTTTTAAAATTAGATAAATTGTGTTTAAAATTTAATAAAACCAGAACCTAACCTAAATGTACCAACACACATGGAATTGTATACACACAACATTTTTTAATAAAACATAGGACTATCTAAACGCATCACTATACAGTAATACCTCGACTTACGCTACCCCCTCTTATGCGATTCCCAAGTTATGTGGTTTTACATCATACTGGCCCAGTTACGCAGAAACTGCCTTATTCTTGAAGAAAATGCCTAAAAGAAATTTTATAGCGCATGAGGAGAAATTTTTCCAGGTTTTAAGGCCGCCAAAGACCGATTGACAGGGATGGTTGGTGCAAATACACCTGGTGATTGTGAGTTGCAATGTCTCATAGTTTATTGCTGAAAAAATCCAAGGGCCTTAAAATATATTTCTAAAGCTAGTTTGCCCATCATTTGGAAAACAAATCAGAAAGCTTTGATGACAACTTTCCTTTTTGAGGACTAGCTTGGTCATCATTTCATACCTCAAGTCGAACGTTACTGTCGGTCAAAAAATTCCTTTGAAGTAATTCTTATTAATTGACAATGCACCTGGCCATCCTCCCACTACTTTAACTAATTTCGACACACGCATCAAAGTGATATTTTTGTCACCAAACAATACTAGTTTGCTTCAACTGATGGATCAGGGAGTCATCAAAACATTTAGAGCTTATTAAACAAGAAGATCATTTGCGCAACTGCATAAAGTTATGAGACAAAACAACGAGCTCTCTCTTGAAGATTGTTAGAAACAATTCAATGTTTTAGATGCATTGAGAATCATTGGACAATCTTGGAATTATATTTTACAAAAAACTTTGAATGTCGTTTGGAAAAAGGTGTTTCTATTTTTTTTGCCAATGAAACTCAAGGGAAATCAGCCAGAGGCTGATGAAATTGCTGATGTGATTGAAGAAGTTGTCGGTTTTTCCAAACAACTCAATTTAGAAGTGGATAATGATGATGTTCAAGAACGGCTGGATTCACATAACCAGGAGCTGACAATTGATGAGCTCATAGAAAAACTTGAGCAAGAGCATTACCTTGAAAACGCAGATTCTTTAGACCCAGTTCACGTAGAAGATGAAATGAAGGTTAAAAACTTGACAAAAGGCCTTAGTTTAATTGAGCATGGTTTACAAATTTTGGAAAACACAGACTCCAACGATGAGCGCATTTTTGCCACAAAACAAAAAAATTAGCAATTTACTAGGAAATTCTGTGTAAGAAAAAATTTACACTTCGTTAAACAAATTTACTAGATTTTATGATGCCTTCTGTGTCAAAATAACTTCTTTTTACTTACTTCTTTAAAATATGTATTTTTATAATTTAACATTTTGTTGTATTATGTCTTTTAGTATGAGTATGTCTTTTGTTGTAGTATGATTTTAATACATATACATTTTTCTTCTAAACTGTTACTTTATTTAGTCTTTGGTCCCAATCAAACAAGATTCCTATGTGATTGTATATAAAATTATACCCTGATTTACGCGAATTTGACTTACACGGTTTTGCTCAGTCACACCTATCGAGGTATTACTGTACAGCTTTTTTATAATGTAGCTACAAGAAGTATGTAGTTAGGATAGATTTGATTATATAAAATTAAAAATGTATTGATTGCAACATTTTAGTGGATTACCCTTACAACATTGGGAACACAGATAATTTAAATTTCTTAAACACACAGGATTATACAAAAAATTTTAAGTTCATAATATTTCATTAGAAGATTAAAAATAATTACAGTATTTCCACAACCGAAATAAGCTACAAAGTTTTTCTTTCTTGAGAACAACAGTTCATTCCTAATTAATATATAATAAATTTGTCCAGTATTGCATTAAATAACCTGATTTTGTTCAACATGATAACTTGAGACAGATTTTTTTAATTAAAAAAAAATGTCAGCCACAAAAACTTTCTATTTAAATCCTTATCTACATTTCGAATGAAAAGCAATTATCTTCAGAGGAAATTAGTATCCATTATTGAAACTAGTATTCAAAGGATATATTCTCTGAAGATGGCTGGTTTGCAATCAAAATGTACATAAGGATTTAAATACAAAGTGTTTGTAGTTAACAGGTTTTATTTATATAAAACAAAAAATTTTAACACAGTTGCTCGAAGTTTTAATTGAGACAGATTGATTTATAAAAGTTGATATTTCATTTTCTTTTACAACCAAACCAAAAACTTTGTAGCTGTATTTTATATCTTTTTATAACCAAATCTGATACTTTCTAGTTATGTTGTAAAATATTGACGTTATATTGTAGTGTAAAACCATAATGTTTTATTTTTAAAAATTTGAGTTTATAGTTTTGTGTGTTGGTATATTAAAATTATATCCCAGATTTTACAAATTTTAAGTACTATTTATGTTTACCAACTCTTAAAATCATTTGTTCTGTGTTTCAGAAGCGCACCCAGAATTTTGTAAGGCGGTGCAAGGACATCAATAACAGAGGGGGGCATCAACTCGGTTGTAATATTACCCCAAATCAGTCAATTTACTCCAATGCATACTTTGTTTTACTTTAGGGCGCAAGCTCAACCACTGTGCATTATTAAGGGATAATCCTAAAGCTTTTTATTACTGTGCATTTAAATATTAATAACATTTTAATTTGCTAACTAACTAATGCTCCTAATACTTCAGGCACAGATGAAACTAAAAAATGTATTAATAACACTTATTTATTGGTCAATATTGGTGGTTAAATTTATATATGGCGCATGCGCACTATATGTTTTCTAATGAAGAACGACGCACCTAATTTCTTTTTCTTAATTGAGATGCCCAAGCCCAGGCCCCTCCCTTCGGTGCACCACTGCTGTGTTTTTTAGTAACAAACATGTTAACTAGTAAGAAATAGCAAGAATAAAGTAAACATTACTTCCTTCCAGTTACCCAAAGAATGAGATCTATGGCTCCAATAGGCTACTACCCAAGAGTACAACAGTTTTACTGTTATTACTAGGCACAGGGTATAACTTATTTTCAAGAGTTAATAGAATATTTAGCATGCCTATAGTAATTTGGTAACTGCCTTGACAAACTAATCATCAAGCTCAAACTAATTCTCATCTTTTGATAAAGATACTTCATCCAACTCCATCTTGTCAATGTTGCTCTCATCATTTTATAGATATATCCGACTCATTACAACTTTTTCCTTAACACCGACCTTCATTAGAATTATTTGTATCTAATTGAGGAACGCTAGATGTACAGCTATTACTCGTCTGGCAAATCATAATATTAAAAGCAAAGAGATCAAGCAGTAAAATCAAGATAATTAAAACTAGCAATTTCAAAGCAAAAATCCGCCATCATAATGAAAGAGTCCACAGTCTCTGGGATTGAAAAAACACAGTAGATCAAGAGCGCAACATAATGAAAGCTCATCATGACTTTCGACATGAAAGCAAATATTCACTGAAAATGTTTGCCAGAAGCGATCATTGAAAACAAAATTTTTGAGCTGATAGTTTAAAGAATGGAAATTGAGACAAAAAACCTGAGATATGGAATGAACAAAACTGGTTGCTGAAATTGGTTGACAAGGCTTACAGTTTATTGAAAAAAAACAAATTTTTTGATTAAAAAAATATGGCTCATATTCCCCACTATCCTTACGAGGATGATTTAGCTACTTATAACTATTTCTCAAAATTATAGCCATTCTAATCAAATATTTTTAGAAAGTCAGGTGTTTGATATCAACAATGAACAATTTTTTCAACAGTTTGTAGACATGTTCTCAAAATGCTGGTTCTAATAACCCATGGGAGCATTATGCCATTTTCTTAATACTGTATTTTACCCTCTTTCCTATTGTTTCCTTGCACTTATGAAGTTATTCCTTATGTCATCTTCCTACAATGTCCATTTAAAGTAGGCATATGATATTATATATACGAGACTTTGAACCTTCCCTATTTATCACACTAGAGTGTTTTATGTGCTTTGGTTCATGAATAATGAACCCTTTTAATAACCAGAACATCAAAAAGTATAATTAATTCATACTCTTCAAACCCAAGGAGCACTGCTACATGAACTAAATAGTGAATATAAAAAGTAATACTGTATTTTATTACTTAGCTGAAATTTTTAATAATGAAATTTTTAATTTTAATAATTTTTTGAAAAATATACTGACAATATTTTCTGTTGTCTAAATGATTGAAAATGTTATATCTAAACAAGTTATTCTTAAATTTAAATAATAAGTTTGACCAGTCTTTATTTAAAAATATCAAGTATTAAAGATTTTCCGACAAAACTTGCAAAAAAAATATTTATTTACAACAAATAGACAAGTTTTTAACTACCAAAATGCAATACAATATTAAAACGGAAAATTCTTCTTACGAAAAAAATATGGTTAATTAGATTAAATTAAAACTAATAAACGAATAAAAATTATGTTTACCTTGTTGCTATAATTAGATGATTAGAGAAAAGAAAACACTGTCTAATTGCTTCCTTTTCAGACTTGAAATTTGTTAATCGACTTCTTGGAGTTCTTGGTTTATCAGCAGGAATTTGGATTAAACTACCTGAAGCAAATAATAATAAAAAACGTTATTATTGTTTGTTATTATTAAATTACAGTGTTCAACTTCAACTACTTATATAACAAACAGTAAAGTTATCATTTCATAACTACATAAATTGTATTAATAAAGTATCATAAAATGAAATTCAATACAGTATCTTTTTCTCTACTGTATTATTCACTATTTCTCCAGCTAAAAACCTAAATTGAAGTGTATCTGCTAAAAAGCTTAAGAATCTTATCTGTCACTCACAGCATGGACAATGCGCTGACCTAGTGTGAAACGCGTTTGCTGAAAAATATCTGTAAGTAGTGGTTTTTTTCCAAGTTAATAGCAAAAGTGTAACTTTAGTAAATGATCTATTTTTTAAAGCAAATTCTTAGTTATATCAATGGTAAAAATAAATAAACAAATAAATAAGATTTAACAAATATAACCATATTTGTTGATTCCATCTTCACATAAGCTACTAGTTTTCACTAAAACAGTAAAAAACGTAAATATATACAAATGTTTTAGTGAAATATAACCACTAATTGGGAATATAAAAACTTATATTAAAAACAATCCTATTTATTAAAACTAATTATAAATATTGTAATAAACATAAGTTAATACCTATTTTAATTTCATCTATAAGCCTACAAGGAAATTAATAGATTAGTACTAGTAATTTTACTTTCTCTTTCCAAAGCTTTTATGTTATTGTAGTAGTATTTTTCGTTTGTCTAATGAGACTTGAAAATATAGTTAATTCTAACCCTGAGCTAAGACATATATTTTCAATGAGTTTTAATTAATTCAATGAGTTAATATAATTCTAAAAGTGATGTTATCTATGTAAAGGATGCATTATGGAAGTCTACATCTCTCAAAAGTATCTTCGCTAACATTTTTTAAAAATAGATTTAGTGGAACATAATTTACACTGAGGAAATGAAATAGACTCAGTATAATAAAAACTATATGAAATAATTACCTCACTTTTTTTATCTAACTTGTTCTACTAACTTTGTTCTATTTTCAAAGCAGGACACATATTTAAAAACTTTAAATGACAGGAAAAAAAGATTTTTAGGGAAGGTTAGGGGTATAATTTTATTAATCTTAACATTAAAACTCATTATCATTTAGACTAAGGCCTGTTTTAAAAACAAACAAAAGAGTAAATGAAAATAAAACAATGGATAAACATTATATTTATCATGCTTGAATTTATATAATAGTTATAATAATAGTATTAAAATAAGTATTTCCAAAAAAATTTGAAAACCAAAGCCAATTTGTAATCATGTCATAATTTAAGCAGATCATATCATTGTTAAACATTTGATTATTTTTACTAAATCAGTTATTTACTCCAGACTAAAACAAATTTTAAATTGTTTATTTTCAAGTTAAGTATGTAAATAATAACCTAAATAAAGTGTGATCACAAAAAATGTCACATTTTCCATACATTTATGAAATAAAATTAATAACATTCTTACTTCAATAAAAAAATCGACTTTGTGTGGTAAACACCCTTTTACAAACAGGTTGGTCCGGCGTGTAGACTTACTGTCAAATTACTGATAATGGTAGCCAGTTTTTTCTGCATGATGTAAACTTTATGCTTCAAATAACTGTAACCATGGGTTACTTTTAGATATTTATCTAAAAATTGTTACTACGAAATTGAAACTTTTACAACACGTAAAATTGATTACTAATAGCGGTAACTGGTATCACTATCACTTATTGATGTTCATTTTGTTTTCTGTACTATTAGCGCTCCCCTCTCTCGTTGACGCACGTTCTAATCAATTGCAAGGGGTGGTTTTAAAAGCGCGGGAAAAGGTCTGTGAAAATATTTTAAAGCAATACATTTTTACTTGGATAATATATTTTGTTTTTAATCTATTTTATTAAAATACATGGCTCTTTGATCATGGCAATTTGTTTACTTTTTTAATGAAAAATTAAACTACGATTTTAAGTGTTTGAAATGAAAATTGTAGAGAACGTTTTTTATTATAGTTTGTTTTTTCTGATTAGGCTGTCAATGATTGTGTTTACATTGAAAATTTGCCATATTAACTACTTGCACAAATTTAAAATGAAGTATTTAAAAAAAATAAAAATACAATTACTAAACGTTTTCAGTTGCTCCAGGCATGAGAAGCACCGTCAGTGATAAAGTCGGGCACCACGATCCGTAGTTGAGCTAAATGGTGTCAATTTTTTAAAAACGAATGTTCAGCGCTATCAAAGAGTGTAGCCTTATGTGGTATAGTACCAAGTATGTTCATAATTAGAGGTTTGGTATGTATGTAAATTTCATATTAGTTTATCTTTTTTCTTTGTGTTGTGTTTATCCTATCTTATTGTATATGTTGTTATTTTTAAGTTTATTCTGTAGCCCGTTTTTGACGATTTTAAAGGTCTAGTTTAAGCATGTGATTAAGGAATATGCCTTTTTCATGTGATGAGTTATGTTCATGTTTTGTATTTGATGCAATAGGTTATCAATTATAGTGTTACTGGATATATATATAAACATTCTATACGCTAGAAATTTATTTATATCGATTTCCTAACCATTTTTATTTCATGAAAAACTTTCTGTGACAAAACATTTTTAATTGGACTAACTTAGATGCTATTTGTCAGACATAGAGAAAGTGTAATTGAAAACATTTTGTTCACAGAAATTTTCTCATAAATTTACTTAAATTGTAAGTTTAGCCCTATAATTAATTAGTTTAATAAAAATCTTAAAGTTTAAGTGTGTCAAGGGAAATAAACCCCACAATTTGATTTAATTGCTAGTTTCGGTAGATACTGGTACTTCTTTTTTATATGGCATTGTTCTAAAGTGTTCTGCCTTTATATTCTTGAGCATATGCTTTTAAAAGCTTAATCACATGCTTTTATTTTCATGCATGTTGGAGTAAGCAGTTTAAAGTGTTGTAGGTGAGCGTGTCTGAGCTTGTTTGTTTTCTATAGATGTGAAGGTGTGTTTTGGTGTAGAGAACTATGTTATTGTGAGGTTAAGAAAATTAAAGCAGGCCTATTGTTCTGTTTCAAAATCTGAGGGGATGTGAAATTTATAGTGTATTTTGTTTATGTGGGGTAGGAGTTTCTTGCATTCACATATACTGTCTTTGTATAGTGCCTGAGCAGATCTATGGTTTTGTAAAAATATGTAGTGTTTGATAATTTTTTTAATGTGCCTTAGAAATATTTCACAAATTCTTATTGAACTTCCCATTGGTAGGCTATTTGGTTAGGAGTAAACATTGGAGTTTAAGATTAATTATTTTGGCTCTATAATAATTTGAAGGACATGGATGATTTCAGTAATATGGGTTTGCGACTTTAAGCTTTCATTTAAAGATATATTGGTATAAAGTTTATTATGTCAAATGAAAATAGAGTTAATCAACTGGTATATTCATTTTTTTTATTTCTATATGATATATGTTAGGTTTTATATGAATGTATCTTTGTTGAGATCAATGAGTTAGCTTATACTAAGGGTTAACTTATACCTTTGGAGTATCCTAGTGATTTACAATGGATCAGATAAGTATATTGAGTTTGTAGCTCAGAGGATTGGCGCTTTAGGGTGGATTTGTTTCAGATAGAATTGTACTTGTGATTATGATGTTTCAGTGTTGGTTAATTTTTTCTCAGTTGTTTAGTGTTTATTTCTTGGATCTGTTGTCAGTTCCGTTTTTTATTGATAGCAATATAGTTATTGATTCAATCATTTAAGGTATTGATGTTACTGATTATAGTGGTCTTGCTTATATCACCTTTGATGAGGGTGATGTGGTTTAATTTTGCTTTGTACTTGGTGGCAGTTCTAGTATCATTTTGTGATTAGTTTTATTAGTGAAATTTTTGTTTCATTATACTATTTGATTCCATCTTCATGTTAGTTACTACTTCTTAACTAATGTTATTACGTTACAATTACCTATAGTAGCACTTACTCTTTTGATTATTGAGGACATCCGTTTTAGGAGACGTTTACAATGAGAAACATCTCTCCAAACAGGCATTATCAATAATCAAAAAAGTAAGTGCTACTATAGGCAATTGTAACATAATGCCATACGTACAAGTGTTTTTAGTTATACAATTTGTATTTTTGTGATAATTTTATAGGTTGTATATTATTATTTCTATTAAGAGTTATAATTTAGCCCTTTGTCTAAATTTTAGATTCTTCTCTTGTTTTGTGAAGTTAGTGTTAGCGAGGTTAATTGTGTAGGGGTGGAATACCTTTTCATTGTAGGTAAGGGGGATCACTCTCTTTATCTAGAATTAGAAAATAGGAGACAAATATTTTTTATGTGAAAGATGGAAGAAAGCGTTAAGGTATTTATAAAAAGTTGTCATTGCAAATAATTAATATAATGTTTTAAAAAATTATTATTCTTTACACTATGATATATATATATATATATATATATATATATATATATATATATATATATATATATATATATATAATTTGGTGAACTGTGAATGTTTGAGAAAAGAAATTCTTAATACTTATGGGAAGATCCTAACCCCCCCCCCACCAGTATACATTTCTGGTAATTATAGGGTTAGATTTAAGGCAAATCTACTAAGGAATAAGTAAATAATTAACAAAAGCATTAAAGTTCAAACTAAATTTTACAAGCCAATTTTTGTTATACCTATAACAGAATTTTTGTCCCATAAAATTTGTTAATGTATACCTACAGGATGCAATTATGCACAATTTCAACCCTCCTTTATTTAAAAATCTTCTTTATGACTATCATCATTGGTTTCACTAAATATGTTTAAGGGGTAGAGCTATTAAATATTTGGGGAAGTAAATCAAATAAATAACTTTCAAGAAACTAAATGCTGTCAATTAATCTGTTTATTTGTATTAACACCTCAGTGGGTTTGTTGTTATGCGAGTGGGCCCAGAGAGGACAGATGTCCTCCACTTTCTTTTGAGATTTTGCTCAATGAAATGTATATTTAACAATGATGATATCTTGTTTTGGGCTAAGCAGGAATATGTTAAACACATTTTTAATCAAAAGTAACTAGCTGCTCATCAATAGTAAGGTAATCGTTTTGTTTGTGTGAATTCTTGCAATTCAGCATGAACATCTCAAAGGTTTCTCTAAATGCAGCCAGTTTGTCAACAGATTGTCTTTGACCTCTGTTTTGTACGTTATCAAATCTCAGAAAACGTAAAAGAAATAGAAACCTCTTTTCGCAACAGCCTCTACTCCTGTGCCTTGTGAATTATCCCACATGTCAAATACATTTCTTGTCCCAGCCTTCAAAACTCCAAGATATAATATACCAAAAAATGCACGAATTTCTCGGAATTCTGTGGACCTAACATCCCTTTCTCTGCCAAACTGAGGGTAAATGTTATAATCAACTATTTTCCCTACCATTTCATCATCAATAATACACTGTAATGCGGCTTCTGGAGTGAAAGCATTTTTCGCACACCCTTGCGGTCTTGAAAGATGAAAAACTGGTATAATGTTATATCTGGGTGTATGAGAAGTCTGGGGAACTTGAGGTCTTAAGGTCCTAACCTTGGTGTCCAATATTTTCCCAAATAAAACTCTGGGTGGACAAAGGGAACAGAAAGGACTGCTTCTTCTACAACTTCCATTTCCTCAGAATCATCAGGAACACTAGCTGGATCATCTTCGGCATCGATTTCATTTTCTCTGATCTCTGTGTGGTATTCCAAATGTTCTTGTTCATTTTCATCTTCTATAACTAAAGTACTCTCAAGAGCGATCAACCTCTTCAAATGTTGTTGGGTTCACCTCGTCAATGCTGGATGAGATTCTAGCGAAACGTCGGAACGGAACTGCGATTTTATGCACTGCAGAATGAACAGATGTACTCCAATTATAACTATTCGTAATATATATATATATATATATATATATATATATATATATATATATATATATATATACCTGTATATACCTTACACTGAAAATATTTGGGAGTTTGAATTTAAAATTTTATCAGATCCTGTTATTAAAAAGAGTTGCTCAGGAAATTTAGAAACTTAAATTTATTACATACGTCACAAGTACGTTTATTAAAAATATTCTTTAAGCTGCGATAATATTTTCATAAGGGGGTGTTAAACTCTAATAAAACCTGCCTGTGTATATAGTTACACAGTTACAATGGATAAAACCTATTGCCAATAAATGTAAAATCTGTAACTGACAGTCTGAAATCTATTTTTTTTGATAGTATTATATTTGATTTAGTATATTACAGAAATCAGTGACTGAACAGGATGAGACACACTTATGCTCGTGATGACTGAGATTGTCCTCCCTACAGACTTTGAAGGCATTTTGGGATTCATAAGCCTACTTTATTTATTGGGTACTAAAAAAGCAAAGGATTTGAAAACCGATGAGATGTGGCATAAAGATGGAACTGCCCCTAATGTCTTTGTAGCTACAATGTCAGAAAAACGTTTTCATATGCTCATGAGAGCTATTTATTTTGACGACAAAAATACCAGGGATGCTAGGAAGTTAATTGACAATTGAGCTCCTATAATGCAGGTATTTGAATGTTTTGTAAAAAAAGTCAGGAAAGTTACTCTTTAGGTGCTTTGACAACCCTTAATGAAATGTTAAAGCCTTTGCACAGAAAGTACAAGTTTAGAGCATAAATGCCAAACAAACCAGCCAAGTATGGCATAAAGATTTATGCTCTCGTTGATGCATATACGCTTTGTACATAATGTATGGAAATGTGTACCCTGGAAAGCACCAATCAGTCTGTTTGCTTTTGATAATAGTGCTTACAGTATTGTAAAAGACGTTCAGACCATTGAAAATACCGGAGAAAGCATTAAAATGGATAATTTTTTGCTTCGATTCTACTTTTCAACAAATTGTTTACAAATCTTCGAACAACCGCAATTGGTACTTTGAGAAAAAATAAGCCCCAAATACCACCATTGTTTCTAAACAATAAACAAAGGTCCATTCCATCTAGCTTGTTTGCATTTTGTAAAGTATTTAATAGCTGTACTATTGTTTCCTCATTTAAGAAACAAAAATAGAATACTTTCTACTATGCATGAGACAATGGAATTAATAAGGGACAAAAACCAGAGATTGTTACTGACTATACCCTTACTAAAGGCGTGGTTGACAATGTGGATCGAATTAAATCTGAATACTTTGTAACCGTTGGCCTTTAACAGTGGCCTTTAACTGGGTTCTGTGGATTATTGAATGTAGGTCTAATTAAAGCTCAAATAATCTTCCGCTCAAACACTAAAAGCATGTTGAGCAGAAGAACTTTTATTACTCAACAAGACAATTACTCAACAAAGTTCCTTGCTGTAATCATCTTGAATTCAATGATTAAAGTATAAGTATTTATTGCATAGCTAACTAAATTCTTTAGAAATTTGAGTAGAGTCTCAGGTTTGTAAATAAAACGATTGTTTCGGAACGTGCAGCAAGTAAGTTCTAAAGTATTCACTTAGTTATGCAATAAATATTTATAATTATTCAATGATTTAGATGAGCAACTATCGACAGTCTATCAATACCCTTGAAATAGAAGATAAAAGTCAAGTGAGACCTATAGATAGAAGGTTTGCTTTAAATACTATCTTGTAAGAATAAGCTGATTAACCCAGACCTGCTGCAACTAATGTAGCAACACAGTATGGAAGGAGCACCCTGTTTTAGCCACAGTGGTTTGTGGTGAATAACAAACTTTATGAATGGATACAGATGAGTAAATATACTAGAAAACTGTTTTTATTTGTGACATTGAGAGCATATATCAGAAAAATATTCAAGAGAACGATTAAAATGTATTGCTTAGTTTATGAATTATTATTTTTGCTATAAGTGATTTATTTTAGCAAAACCATTAATTATAACATTATATTTCCAATTAGTAATTTTTATTACCTTGATTAAAACATCTTAAGTTATCTTCGATGATTGGAATTGCTAAAATTAATTGCAAAAAATAGAATCAAGAGTAAATGAGTTATGTTCTATTGATCTTAAGACAGAAATAGTGGTGGGATTTCTTATAGCATGACTGATGGCGGGTTAAATGGCTTGACCAGAATTGCTATGATTTTAAGAATTAAAATAAGAAGCAAGCCTTTATGGACTAGTAAACACCTCTGGATCTTCCTGGCACTCTTTTGCTCCACAGTGACATATTTTACAGATACTTTGAAAATATAGAGAAAGTATATATTTTCTCAAGAGGTGGAGTCCGCAAAGTTAAAAAAGGAAGGACGATCACAAGAACTTGTCTTATACATTCCTACTAATTTTACAAATAACATGGCCATTTCTATGAATATAAAGCAAAAAAAAATAGCTTTACCATTACTGATAGTGCATTATACCCATTTTATCAATAGGGTTGCATCTTATGATAAATATGATGTATTATCCTTGTGAGAGAAATACCTTGCAATTATTCAAAAACATCTTTGTCAATGTTTTACAAATGCTCGTAGCCAACACACAATATCTGTATAATGAAATAGGGTTAATGGGACTAAAACAAATGTATTTTATGACTTTCACTTATCTATTGTAAACAGTCTGCTCCCAGACTTTCAAAACCTTAGAGAATTTTGAAATATAAGGAAATTCCTCTTGAAGCTTCGTTTTACATAGCCTGCATGAAAAGGCTTTCAGATTTACATAAATATTAATTACACCTTTTAGTTAACAGCACCTTGTCTACTACCTTCATAGGAAATAATAATTTCCATATTATAAGTGAAAATTGAAAAAAAAAATGTAGCACATCAACATCACTATTGGATGCAGTCAAAGTGTTGATTTGTTGTCTAATTTATCAATTAAGGAGTGTTCTATCTATTTAGTTTTTTTTACATGATACTACATTACTTTCATAGAATCATCAAATATTTGTTTTCTCCAACACTGTTCATAAAACTTAAATTAAAATATTACTCCGATTGGCAAAATATTTATTTATCTCATTGGACACTTGTTTCTCAAGTATTTGTACATGATTAAACATCAGATGTTTACTTCATTGTTAGCAGTTAGGAAAGCCTGATGTAATAAGTTTTGATTTGCTTTATTTTAGTTATAAAATAATACAAGCATAGAATTTTCATTCCATTTTGCTTTGTAATAATAGAATAATGCACATTAAAGTAAATGTTGATGATTTTGATGAGTCCTTCAAAGTTTGAATTAAACCAGGATAAACTTAATTAGGATTTAAAACCAGTATAAATGTTGTCAAAATGGTCATGAAGACTTTGAACATGCTAATGCAAAAAATCAAGCCAGAATAGACACACACCAGTAAATTAAAAAAAAAATTAAAACAATGAGAAGTGATTTTTATCAGAATGGTCAATGAGGGTGTATATACTTAAACTGGCTTATACTATGACATTTTTTAAAATGTTCTACACATGAAATATGTCACATAATTCATTCAGATACTATTGAACTTCATGCAATAACAGCATCGAATAGAAGTTGTTCAAAAATTATGAAAGGAGCTGACAGAAATGAAGAAATGTTCTGGAAAATGTACTAGGCTTTACTTCATTCCATTCTCCCAAAATTTAAACTAATTATTTGCTTTATTTACGGTAATTTTAAAATAACAGAGTAAAGTAAAAAAGCAAGGTTATATCCTTTCAATGATGACAATAATGAAGTAAATGTCTCTTTGTTACGCAAATACTTGCCAATTATAACATATTAAAAATTTTACCAACACGTCAGAAAAAATTGTACCAATTATACTAAAACACCCTGATTATTATGTTTGTAACATATTTGGAGACTCATATAATTGACATAAATACCAGTCAATATTCATGCATTTATTGAATTATCACAAAAATGTTTATAAACCTTGCTATATTATTTTAATTAACTATTAATTTTTATATTTGTTGATTCCATCTTCATGTGAGCTACTAGTTTTCACTAAACACTTGTAAATATTTACAAACTTGCCTGTAGTATCACTTACTTATATTTGTTGAGGACGGCCTTTTTGGGAGATGTGTCCCATTGTCAACTCAGACCATATCTCAAGAGAGTCTCTTGAGTTACGGTCTGAGTTGACAATGGGCCACATCTCCCGAAATGGCAACCCTCAACAAATATAAGTAAGTGCTACTCTAGGCAAGTTTGTAAATATTTACAAATATTTAGTTATTAATTTTTTATATATGCTAATGACAGATCACAGACAATTTTGCTTTTTTAAACACTCATAGTTTTGTATATCTTTCCAAAATTCCTTTTCAAGAGCTCAGTTTTAATTAAACAATTATACAACATAACTTACGATTTATAAAATACATAATATTATATAAAACATAAAATCAACAAATTATGAAACTCTTAATAAATATCCATTTACAAGTCAATTTTTTTAAACATATAATATATGTCATTAGCCTATATAAAATGTTAATAGCTATTAAGAGACAAGAAATAAAAATATTAGTTAATTAACTAGTGAATTTTCATCATAAAAAATAGAAAAATCTTTTCATCTTACCTTGTCTTACAAAAACTTGATTAACGTCAAGAAGAATATCACAGCCTTCCACAATCATTCTCTCCACAGCTAAATTTTTTCTTAAATTTTCTGTTTCGCTAACCTGAAAAAAGAAAAAAAATGTACCATGATTACTTATTCACTTGTATGAAGTTTTTTTTGTGAAAGAATATGGTTGATAAATGAGTCAATTCTATAGACCTATTAATTTTATATTATCTTCAGAAATTTATTTTGGCATAGGCTTGATAAAGGCAATAAATAAGTTGCAGAAACATTGCAGAATGTAAAATAAAATACTCTTGGGTTTTTACAAAATAAATTAAAGTTCGGATGGTTATAAACTAATATAAAAGTGATTAAAAAATAAAATAAATATAGAGTTAATGGTTAGCAAGCATATTATTTCATAGAAAAATATATAATAATATAATAATATCTGTGTAGTTTTGATTTGAAATTGAAACACCCTTTCACAATTTAAATCTTGAAAGTCTTAAAATTATTGAACACATGAAGTATATTCAAGATATACATGAAATTCAAAGTAGAAAGACAAATAAGGTATTAGATAAAAGGATGAATTAACTATTATAACTCATCTTTTTTTAGTAAAAAACTAATCTTGTATTACTTAATGTCAAATGTTCTTATTACAAATTTTGGGAGATTGAAGTGTAGGGCATATGTAGAAATTCAAATAGGTAATCTAGTAAGATTTTATAAAAGTATAATTTAGTATTAGTATTTACATTTGTTGATTCCATCTCCGCGTGAGCTACTAGTAATCACTTACAACTTTTTTTAAAAAATGTTTTAACTTGCCTATAGTAGCACTTACTTTTTTGTGTTGAGGACGGCCGTTTCGGGAGATGTGTCCCTTTGTCAACTCAGACCGTAACTGATCTCAAGGTTTACGTAGGTTAGGGTGGGGGTGGGATATTTTGGTGGTGTGGGTGTATTTTGTGTGTATTAGGAGTTATGATGTCAAAAAGTGCGTGTGAGTTGTAATGTAATTGTGTATTGAGTATGTGTGTAGGGTGTAGTTTGAAGTGCCTATATATTTCGTATTGTTCGGTTGTGTAGCGTTGGTTATTTCTGTGTTGTTTATGAAGAATTTGTAAGTTAGATGTTATGTCTGTGTAGTCATGTTTTGTGGAGTTGAGATGATCGGCGAAGTTAGATTGGTAGTTATTGTTTTTTAGTGCTTTTATATGTTCTTGGTAACGTGTGTGAAATGACCTCCCTGTCTGGCCTATGTAAAAACTGGGGCATGAACTGCAAGTTAGTTTGTAAACTCCAGTGGTGTTGTAAATGTCCTTGATTTTGCTGTTGGGTTTAAATTGTTTGTTGAGAGTGTTGTGTGTGGAGTAAGCTATTTTGTAGTTGTATTTTCGTAATGTGTTGGTTAGATTGTGGGTTTTGGATGATCTGTAAGGTATTGATAAGTATTTTATGGGATTGTCATCTTGTGTGTTTGTATTTGGGTTATTATGTTTATTTTTTAGGCGGTTGTATAATTTGTCTATCATTGTTGGGTTGTATCCGTTTGTTTGTGCTATATATTTTATGGTGTTTAACTCCTGGTAGTGTTCATCTTTGTCTAATGGTGTTTTAAGGAGGCGGTATATCATGGTATTGTAAGCAGCTAGTTTGTGTTGGTGTGGGTGGTTTGAGGAACTGTGTATGGTCGTATTAGTGCTGGTGGGTTTTCGGTATAAGTTGAATTTATGTGTTTGTTTGTCTGTTCGTTTAATTGTGAGGTCTAAGAAGTTAAGGGAGTTTTGTTGTTCTGTTTCGATGGTGTATGTTAGTTTAGGGTGTATGGAATTTAGGTGTTTTAGAAATATGTGTGCTCTGCGTGTGTTGCCTTTATATAATGTTATGATGTCGTCAACGTATCTGTACCAGTAAATTATGTTATCTGAGTATTTGTTGTTGTGTAAAATGTGGTTTTGTTCGATGTGGTGTATGAATATTTCTGCTAAGATGCTTGCTATGGGGGAGCCCATAGGTAGTCCATCTTTCTGGCTGTAGTATGTGTTGTTGTAGGTGAAATAATTTTGAGAAGTGATTAATCTTGTGAGGTGGATGATTTCGTCAATGTGTGTATGTGGTGTATTTGTGTCTAAAGAAGACCCAACAACAAAATACAACACTCTAATCAAAGAAGCAATTAACAAAACAAAACTTATAATCCCACATCACACGAAAAAGCACCTAAAACAAATAAAGCCAATAGCCCCCAAACTAAACGCCCTGCCCAAACTTCACAAAACAGACATCCCAATACGTCCACTAATAAACCATACAAGCGCCCCTTCTCATCTTCTAGCCAAATTCCTCGACAAAACTATCCGAAACCATATAAAATTTAATAACCATTGTAGCATAAAAAATAGCCTAAATCTAATAGACAAAATTAAAAACGTAAATATTCCACACAACTCCACCTTAGTCTCTTTTGATATATCAAATCTATATACAAACATCCCCATTCCAGAAACCATAGACATCCTCAAAAACATGCTAATAGACACAAATACACCACATACACACATTGACGAAATCATCCACCTCACAAGATTAATCACTTCTCAAAATTATTTCACCTACAACAACACATACTACAGCCAGAAAGATGGACTACCTATGGGCTCCCCCATAGCAAGCATCTTAGCAGAAATATTCATACACCACATCGAACAAAACCACATTTTACACAACAACAAATACTCAGATAACATAATTTACTGGTACAGATACGTCGACGACATCATAACATTATATAAAGGCAACACACGCAGAGCACACATATTTCTAAAACACCTAAATTCCATACACCCTAAACTAACATACACCATCGAAACAGAACAACAAAACTCCCTTAACTTCTTAGACCTCACAATTAAACGAACAGACAAACAAACACATAAATTCAACATATACCGAAAACCCACCAGCACTAATACGACCATACACAGTTCCTCAAACCACCCACACCAACACAAACTAGCTGCTTACAATACCATGATATACCGCCTCCTTAAAACACCATTAGACAAAGATGAACACTACCAGGAGTTAAACACCATAAAATATATAGCACAAACAAACGGATACAACCCAACAATGATAGACAAATTATACAACCGCCTAAAAAATAAACATAATAACCCAAATACAAACACACAAGATGACAATCCCATAAAATACTTATCAATACCTTACAGATCATCCAAAACCCACAATCTAACCAACACATTACGAAAATACAACTACAAAATAGCTTACTCCACACACAACACTCTCAACAAACAATTTAAACCTAACAGCAAAATCAAGGACATTTACAACACCACTGGAGTTTACAAACTAACTTGCAGTTCATGCCCCAGTTTTTACATAGGCCAGACAGGGAGGTCATTTCACACACGTTACCAAGAACATATAAAAGCACTAAAAAACAATAACTACCAATCTAACTTCGCCGATCATCTCAACTCCACAAAACACGATTACACAGACATAACATCTAACTTACAAATTCTTCATAAACAACACAGAAATAACCAACGCTACACAACCGAACAATACGAAATATATAGGCACTTCAAACTACACCCTACACACATACTCAATACACAATTACATTACAACTCACACGCACTTTTTGACATCATAACTCCTAATACACACAAAATACACCCACACCACCAAAATATCCCACCCCCACCCTAACCTACGTAAACCTTGAGATCAGTTACGGTCTGAGTTGACAAAGGGACACATCTCCCGAAACGGCCGTCCTCAACACAAAAAAGTAAGTGCTACTATAGGCAAGTTAAAACATTTTTTAAAAAAAGTTGTAAGTGAGTTAGTATTAGTTTCTGTAAGTACTCTGTGAATTATAATTTATTTACTAAGGATTCAGCTCATTGCTATTTTAAAACTTTTTAATTTTGATGTTATGATATGTTTAATGTTGGAGCAAAGAGTAAAATTACAGTTTGGTATTTCTTACTATTAAAATGCTTTATTTTGCTGAGCTAATAGGTAATCCCTAGGCTGAGCATTTGACATAGTTTTGTCAAGGAAAATAGCTGTTTTCCTACTGCAATATCTGTTAAATGTAAATCTGCTTGCACTGGATCACTGATCAGGCCGGTTCTTGATATGAACTGGTAGTTCTATTTGTCCCTACTTTTCTCCAATCTCTTAAGATTATGTTAAAATACTAGCTCTTTGCTCATTGTTTCACTTGGAATATTAATTAGGATATTATACTTCTTTTTGAAGGCAGCTATTACTGTTTTCTTCTAAAAACAGTTACCAGTATGTGTGGATGAATCTTCCTTTTTCTTTTGTGAGAAATTTAATATAATTTGTTCCTTCTATGAGTCAATTTCCACTCTTTTAGTATCTGCAAATTTTATCTAGTAATTCAAGTTTGACTTATCACATAGCGTGACTTGCCTTGGAAAATATAGAAAGCTTAACTAATTAACTTATTGTGTATGTGGTCAGTAGCGACCCTTTGTTAATGATATTTTTACTTTTAAATCAGATTTCTAACGATATTAAGGCATGGATCTGCAGTGATTATTATTTTTCAAATTTTTTAACATAAATAGGCTTATTTGCAATTTCTACCAGTTAATTTTATCCATTCAAGCAAAAAAATGTTTACTCCTCAAACCCTTAATATGTCACCATACAGCTCGTTCTTTCCAAAACGTTTCTAGTAGGTCAATTCTTGACTTTTCTTTAAATTTCCGATCTAATATATGTTTCAGTTTTTTTTCAAAAATTGACTTAATGTTTTCCTCTGTGATTCATGAATTTTAGTTTTCCATGTTAGCGATTATTACAGTATCTTATGAGTGGTTTCTTGGTCTAGAGAGCAAGGCGAGGTTGTTCGGACAAATGAAGAAATAGTGAATGCATAGACAGCAGCAAAAAGCTCAACAACATATTTACAAAAGAATCATTTGCAGTGCTAATATTTAAAGTTATAGCATATGAAATAATTAATTTCACAGTGGTATAGTGAAAACTCAGTTGAGTGATTTTGAAATTTTCCACTTATTAATTGGATGACAATAAATTTAAAGCTTAAAATAAAAGATTTTTCCACAACTAAATTGAAACAACTCATAAAAATTATCACCTTTTTGAAAATGAACAGCTGAGAAATGATCTCAATATGTAGGCTACTCTGATAAAGTAAAAACATTTGCTTACACAAATATTACTAAAGTTTTGTTGGGTAATGGCCTGGGCAAGGCTTACAGATAAACAACATCTTTGGTTCTCACATTTCCAATGACATTATGTTCACAAGTAAAAGACACATGAGTGCATTAAAATCCACAAAAACCTTCTGAGAAATTTAATGCCAAACAATAGAACAAATATCTTAAATACACTTGGGTCAGAGAAATTTCTATAGCATGAATTGTTAAATTACCAGAACTTCAAGGATTGCACCATTAACCTACTTGAAGGGAGAAAAGAGCGCTGCAAAGACTTGATTTTAAAAAAATTTAAGGCAAGTATCAAAATTCTTAGATTCTTCAAGTAGTACAGGTTCCTTTGCTACTGGAGTATGTTCATATTAGTTTTACACTTCTGAGATCTAGGTAGGAGTAATTGAAATTACTTCAATTTTGCTATCCACAATATTGATAATTCTATATATTTAGTTTATATTTACCTCTCGATTGTTCGCCATTATGAACATATTTAGTTAAACTTTTTTAATTTTGGATTTCCAAATAACTTCTTGAAGTTTATTCACTATTGTGTATGTCTTCAGCAATTGTTTCAGAAATCTTGGTGCTGTTCATGACGAGCTGGTTGTTAATTACTTATTACACTTTTGCTATTACTTACGACCAGAAATTTTGATACCTAAAGGTTGTTAAATTGTTAACTTACACTTGGAGGAAAACAACAAAATATTGAATTTCTTAGACATCACCATAACAAAAAATCAAAACAAACATGAATTCAACATATACCACAAGCCAACCATGACAGACACACTGATACACAATACATCGAACCACCCATTATATCATAAACACGCAGCATTCAAACATTTACTATACAGACTAAATAAAATACCTATGTCCACAACTACCTACACAGAGGAACTAAACACAATCAAATATTTAGCTCACAAAAATGGATATGACAATTTTTTAATAGACAAACTACATAGAAAAATACTCAACAAGAACAGTAACAACAACACAAACAACAAAAACATGAACACAAACAAATTCATCACCCTCGCATACATAAACAGACTCACAAATAAAATAGCACACCAATTCAAAAAAGCAGGATACAATGTAGCTTACAGAACAACAAATAGAAGCCAAACAGCCATCAGATACAGCATTAATAACAATACCAACACATATAATAATCCAGGAGTATACAAACTAAAATGCAACAACTGCAATAAGTTCTATATTGGACAAACAGGCAGATCTTTTGCCGAAAGATATAAAGAATACAAAAGCGCATTGCACACTACTATTGAATCCACCTTCACAAATCACCTCATGGACACTAAACACTCATGCAAAAATGTAAATAACATGAGCATCCTCCACACATGCAACATAGGCCATATATTAAACACACTAGAACAGTATGAAATATATGGACATAGCAACACACATAAAAATGACATCCTAAATGAACAAACACGGCACAGATCACACATACTCTTCGATCACATCACTTCTAACTTTCAAAAATGGTACTGAGGAAGCACAACTGCAGCATTTCTAGCGGCAAAAATACGAGGCTGAAGTAGTCGTAAGACGAAAACGTTTCCTCCAAGTGTAAGTTAACAATTTAACAAACTTCATTTAACAAAAAGTCTGTTCGCAAGTAATAGCAAAAGTGTAATAATTGTTTCAGGTTTACAGATATGGCAAAGATTTTTTTCCTTTAATTTTATAGCTGTATCTACATATATTCATTGCTATTGAAAGGATTGTTTCACTTTTCGAGAGAACGAGTCACATTTGATTACTATACCAGTCTTTCATTTTAGTTTTCCTTACTTCACTGTGTATAATTTTAACCTGGTAGTCTGTAATTTGAGTGTCATAACGGCATTAAGTTACAATTTCATATAATTTTAGTTTCAAATTTCATTCATGATAATTGGAGATAGCAACTTGTTTTCTGAGGTTCTTTTGATTTTTTTTTTATAGGTAATTTGTATTTTAGTTAACATTTTTTCAGTTTTCTTGATTTTAGCACTATACACTATAGTTTAAAATTCCCAACTACAAAAAATACAAAAAATATTATTGCTTGTTTGGAATAAACTATGTTTGTTCAGAATTAAATTCTTTTTACTTTTTAATGTTTTTGGCACATGACTCACAGCATTGAACAATGCACTGATCTAGCATGAAATGCATTTTCTGAGAAATATCAGCCAGTAGTGATTTTTTTGCCAAGTGATACTAAAAGTAGTTTTTTATTTTGTTTTTTGAAGCAGGTACTTTTAAAAATTTTTTGATAATACGTAAAAAATTTGCTGCATTACTGGCCAAAAATACAATTTATAAATAACTTACTTTCTTATTTTTCTGTAGAATTGGTAATAAAATTATTGACAAATTCAATTTTCAAGAATTGTTCAGTGGTGTAAACTTTTAAACTATTTAAATAATATTTAAAAGCTCATATTTAAAATAAATTGTTAATAATCTTCTAGTTAATACAAGTACAATTATATCTAACTAACTTATAGAACCTAAATTGAAATTAAAGTTATAAGCCTTCAAAAGTTGAAAATACAAATTTGACTTACAATTGATGAACGAATGTAAGATGAAATTTTATATTAATAAAGCGAATACTTCTTAAACTTCGTCTGAATGATAAAAATCTTGAATTTTATTATGGTTGATGATCGGTGAAACTTTTACATTTGAACTTAATAAAATAAAGACTTGCTGAATTGTGAACTTTAAAGTGTAAAAATTTCTGTTACTAAGCTGAAAAAATTATTACATGCTAAAAAATAGAATGATGATCTACAACTGTGGTGAAAGTTGTTGCATATATATAAAACTTTAATGAAATCATTAATCCTTATTTAAAAAATGTTTAAATGTTGTAAATAATAACTAACGATTTATTAAATTTCATTTTTATAATAGGTGACGACTTTTAAACAGGTAATATATTTTTTTTTCATTGACAAAACAATGAAAATAACTGAGGTACTTGGTCGTGAAAGGCAGAGTTAGGTCCTATAGTTATCTTGGACATATACCACTCAGCTGAGCTGGCTAGGAATGATAAAACCAAAACACCAATTTAATTTATTATTAGGATGGGGTATTTACTTGTATCAAGTTTAGTATGATAGTGAATAAATCTATATCTATAAAAATGAACGTTTGTATATGTTTGTGTATGTATGCTATAGATGCCTAAACCGTTGAACAGAAGTTGATGAAATTTGGAGGTTTGTTTAACATATTCCCAGGATGGTTCCTGTGAAGTTTGGTGTAGATCCATTCACAGGGCACAGCCCCATAAGCCTAGAATGGTTCAAAAACCGATGTACAAATGTATGTGTGTATGTATGTATCTTATGGGCACCTAAACTGCTGAACAGAAGTTATTGAAATTTAGAGCGATTGTTTGACATATTTGTGGGAAGTTTGATAAATCCACAGGGCTCTGCTCCAGAGGCTTAGACTGTTGTATGTATGTGAGTATGTATGTATCTTAAGGACGCCTAAACTGCTGAACAGAAGTTAATAAAATTTGGAAAGATTTTTTCAAACATATTCCCAGGGTGGTCCATGTGAAGTTTGGATCAGATCCATCCACAAGTCTCCGCCCCCGAGGCTTAGGATGGTTCAAACACTGATGTAAGTATGTGAGTATGTATGTATCTTATGGAGGCCTAAACCGCTGAACAGAAATTTATAAAATATAGAGGGATTGTTTAACATATTGCCAGGATATTTCGTGTGAGGTTTGGTGTAGATCCATTAACAGGGCTCTGCTCCAGAGGCTTAGGATGATTAAAAAACTAATGTATCTTATGAATGCCTAAACCGATGAACATTTTAATGACGTTTGGAGAGATTGTTTAACATATTTTCAGGATGGTTTTTGTGATGTTTGGTGTAGATCTATCCATAGGGCTCTGCCCCAAAGGCTTAGCATGGTTTAAAAACCGAGGTATGTATATAAGTGTGTATGTATATGCCTTATGAACGCCTACTGAATATAAGTTAATGAAATTTGGATGGATTGTTTAACATATTCCCAGGATGTTTCGCGTTAGGTTTGGTGTAGATCCATCCACAGGGCTCCACCCCAGAGGCTTAGGATGGTTCAGTGTACAGCCTTCCATAAGTCTAATGCTAACATGTATATCTATACTAGCGTTACTAAAATTAATTTAAAAGTAATATAAACATTATCTAAGTATAAAAATACATTATTAATTACTTTAAACAGTTTAAAATGGCTAAATTCTATGTACAATCATTGCTATCACACTTACTGATATTAAAAGTAGGATCGCCAATAATATTCTTGCAAAATTTGAATCAACCAAAGCTGTGCAACGGAACAAGAACAACAAAGAAACTGACACTTAACTTGATCCGGGCAGAAATCAGAGGTGGCAAGTTCAATGGAGAGATGGTCTTAATTCTTTGAATACCGATGATTTCAAAAGATCTACCTATTGATTTCAAATGATTACAACTTCCTTTGCAACTTGCATTCACAGTAACCATAAACAAGGCACAAGGACAATCATTGACCATTGCTGGATTAAATTTCGAACTTTGGAGCTTTTACCACGGATTATATGTTTTGTTCTTATGTGATGGGACACCTAGAATGTTTATGTTTATACGCCTAATGAAATGAAGAAAAACATTGTCTATTCTCTAGCATTGCAGTACACGAAATATAATTATTTAGATGTTTGATTTGCTTTTCTTACAAAAATTTTGATTTTGGGCACAGCAATGTGTGCCGGGTAGTGCTAGTTTGTTTTAATTAACCACAGCATTTCTGAGAATTGATGTGGACATAAGATAAGAGTGGGTTTTCTGGATTCACTGTAGATAACCTGCAAACAGATGGATCCCAGATACATATTATATACTCAATATAACTTACTTATCTTGACAACTGGTATATGAGAAGCAAAAATTAAAATTGTTGCAGCGGCATTTTGTCCTCATTACTCTAGGTTTATATTCAACCCCTCTACAGCCAATGTGTAACAGTTAAATTGAACATTAATATTCTAAATCACTGAACAAATACGGTTTTAATAATTTTGAGTACAACTTGTAAATATTAATTCATTTAAGGATATAACTAATACTTTATACAAAAAATGCAATTTATTGATAAAGAATTGTAAGATTTTTGTTTTGCTTGGGGTGTTATTTGTCAGCTTCCAGCAACGATTTCTAGAAAAAAACTTCACTGTGTGAAAGCTAAGATAAACAAATTTGCAGCAATACCATGGAAAAAATGTTGCATTTCACGAGTTATACCTTAAGTTAAAATACGACACCCAAATCCAAGCACACTGCTGCAGTCAACAGATTTATATTCTAATTCTTGTGTGGATATAACAAGGTTTGTTTTTTAATTTTTGGAAATTTGAAGCCTATTATTTTTATCGTTTATATTTATTTTGTTAAAAAAAATAATAGTTAAAACATGTGAGGTCTAGTTATCAAAATAAAGATTTGAGTAGTAAATATTTGACGAGATATTTAGGAATGTGTGACATAAAATTTTAATTACTAATATTTACCTCATCATGCATTTGTCGAGAAAGGTCTTCGAGTTGTTGGCGAGCATTCTGAAGACTTTTCCTCTCCACATGGTCATGGGGTGTGTGCGCTAAGAGTTCATGAAGTGTAATGATGTATCTTGGGATCTGACAACATTTCACCATGACAGGCATTATTTTCAAATTTAAAACAAATTAAAATTTATTATAAATATAATTTTGAACTATAATTAAATAAGTAACTAAGTGAATACTTAAGAGCTTACTTGCTGACAGGAAGTAAGCTCTTAGGTATTCACTTAGTTACTTAACATGTAATTATAGTTTAATCAGTGAATTCAAGTTGATTACAACAATCAACTATAATTTTAGGGTTTGAAAACAGTAAAGGTCTTAAGCACTCTGCTCTATTTGTTATTGAATTAGAGAGAAATCAATTTTAAGTAAAGTTTATCTAAGCCAATTTATTATGATAATAGATAGTCGGTATTCTTGATAGTTTTATCTTTCTTGTAATATTACTTTCATAATATTTTACATTTCTCTTGAGATTTTTTTATGTTATACATAGTAATAATATGTCTTTTATAGTGGTATCATCGCCTTGGAAATTGACACATTTCTGTTGCTCTTTATCTGACATAATTAACTGTCTCTGAATGTAGGAAATTCAATACCTGTCAACTGCAATGAAGATATCATAGTTAAGAAGGCAACAGATCTATGTACCTAAAATATTCTTCCCAATATTCATTTTATTCTCTTCTTAGTAATACCATTGCAACTTTACTTATACCTTTTTGTTGATTCGATAAATTTATCGCTTAATATTTTTTTATAGAAAGATTTAGTACTGATATTTGTCAAACTATACATAATATAGACTACTTTATAAAAATAATGTTTTAATAATTTTTTTTATAAAAAATATGAAATCAACTTAAAATTGGTGTAGAATAAAAGAGGGGAAAAACTAATAGATGGAAAAAAGATTGACCTTAAAAATTTTAGTTGTAATTGAAAAATTAATTGTGTCTAGGCCACTTTTTTATAAGTAAGAATAGGAATTAGGGGTAAAGTAATTTTACAAAAGAGAATAATGTTGGACTAAAAATGTAGTCTCTAACTGGCCTTAAGTGCATGGTTTACCTTGGTGCTCAACAAAGCTTTTAGACTGAAACTTTCAGTAAAACATTTGTAAATATATTTACAACTTCCCTATAGTACCACTAACTTATATTTGTTGAGGAGGGCTGTTTTAGGTAATGTGTCCATTGTTAACTCAGACCATAACTGATCACAAAGTTCTCGTAGGATAGGGTGCGGGTGGGATATTATGGTGGGTGTGATGGTGTATTTAGTGAACATTAGGAGTTGTGATGTCTAAAAGTGTGTGCGAGTTATAATGTAATTGGATGTTGATTATGTATGTAGGGTGTAGTTTGAAATGTTTGTATATTTCGTATTGTTCAATTGTGTAACGTCAATTGTTTCCGTATTGTTTATGAAGAATTTGTCGGATGTTATGTCTATGTGGTCATGTTTTGTGGACATGAGATGTTTGGCAAAGTTTGATTGGTAGTTATTGTTTGTTAGTGCGTTTATATGTTCATGGCAATGTGTGTTAAAATACCTCCCTGTCTGGCCTATGTAAAAGCTGGGGCACGAACTGCAAGTTAGTTTGTAAACTCCAGCGGCGTTGTAAATGTTGTTGATTTTGTTGTTTATGTTTAAATTGATTATTAAGAGTGTTGTGTGTGGAGTAGGCTATTTTGTAATTGTATTTTTGTAGTGTATTGATTAGATTGTAGGTTTTGGATGATTTGTATAGTATTGTTAAGTATATAATGGGTTTATGGTATTGTGTATTTGTATTTGGGTGATTGAGTTTTTTTTTAGGCGGTTGTATAATTTGTCAATCATTGTTGTGTTGTATTTATTAGTTTGTGCTTAATGTTTTATGGTGTTTAATTCTTGGTAGTGTTCTTCTTTGTCTAATGGTGTTGTAAGCAGACGATATATCATGGTGTTATAAGCGGCTAGTTTATGTTGGTGTAGAGTTGTGGTTTGAAGAGTTGTGAATGGTACTATTGGTGTTGGTGGGTTTTCGGTGTATGTTGAATTTATGTGTTTGATTGTTTGTATGTTTGATTGTAAGATCCAGGAAATCGAAAGAGCTTTTTTTATAGTGTATGTTAGTTCTGGGTATATGGAATTAAGATGCTTTAAAAATATGTGTGCTTGGCGTGTGTTGCCTTTGTATAATGTTATAATATTGTCAACATATCTATACCAGTAAATGATGTTTTCTGAGTATTTATTGTTGGTAAAACAAGGCAATTCACATAATGTATGTAACAGTAAATAGTTCTTTTAAAAAATGTATATAAGAATTAAACATCAAAGAAGCAAATCATAGCTATCAAATAAATGATCCAGATAGACTAACTCTCATGGAATTTGAAACCTATATCTTAAAAATCAACAATCTTCTTTCCTTTCATTTTTTGTTAATCACTCATATAAAATCTTAGTTATAACAGGTGATTTGTCTGTTTTAGTCAAGAGAAGTAACAAATACTGCTTAATATAAAGTTTTATATTTCTGTCTATTATTTAGCAAAGCTTCAAGTTCTCATAGCTGCAGAGTATCTTTTGTAATGAGATTGTTTGGTTTTGTTTTTAGTTTTTATTTATTTATGAATTAAAGATTTTATTTAGTAGGCCAAACTAAAGCATAAGATATGCATTTGTCTTTGTTTGAATGCAGAAGACTAAAAATAGGTAGTTTATTTCTTAAATGTTTCTGATGATAGCCACTAGATTACAGCATAATCTTGTTTGTAACATAATGTAATTAGCTTATAACTTATACACCATTGTTTGCTATAAAATTAACCACTTGGTTTTTCTCGATAGATGCATCACCAAACTTCTACTTTTACATGGTATTGTTTTCCTTGCCTATTATAAGCTACATTACATTCAAAACCAACCAGTTTTAAAAATACTCAAGTAATGTTACCAGAGATCTTAACTGTCTGAAAAAGTGGATTTACAAATTTCATCAAAATATATAAATTAATATTTGTTGATTCCATCTTCACGTGAGCTACTAGTTTTCACTAAACACTTGTAAATATTTACAAACTTGCCTATAGTAGCACTTACTTATATTTGTTGAGGACGGCCGTTTCGAGAGATGTGTCCCATTGTTAACTCGGACCGTAACTCCCGTGAGTTATGGTCCGAGTTGACTATGGGACACATCTCTCGAAATGGCCGTCCTCAACAAATATAAGTAAGTGCTACTATAGGCAAGTTGGTAAATATTTACAAGTGTTTAATAAATTAATAATTTTAGATAAAGGCATTAGGAGGGAGAAAGACAATCTAAGGTGAATTTGTAAAAGCTAAATTTTGTAGTGAACTGCACTACAAATGTATGAATTTAAAGTCATAATACCAAATCAATAAACAAAACAATTGCTAATATTAGTTTAAACAAATTGTTAGTAATTATATAAAGAACAAGGAAGAGTTTTGAAAGAGTATTGATCTTAAGTTTAATATAGAGTCATCATGGCTTGTTCATTTCCTAATATTAGTTGAACATGTGATTTTGAAATTAATATTCTAGTGAACAATATTCACTTGTAAATTAAACAATTCAAACTTATTATATATTCCTTATCCAATTGTAATAAGAAGTTTTTCTATTTAAAAGAGCCCAAGACAAACAAACATATTTGACTTGCGTTTCATTGAAAATAATATCAAAATGCTGTGTTCGTATACAAATCTCAACTTTCATTAATGTAACATTACACATTCTGGGTTTAATCACATTATTTTTGTTTGTGTAGTTCTTATCTTTTTCATACAACTGATTTCTTTCATAGACTAAGTTAAAAATTGGTAAACACTCTAAAATTGCACACTGTATTTTTTATTTAATTGGGACAAATAAAGTTTTTTTATTATATAATATGGTTAAAATTAAAATTGACTGTATCAGTTGTAGTCACATTCGTAATTGCAGTCCCACTATTCTATATATATGACAATCTATTCACCTGGTGCATTGGGTAGGTAAGGAATATTTCCAAGGATCTTCCTTGACATGCAGGCTTGTTCTCCAATCTAGACAGTAGAGCTGCAAATGGTGGCGATTGCTTACACTCAGTCAGTACTTGCAGGCTGTAGTGGTGGTTCCGAACATACTCTTGGTAAATGCTCAGCATCGGCAGCAACATATCAAACAAATCTCCTGGACAAAATCAGAACCTCGAGAAAATTCAGTTAACTTTAAAAAATTATAATCAAACTCTATAATTTTATTACAAAAAATCAAAAAGTATGCCTATAAAGAATGTCTTTATGCAGAAAAAAGTGAAATATATGGTTATTTAAGAATACAGTATATAAAAAACTAAAAGAGTATCATCAAAAGTATAAGTATAGGTTGGTAAATAAAATTAAATACTAGTATATCACTTTTATTTGTGTAAACAGAGAAAAAAATTATATTAAATCTGGTGATATTATAATAAACTTGGTATTCGGATAACAAAAGGGACACTAATATCAGTCACATAAACACGTAATTTTAAAAAATAGAGAAATTATAACTTTTTTACTTGACTAGAAAAAAAATATTAATTAGTTATAAAAATTAAACTGTAACTGAATGGAAAAATAAGTATAAGTTTTGTATAGTTAAATATAACTTTAATTGTTTTTAAATGAACAAAAAATAAAAACATCGTGTTTATTTCTGAATGAGTTGATGTAAAGAGGGGGTGATGTTGATGGGAAAACCTAGTCAGCACAGGGCCCATCAACCACAGACTTCCACGAGCTGTAGGCGTTGCCAAGTTCAGAATGCAAACCTGCCATGACTATGACCTGGCTACCCATCTACATCGCATCAGTGTGCTCAAAACACCGGAATGCCCTCTCTGTGGACACGATACGATGGATGTGGATCATCTGATGAAGTGCAGCGCGCTCAACCATTCCGGAGATGACGATGATCCACTGGTTCGACTATACTGGTCAGCGCGCAACCAAATAGCTCAACAGCCAAGGGTGGGCGTTGGCTAGTAAGTAAGTAAGTTGATGTAAAGAATTACGTATAACTTCACCCTTGTGTAAATGAAGTGAAAATGTAAATTCGTCTTGACTCATTGTGTAACCAAAGAAGTATAAGTTAAAACTACTTAAATTTAAAATGAGTAACAAAAAAACTAAGGTCAATTTGTACTTGGCTGAAAAAAAATTTTTATTTTAGTTTTTTTATTAAATATTAAAATTAATATAAATATGTATATACTCGTACATATAACAGAACCACAATATAAAGGGGCTAATTAGAATGCAAAATAAATTATTAAAATGAATTAATTGAATTGATTAATATTTAAAAAATCATCAAATGTCATCCAGTACAAGTTTAAAAAATGTATTTGAACTTGAGTGGATGAATAATTGTTAGTGATTGAAAATTTAAACATGATATATAAAGATATATAGGGAGAGTGTAAACAAATAGTAGGAACTGATGAATTAGTATTTGAAAAAACTGTATTAACCCTAGAGGACTTGCACGGGGTAATTATTCTCCCAGTGAGTTTTCAACAAAGATTATAAAACAGTTGCAAATCCTGAAATTCTTCCACCCCTTACATACCTTCTAATTGACTCGCCCTGTATCTATTTCTGTCCCTACATCAGGTAGTTTGACAGTTTTTGTTTACTTATAACGGTTTGAAGAAATTGTTGCAACAGCTGGGAAAGTTTTTACCCTGCGCGAGTCTTCACGCTACAATACTGGTCCCTCTAAGTGAAGTCTATTTCTATTTGTATTTTGCGAGGTTTTTATAATTGTAGTCTATGTTAATTTGTATTTTACGAAGTTTTTATAAGTGAAGGTTATTTCGAATTGTGTTTTGCAACTTTTTTATCACATAAATTTATTTTCATTTTTTTTTGCAAGATTGCTGTGAGTGAATTTTACTATGTTTCGTATTTTGTGAGAAATTAATCACTGAAGTTCGTTTTAATTTATAAATTTAATAATCTATTTTAAATTATCTACGTATATATTTTGTCATGGCGATAATAGAGAACACAAATTTTATATTTGTAACTTTTAAAAAGAGAGACTCAAATAAAACTTTTTTTTAAAGGAATTAAAGCATTGTTTGGGGAGCATTGTATATTTGTGGAGCAATGATGTCTTCGTACAAAAATACAACAGACAGAACTGGTTTGCTTATAGTAACGTGTACAATGTCAAGACACAAATTCTATTTGCTCTTGCAAGTATTACATTTTGATATATATTGTGTTTGTAAACTATTCTTGTTTATAAAATATTTTGTTTTCATGATTATTGTAACAAAAAAAGTTTATTTACAATATAGGCTATAGTTTTATATTTGGCAATATTACAAACAAACATTTTAATGACAGGTGTGATTTTTTCCCTAAGAGCTTAGACAAAAAACAATAAATGCTGTAATAATTGTGGGAAAAGTGTTTGTAAAGACCATTTAGTTGAAGTATGTGAAGAGTGTTTTGACGTATAAAGAAGGAAATAATATTGCATGAGTTTGTTCATATCTTTTATAGTATAACAAAATATGTTTAAATAATTTTTTTATTTATAACATTAAATATTTTACTGATATTGACCTGAAAACTAGTTGGGGTAAAAAATTACCCCGTACGAGCTCTGGTGTAACGGGAATTAGCGCGAGTCCTCTATGGTTAAAAATAAGTGCAATCCACTGCAAGTTAAAAAAAAAATGTATTTGAACTTGAGTGGATGTATAAAAAGTATAACAATTTTTAATTTGTACAAGATATATATATATATATAAGAGTGTGAACTAAATGAAGGAATTGAAAAAATAATGTAAAATATTTTCAAACTTTATATAATTAGAGATTTGTCATACAATTTAATTTTCTGTGAAAGCTGGTAGACATGTCAATCATGAGATGATTAAGACCATATCCACAATAAGTCAAACAATGAATCTTTATTCAAATGGAAAAAATCTGTCTTAAATTCTGCTATTTTATTATAATAAAAGTAATCTTATTTGGTAAAATTTATATTTCACAAGTCTAGTGTTTCATTAAATTATTGAAAAGTTTATAAAGAAACTGCATTCTATGAAAACGTTTAAAAAGCATTACAAACAATAATATAACCCCATGATGTTTTTAATACAACACAAAACTACAACAGAATTTTAAAGATAACAAGCCTAATCAATTTATTTTCATTATAAAACATTTTTTTTATCACAAGTAGCCTGTCTTAGACTATTAAATAATTTGTGCCCTATAAAGAGTGATTCTTGTTCCTTACTGTAAATAAATAATATATGAAATCTGTTAAAATTTTTATTGTTTAAATTTCACTTTAAACCTGTAAATTAACATTACGCTTTATGTAATTATCCATCAAATAAAATTTCCAAAGCTTTTAAAGAAATTCTATGGGCTTTTCAATAGCTTGAAAACATTAATCTACAAAATAACTTTATGGGAAAGGAAAGTGATTTATGAGCTCAGAGAAACTTAAAGCAGAAGTGTAAGTGAGAGATAAGGGAGGTTTTAGAAAATAATGAATGAGTGTCTTCCTTTAACCTGACAGCTTTAAATAAGGTATGATGGTAAGTGTGATGTGAGTGTCAATTTGTCTTTGCCAGGAAAAGTGAATACTTTCTACATTATAAACTTCCATAAGTTGTCTTCGAAAAAGGGTACTTGACTGTTTGAAGAAAAAATGATAAAACATGTATTACTAAATACCGTATCTTGGATAGATAAACATTTCTCAACACTTGACTGTTAAGTAAGCATCATCTTTACTTTCTAGATAGTAAGTATTAAAAGATGAAAACTTTATCTTTATTTATATTAAAACATAAAGTCAAAGTTTTTTAAAAAGTTTATTTTTCAGGATTTATTATTATTTTTTTAATGCTAACTTTTAACAATTATTTTGTAAAACTATTTTACAAACATAATTATACACTTACAACTTTTTTTTAAAAAAATGTTTTAACTTGCCTATAGTAGCACTTACTTTTTTTTTTTTTTGTTGAGGACGGCCGTTTCGGGAGATGTGTCCCTTTGTCAACTCAGACCGTAACTCGGAGTTACGGTCTGAGTTGACAAAGGGACACATCTCCCGAAACGGCCGTCCTCAACAAAAAAAAAAAAAAAGTAAGTGCTACTATAGGCAAGTTAAAACATTTTTTTAAAAAAAAAGTTGTAAGTGATTACTAGTAGCTCACGCGAAGATGGAATCAACAAATGATAATTATACACTGTGTAAAGTAAATACAATTATTATAAACTGCCAGAATGAGTGTACTAGTTGCCGAGGTAGTTATGAAAGTTTTATTATAAGGAAAAGAAATCAGTGATATAACTCAGTGAAATTATAATTAGCTTTTAGAAGTGAAAGTTTTTGTTTGTTAAATAAAATGTTTTTAATCAATCACAGTAAAAATCCAATAACAAATATATATATATATATATATATATATATATATATATTCACTATAAACCCAATACTTTATGTACATTTCAGGTGACAAATAACAATCTTCAGAGGCACTCTGAAGCTACTAAATTATTATTGTTGTAGTTATTTGGTTTTGAACATATTGGCTGTTTTGGTTGTAGTTATTTGCCACCAATGAACATATTGTGTACCAGTTATATGTGTACCAGTTAAATATTGTGAATATTGGATACAATTAGGGTCGTGACATGAAACCTTTTGACCTGAAATTTAAAAAAGTTATGCCATCATAAGGGCTCAGTCACACATAAAAGTAAACTTCCTGCAATTAGTTTATATGTGACTACCGGCTATAGCCCTATGTTCAAAGAAAGATAAAGTGAAACTTAAAATGAATGAAATATATGTGGATGTGTTAACTTTGCATTAAAAAAAAATTAAATAACGTTCAAGTACTGTAGTGACAAATCTATGAAGTTATTTTAGAAATTCTGTATTATATTAAACTTGAATAAATTAGATAAAAAATTAATCAAGCCTCTCACTTTTAAGTCTATCTACTTTGAAAAGATATTTTTTTACTAAGTATATATTTTCATGATTACCAGGAAATCACTTTGAATGACCACAGTGTGGTTGACACCTGGCAACGCCTCTGGTAGAGAACACCTCTCCTACAAAGAAATAACCCTACCCACATGTGCCACAATTCTTTCCCTTTTCAAAACTCCAGTTGATATTCATGATCCTATCATAATTTACCTCATTCTCCATATATCTCTGCTATGGGTATAAAACGCTTTGTTTTCTTGGGAAAGTGTAGATTACTTCTCTTAAGCCCTGTCCAACTTTCTTGGTATAATTCTATCCTATGGCTCACAGCCTATGTTTCTTTGTAAGGTGATCAGCCAGTCTTACAGCTCTTGGATGATAGGCAATACTCACAAGATAGAAAGGACTGTCTTAGGGGCGTAAAACCTTAGGTGTGTGATGTAGGGCAGGATCACTCTGTGTTTAGAATTGTATTCCTGAAGTAGACGTACTTCCTATTAAGGCCATAAAGATGTCCCTATAAGATATATTCCTTGTGGGAGAAGGCTAGGGAGAAGCATAGGTAGAAATTAGCTTGAGAAAATTCATGTTTATAATGACCTTTGGTATTGGGAGAAGGGAGAAAATTTGGTATTGTTCAAGTGGATAGAATCATTTGTATTTTATACACTAGTTCTGAAGCTGTGCCAAAACAATCTGTCTACCAGTTGTTGTGAGGGTAGAGTGCAGCTCTCCATGATCCTCCCAGTTCAGACTTTCTTCAAGAAATAATTTTCTTTCAAATTGTAGATTACAGAAATTAAATTTTAAAAATCATCAATATTTTAAACTGGTGTCTATATTAATTTGATTTCATGCAAATTAGGATATCTACCCAAAACTAAAGTAGGCCAGCTCTCCATCCTGGATGTAAGGCCCTTGAGGAATATCTGGTGCAGGAAGAGTACAGTCTCACTGTTCAGGAAGATAGAATTAACGTCTTCATGCGAACAGGGAGGTTTTTTTGAGCTGGCGGCCATTTTAAAAGGGCGGAGGAAACAGGATACTAGGACTTCCATTTGCTCCATGTATTCCTCCTCAGATTCCACCATGCGGAACACCAGACTGAAATTTTAAAAAATACTTTAGTTATTTGTTTGTTGTGGGAAACAATTTCATAATAGATTGTCTCATGTGAGGTGATTTTCATGAGCAAGATATTTGGAATCCTGACCTAATATTTAAAATTATGATTATATAACCATTGGGTAATGATGAATGTTCGTAAGTGTTCCCTGCAGTCTTATAATGCTTTTCAAAGTTTATGGTGGGCAAATATATAGAATAGGATAGAGACTAAGCCTATTTGTGAAAAGTGACCTTTGTCACTTGTATGATACAACATATTGGTTTATGGCATGCATAAGTTTTCCTGGTAGCCTTAAAATGTTATTGCAAGTAGCCTATATGCTGGTCAAATATGTATATAGCAGGTAAGACCAAGGCTATTTGGAAAAAGTGAATTTAATCATGACAAAACTTATAAAACGATATAATCATTTATGGCATGCATAAATGATTTGACAAAAATATCTAAACTAGAGATATAATTTTGTACTTGAAAGTTGACGGAAGCTCTGATGGGGAAAAGTTACATTAAGCTTATATTATATCGAATTGAAAAATTAAGTTACATAGATCAATAGAAGAAAAATATTAATATGAGAACATTCACCTGTGATTTAGTGACATAGCGCTCTGAGCTAATTTTATTAATTACTTTGTGAGAAGTTGCAACAGTAAAGCTAAAAATTAAATGTACCTAACATAACATTTTGTATAGAAATTACAATGTTTTTTACATGGGAAGAAAATTACACAAAAAGTCACTCACAAAGCAACTGATTTTATCTACCATCGTCATACCAACAGATTTTCTAATATCTCATTAAAAGTAACTTCAGAATACCCTCAAACTTTGTGTGCTATGAATCACTTAAATGATTTTAATGGATCCCACAGTTCAATAGTTCTTTCAACTCATTCATGATTTCACTAGACAAAGATAAAATTAGCTGAAAACGGTATATATCAGAAGTCTCTCTGGGATATTCCAGTCTATTTACTCAGCAGATAAACAATAAAGTAAGGAATACAGAACAAGAAAACCCAGTTCATCCTGAAAATAGGAAAAGTATCCCACAATCATTCGACAAACATGTTTATTCAAGTCTTGTGTCCCAGATTTTTTTACTGTTTTGTCTGTTCACTGTAATGAAATTCACTCACTTCTTGCTACATTGTACACTTGGCTTAATCTTAGCGAGTTCTGAAATTGATTGACTTAAAATCTTCAAGAAATGCTTTTCCTTACATTTCCATTGTTTTATAAAGTTAAGGACATGCAAATATTAAATGTCGACAATCACATTGGCATAAAACATAAGATTACCTAGGAGCAGTTATAATGATTGTGACCTTGAAAAGAAAAGAAAAACTATTGAGCAAATTAAACATTGTAAAAATAAAACACTTTTCATCTATTTTAATTCTTAAATTAGAGCTATATTTTAATTAAAAATATAAAACATACCTAATTATTATATTAAAAAAAAAATTAATAATATAAGAAAATAATCAAAGATATAATAAATACAAATTCTTATATAAAATATAACAATGTTATTTGATTCTATCTCCTGCTTGGGCTACTAGCTTACACATTAAGATTTATTAATGTATGATAAGGTATACATTATCAAGAGCACAGCGGTACAATATATTACAATGAAAATATTGGAAAGAGCCCCAAAAATAATAAAAAATAACAAATAATAAAAGTTACTTAAGATTAAATCCTTTTGTACATTTCAATGACTATGTCATCATTATCAGAGGGTCTATTTGCAAAATACAATCTAGCAAAAAGAATGTACAAACCAGAGTGACGCCAACCGTTCTCTGCGGCCTCACTTCTATATATAGCAACCACAGAGAATGGTTGACCTCACTCTAGTTTGTAACTTCTTGTTTGCTAGATTGTATTTTGTAATAAGACCCTCTGATAATGATGACATGGTCATCGAAATGTACATAAGGGTTTATCTTATGTAACTTTTATTATTTGTTATTTTTGATTAGTTTTGTGGTATTGGTGTTCTCACCAATATTTTCACTGTAGTATGTTAAGGTGTATAGGAGTAAATTTGTTAATTTATATTCAAGTAAAACAGCCGAGATAATTTTCAGCCTGCAACATCAAGATTTACATTGTGTAGATTTACATGTAGTTACAATCTAGAATCATAAATTATAAAATGAAACCTTTTTCCTTTTAATATTTAGTTATGTTTAAATAATTAAAAGTTAAAAATTCTTTTATTTTTTTATGAAGGTATAGCATTTTTAAATTAACTATAAAAAATATAGAATATTGTTTAAAATATCCCTATCACATTCCACAAATTTAACGATTTGTAAAACACCTGAATACAAGTGGCATTTCATTAAACAAACATCAATATCAAGACTTGCCAGTTCATAAATCAAGATGGCTCATTCAAATTCAGCTGCCATTGAACAGAGTACATGAAAGTTAAACGAAATGACAAAATGAAACGCTTGTCTTGAAAATAAGTCCTAATGTGGGGGAGGGGGTTGTTACCTCATCGGAAGTAGACTGCCCTGCTAGTACTATATAATGTATGGGTCTTCGATCTCTGTCTGATCGCTGGGCAGTCAATTATGTATGTAATATTAACCTAGCTGAATATTTGGTGCATGTGTTCTATTATTGGTACGGTTTTAACCACTCTTAGGTTCCTTAAATTTCAGTAAGTTGGCACTACTGGAGTTTAAAATTGAAATTGTTTAAAACTTGGTGCATGTGTTCTATTATTAATACAGTTTTAACCACTCTTAAGCTTCCTTAAATATCAGTAAATTGGCACTACTGGAGTTTAAAATTGAAATTGTTAAAAAAAACTTCTTATTTATCTAAGAAAGAAGAAAAAAGTACATATTTTACTCTAAAATTGGTAAAAAAATGGATGTTTCATGTATATGCTTAGACTATGTTTTAAAGGCTAAGTAGCAATTATATTGGAGTTTTCCTATTTTATTTTTATGGTAAAATTATTGTCATATCTCAACACTGCTTTTAAATGCTGAAAATTTAAATTTTACAAGTTAACCCTTCGTACGCTTTAAGAGGAATATTCCCCTTATTGTAAATGTCACTTCACGTTACTAAACGGAATATTTCCCTATTGCTTATAAGAAAGCATTAGCAAGTAAAGTTGAGAAAACCGTCAATAGAAAGCGCTAGAATGTTTCTTTAGTGTTTGAGAATCATGTTTGTTGTAGGACTCGTTTCAGCTGTAGTCAGAGACAAACAGTTGAGTTTAGCTTACGTATGTAATAAACGCAGTCATTCAGTTGGAAGCCTGTAACGTGGCATGTATTCTACCCACCTTGGGAAGCCTATATGTAGATCTATACAGAAGGGGGATGTTTTTGCTTGTCGATGCGGCAGCAAGCAGTTGAGGATTTTTGCTGACTTATTTACTAATGTATTTAATTTGTATTATGTGTAGGTTTTCTTATTCCATTTTTTATGTTTATATTTTATTATTTAAAAAAAACCTATAGGCCTAGACTGAAGTTATGGATATTCCTGTAAATATTAAACATTTCTAACCTGTTTTGACCACAATTATGGAGTTATCTAATGCTATGTTAATGCCACTAATGCCGTTTTTTCCAACAAGAATTTTTCGATCAATACTAATCTTATAAAACTAAAACAAAATATAAGATTATTAATTTTTAAAAACAAAATTATCATTGTAAGTGCCTAATATTCAGTGCATTTAATATTCAGCGCCTAAGTGAAATCTGCAATTCCGTAAGTGGCGTGCAAAGGGTTAATACATCTATGAAAAGGGCGCCTGTGTTGTTCAATTCTTATTGAAAAAATAACGCTTATTGTAGTTTCAAGAAGATCTTCCTACTATAAATATGAAGGATTTGAAAGGATTGAGACGTGCAGCGAGGGTCATTACATACCTCCTCAGAAAAACTATAAAGTTCTTTTCTAATCTTATATAGGCTAAAATAACATTTTAAATTGGGGAGTTTTGCAACAAATTTTATATAAATTCTCATAAGGAAATCCAAATAGTATGATGAAGACGGTTTTCGTATAAAATACGTTTGACGTAAAGTTATGCAGTCAATAAGCAAGCGTATACAACGTCCGTAAAGGCATTTGGGTCAACCTCGTTTGGCGATGGGACATATTTGAGAAGCAACAGATCTGAAGAGCGCCTAAATGGACGAGCTGTGGTTTCCATCCATGAGAAAACCGTGGGGAAGTGAAGTTCTTTACGAAGTCTCGTACACTCAATATTTCTTTATAGAGTTTGGTTTATGAAAGTGAAAATTTAAAGTTTTCATTTAGGACCTTGTTTCTTCTTGGAAACGTTTAACTTGATTTCGTAAATAAATATCACCCTGTTAAAGTACTTCAATTTATTGTGGATTGAATAGGGCTATTCGTTTTACATGTGGTGCGTTTTAATTAATATGAAATTTACTTCACGTATTTTGTCAACTTGTGTCTAGCTTTAAGTCGTAGAAGGGTGTAAAATTAGATTTAAAATGAAACCTTTTGCCTCGGAGGCGTGAGAAAATCATTGTGGGGAGCAGGCGAAGTTCTCAACGAACTTTCAAAGAAGTTTCGTAGATTCAATATTTCTTTTTAACATTGTTTAAGAAAATAAAAAGTTTTCATTTAGGACCTTGTTTCTTCTTGGAAACGTTTGACATGATTTCGTAAATAAATATCACCCTGTAAAAAAACTTCAATTTATTGTTGTTTTGGTAGGCCTTTTCGTTTTACTTGGGATGCGTTTTAATTAAGAAGAAATTTACTCGTCAACTTGTGTTTAACTTTAAGTCGTAGAATGGTGTAAAATTAGATTTAAAATAACCATTTTTGTAGTTTTTAATAAAAGATATACGAGTCAATGTGATTTATTTTTTAAATAACGGTGACGTTTTGACAGCTTATTTGTCATCTTCATCAGGCCAATATTATTACGTGTAGCGTGTTACTCGCAGTACATTACATTCAGTATTATTAGCCTGATGATGATGTTGGGAAACTAGCTGTCGAAATATCAACGGTATTTTGAAAAAAAACATTATTGACTCAACCGTATTTTATTAATATCAAGACTAGTGAATATATATATATGAAGTTATAATTATTACTTGTAAATAATTTTTTCCACCACTAAGTGCAATAATTTTACATTTGTGATGAGGTACCTTTCGGTCACTTGACCATTGTCGAACCACTGATTAATTTTTCTCTATTTTTCTGGTGTGAATGTTCGGTCCGTGATGTTGGTATTTGTTGACGTAATACATATTCTTCTTCAGCCGTGTATATAATGTTTTTAAATAGTACGTCGTCTGCATATGTTGTCTGTAGGTTCATTAAATTGTTATGTATGTAAAAGGTACCTCTTTACAAAGGTAAAATTATTGCACTTAGTGGTGGAAAAATTATTTACAAATAATAATAATAACTTCATAAAGTCAGTGCAACGGAAAAATAATGGACAACGTGAAATATTACGAGATATATATATACATATATATATATATATATATATATATATATATATATATCGTAATATTTCACGTTGTCCATTATTTTTCCGTTGCACTGACTTTATGAAGTTAATATATTACTATTGTAAGTAATTTTATCCACCATTAAGTGCAATGATTTTACCTTGAGTGATGAGGCGCCTTTCGGTCATTTGACCATTGTCGAATCACTGATTACTTTTTCTTAATTTTTCTGGTGCAGGTGTTCGGTCCGTCGTGTTGGTAATTGTTGACGTCATATACGTTTCCTCTTGAGTCTTGTGTATTATGTTTTTGAATAGTATGTCTTCTGTATATGTTGTTTGTAGATTCATTAAATTGTTGTGTATGTTTTTATAAATGTAGTATTTTACTAGTGAGTTTAGTTCTATTGGGTTATTATTTATTTCAAGTATGGTTAGGTTATTTTCGTAATTTGTTATTTCAGGTTTGTGTGATATTAGGTGTGCTGCAACATTTGATACTTTTGAATTTTTGTTTTTGAATGCTCTATAATGTTCTTAAAATCTTATTTTAAATGATCTGGTTGTTTTCCCTATATAAAATGTGTTGCAGTCGTTACATGTAATTTTGTAAATTCCTGATAGCTTATGTTTTTCTGTATTTGTTTTGTGGTTTGTGTTATTAAGATATTTTATTATTTTGTAGTTTGATTTGTATGTTGGAGTGTAGTATTATTTATTGTATATATTTGTTATTTTTTCTATTTTGTTATTGGTGTATTTATATTTTAGGTAGATTTTTTTATTTTTATTATTTTTGTGTTCCGGTTGTAGTGTTGTGTTGAGGCTAGGCTTTTTTGTGAATTTATTGTATATATTTTGTATAAGGTGTTTGTTATTATAACAATTACCAACACGACGGACCGAACATCCGCACCAGAAAAATTAAGAAAAAGTAATCAGTGATTCGACAATGGTCAAATGACCGAAAGGCGCCTCATCACTCAAGGTAAAATCATTGCACTTAATGGTGGATAAAATTACTTACAATAGTAATATATTAACTTCATATATATATATATATATATATATATATATATATATATATATATATATATATATATAAACACACACAATTCTGCGTTGGAGGTGTAAAATATCTTTTAGTCTTCATGGAATATAGGTTTAGACATAAAATACGATAACAAATATAATAATACTCTTATTGTTAAGACTCTTATTACAGTAATAAAATTAAAAATAACGTAATATAAATTGGTTGGTAAACGTTACAAATATAAAAGTTAAAAGTAAAGTTTAGACTTTTGACTGTAAATATTCAAACTATAGTTTTCACTTTCTGACCTGTTTCTCTTGCGCATGCTCTCCGCATGTGGGCTTTTGATATACTGCTCGACTATTTGTTTCCACCTTCTCCTACACAACCAGCCGCGGAAGAAGCTCTGCACCTTCTTGATCTTCCTCAGTTCCAGAGTCTCCTGAGCAGATCTCGAGGCTCCTGTGGGCAGGGATCCAGTGGTCTGACCCACTGTTGGACCTGTACTGCTGCTGCTCGCGCGGGCAGTGTATGAAGGGACTGGCCGCCATTCTTTCTTCAAAGCGCACAGCTGTGGAAAGGAAAGGAAATCTGGTGAAATTATGCAACTTACTCGTCGTTACAATAATAATACAGTAATAATACAAACAGCAATACCAAAAGTTTGAGCTTCGCTGGTAGCCAAAGAGTAAATAATACTTATATTAAACTAAATAATAACAAACAAAATCTCACAAACTTCAATAACTTTTTATTTCATCATAAAGCTTATAATATTTTAATTAAAATATTTATAGAAATATTTTATTAAAACCGTGTTGCAGCATCGTAAAATAAAATGTCTTCACTGTAATCATATCCTCTAAAATAGCAATCCTCCATCTCCTTAGTAAGCAATAATAATGCAAGGGCAGTTTATATCTAGCCCTACCGTAGCCCTATCTGAAATAGCAATTCTCCATCCCCTTAGAAAGCAATAATAATACAAGGGTAGTTTATATCTAGCCCTACCGTAGCCCTATCTGAAATAGCAATCCTCCATCTCCTTAGTAAGCAATAATAATGCAAGGGCAGTTTATATCTAGCCCTACCGTAGCCCTATCTGAAATAGCAATCCTTCATCCCCTTAGAAAGCAATAATAATACAAGGGTAGTTTATATCTAGCCCTACCGTAGCCCTATCTGAAATAGCAATCCTTCATCCCCTTAGAAAGCAATAATAATACAAGGGTAGTTTATATCTAGCCCTACCGTAGCCCTATCTGAAATAGCAATCCTTCATCCCCTTAGAAAGCAATAATAATACAAGGGTAGTTTATATCTAGCCCTACCGTAGCCCTATCTGAAATAGCAATCCTTCATCCCCTTAGAAAGCAATAATAATATAAGGGTAGTTTATTTCTAACCCTACCGTAGTCCTATCTGAAATAGCAATCCTTCATCCCCTTAGAAAGCAATAATAATACAAGGGTAGTTTATATCTAGCCCTACCGTAGCCCTATCTGAAATAGCAATCCTTCATCCCCTTAGAAAGCAATAATAATACAAGGGTAGTTTATATCTAGCCCTACCGTAGCCCTATCTGAAATAGCAATCCTTCATCCCCTTAGAAAGCAATAATAATACAAGGGTAGTTTATTTCTAACCCTACCGTAGTCCTATCTGAAATAGCAATCCTTCATCCCCTTAGAAAGCAATAATAATACAAGGGTAGTTTATATCTAGCCCTACCGTAGCCCTATCTGAAATAGCAATCCTTCATCCCCTTAGAAAGCAATAATAATACAAGGGTAGTTTATTTCTAACCCTACCGTAGTCCTATCTGAAATAGCAATCCTTCATCCCCTTAGAAAGCAATAATAATACAAGGGTAGTTTATATCTAGCCCTACCGTAGCCCTATCTGAAATAGCAATCCTTCATCCCCTTAGAAAGCAATAATAATACAAGGGTAGTTTATATCTAGCCCTACCGTAGTCCTATCTGAAATAGCAATCCTTCATCCCCTTAGAAAGCAATAATAATACAAGGGTAGTTTATTTCTAACCTTGCCGTAGTCCTATCTGAAATATCAATCTTTCATATCTGTAATAAGCAATAATACAAGGGTAGTTTATTTTCAACTTACCTTAATCCTATCTGAAATAACAATTATATATCCACTTGATAAGCAATAATAATACAAGGGTAGTTTATTTCCAACCCTACCGCAATTCTATTTTAAATAGCAATACTTACCCCCTTAATAAGTAATAATACAAGGGTAGTTTATTTCCAACTTACCTTAATCCTATATGAAATAACAATCCTTCATTAGTTTGGTAAGCAATGGCAATGTAAGAGTAGTTTATGTCCAATGTTACCTTAATGCTATCTAAAATAACAAACCTTCATCCCCTTAACATGCAATAGTAAAACATGGGTAGTTTATTTCCAATTCTATCAAAACTCTTTGTCTCTTAATAAGCACTAACGAAACATGGTAGGTTATTTGCAATCCTATCGCAATCCTATCTGACGCAACCCTTATTCCCTTAGTAAGCAATAATAATAATACATAGGTAGTTTGTTTATTACTTACGATGTTCCATTATTAAAAGACAGGTAAATACAAAAACATATTTTATGATTGAATGTTATCTATACTTGTGGTTACTTGTGTTTGGGTCATGACATACCGTCAACTATGAATTTGAACGATAGTAA
>JBAIZL010000006.1:72163397-72170897 GCA_036971475.1 Prosapia bicincta | reverse complement strand
GGCTAGCAAGGTGACAATTGATACGTCACCATTTTTTTGAATACTTTATTGCGTACCAACAATGTGCTTTCACGCAACAATAAGATCACACATTAATGAGGCTCCACGCAACAATGAGACTTTACGCAACAATAAGGTCGTGTTTCAATACATGTATGAATATGCTACCAAGGAAACCATGTTAGGCATATTTTAACATTTTTATATTACAATGTAGCACTCTTGGGACCCTTTTTTGGTGTTGATTTTATAAAGTTTGGTGGTATGATACCAACACATGTACGTGAAGTTAAATGTTATTTTTTCGAAAAATTTAATTTTTCGGGGAGCTCCTAATAGTTTTATTACTTCGTATTGCTTCAAAACCTTCAACACACACAGGTATTTTTGTTTGAAAAACAGTTTAGTTTGAGCAATATTTACTTGGGCAGACGTATATATTTTATTTGCTTTTGTAGATACTTCTAAAAAGCAGTTTTTCAAGTGAATATCGATATTGATAAGGTACAATGTTACAAATTGAGCCATTTATTGAGTAACTCCGTTGTTATTAATTCCGATAATTAATACCTTGAAAATGTTTGGTTCACGGTGAGCGATGTGAAAATATTAAAATAACTAGCATCCCCTACCGTGGCTTTATCAACAAACGTTTAATTAAAAAAATGAAATCTGTGGGTTAGAGCGTACAGTTTAAAATTGAAAATTTAAATCAGAGGTTAACGAGATATTAATGATTAAAGTTTTTTATATTCGTATAGATCTACAAGTCTCTATAAATTTGCTCTTAAAAGCTGGAAGATTTGGCTAGGAGGGCGGCCCCTTGGATTACGGTCTATAAGTATTTCGTTCTAAAAATTATCTATTTCAGGAATTTCGCTTTTTTACTCGTTAAAATCGTAATTGTGCTAAGTTCTTTCTTAACACTCCTTCTCTTAGTCTTTCTAGCGCAAAAAACCTTTAAGTAAATAATGTAACCTGTGGATCAGTCTTTAAAGCATATGTTGATTATATTTAAAATATTAAATTACTAGTGTATTTTACGCTGTGTGTAACTCAATAATTTTTTGATTGGAGAGCAGCCAACTATTTTTTGTTTTGTTTCCATGGTAGATCTATTTATATGGGTATATCTTGGGTTTTCCCAAAGTAGCCGTGTTTTGGGTTTTTGCTTTCTCACCAGTTTAAATTGAAATATTAGAAAATACCTTCCTAGTACGTCTCTCAAGAAAGGGATTATCTTGAAATTTCCAGGTTGCTCGCTGAAACAGTTGCGGATGAGCGTTAATCAGTGAGTGAGTGAGTCACTGAGGACATTGTAGAGTCAGTGTGTATCAAAGTCAGGATATTGCTTTTAATAAATAGATACAGGTGAATAGAATCCTTTAAATATTATTTTTTCATTATTAGGGACCAGAAAAAAATTAATAATATAGTAAATTAATTACGGGACAAAAACATTGATTAGTATATACATCGTCACATATAGAAAATAGATTAACATTTTTAATCCATTAGGACACAAATGGCATTCGATTATTATATACATTTACTATGTACAGTATAAAATAAATCGTGTTAAATTTGTATTAAGGCTTTTTAACTTCTATTTTTACACTGATAACGGGAATGATTACTGGAAAAAAATAATTATTGTATTAAATTAATTAAGGTATTTAAATTACATCCTTTGTTATACAAATTGCCTACATACAATATAAAAACGAATTCTGTTTAATTTGTATTGAAGCTTTTTACTAATAGTTATTTAACATTAAGAGCGTGCAAAAATTGTTTAATATATTAAATCAAACAAAGGACACAAACCATACTGATTATTATCAATGTTCATTGCTAAACAATATAAAAATTAATTCTGTTAAATTGTGTTAAAGCTGTTTTACAACTACTTTAATGATATTAAGAGGATGGAATAACGATTAATATTGTAAATCGATTAGGTGACACAAATTACGTCGATTATTGTATACATTACTAATGTACAATATAAAAATGAATTCTGTTAAATATATGTTAAAGCTGTTTTACAACTAATTTAATAATATTAAGAGAATATGATATCGATTGTAAATCGATTAGGTAACACAAATTACATCTATTATTGTATACATTACTAATGTACAATATAAAAATGAATTCTGTTAAATATGTGTTAAAGCTACTTTACAACTACTTTAATAATATTAAGAGAATGGAAAATCGATTAATATTGTAAATCGATTAGGTGACACAAATTACATCTATTATTGTATTTATTACTAATCTATAGCATAAAAATATATTTGGGTAAATTTGAATTTAAGCTCTTTTATTACTGTTATAGTATAACGGGCATAAGAAAATCGAGAATAGAAACCTATTGGTGAATAAAAATTTAAACCAATTCCTTTTTAAAAGTTTGTAAGCTTGTTACAAGAAATAGAACACATTTTGCACTGCTCTTATGAGACTTTTACGCTCTACGCGAATTACTCGTAAATATGATACTCGTACAGAAACTATTATACTTGCAGTTATCTCGCCAAAGTCTTACTTCCAGATGTTCTAAAGTTTTATTAGAAGTTCTTGCAGTTGCTTTCATCTTTATCGCCTCGTTATAAGTTATTTGCCTAATCTATAACAAGTTTTAATTTTTAATCAAATACAGATATGTAACAAAATTTGAATGGACATCGTAAAGTTAGTGGATATTAAATGTAAGGATATTGCTTTTTATAAATATATACAGATGAATAGAATCCTGTATTTGGTTATGTCGGGTTACCAGAAAGGTGTTTGCCATTTTTTATAGTTTAGATTAGCTTAAAAAAGGAAAATATTGAGTCTAACTCTCAAGTCATACATTCTTTCGGAAAGAAAGAAAAAAAATAAAGTCTTAGAACCTTATCTAAAAAGTCTGAGAATAAAAGACTAAAAGAAAAAAATAATAATAAACAAAATAGGAAAGCATAATGCTGAAAGTGAAGGCAAGTGAATTTTAGGAATATACGAGTAGATAAGATGAAAAAGTGAAAAATTGTTCAATGGGACAAACATTTTGATAAAAATCATGCTGAAATTGGAGAGACATTTTCCAATAACAAAAAAACTAAACCTAAAAAAAGACATATAAACTCATCTTACCTAAATTATGGATATGTTTTAGAATATTGATAAAACAAGTGTTTTATGAAAGTTGAATTTTTACTCCTAGTGAAATAGTTACTCCAAACATGGTTAGGAAAATACGGTTGTTAAATTGAATTTTTCAGTTTAACAAATATCTTTTCAAATAATTTAAAACTAGTGTTTTAAAACACAAAATGGTATTATTTAGGCAACAATAAATACCAACACACAATCTATAAGTGATTATAGACTTATGGTTTAGATTTTAATGCAATATAGCTAATAAGCTATACTCAGTGATGATGATGGTTTTGTTGTTGAAACGAGTTTGGAATAAATTATTGATTGTGAGTTATTATTCGTTATTATTTATTTGTTATCAGCTCAAACGTTTTGCTAGAAATAAATTGGTGTCCATTTTTGTTTTTGTTTGAAATAGTATGTTTTGACCAACATCTGTCTTTCCTTTCACTTTATTGCTTCACTTATATCTTTTCAATTATAAAACTGATTTAATTAGCCTAAAAATATCCTTCATTATTATTACTGTTATATATATATATATATATATATATATATATATATATATATATATATATATATATATATATATATATATATATAACACGTAGATAGTACAGCTGATAGTTTCTGAAAAAAATCAGTGCCACTTCACGACGACTCAACTAGGTTCAAGGTCGTTAAACTTGTACGTTAGTCGTGTCACAATTAAGTCCAACAATGACAAAGTGATGGCAACTTTTATCGGTCCATAAAGTAACTGTTAGAGGCTGTAAACTTACCCTTGTCACTTTAAGGACAACTGTATCCAATACAAAGTACTTTCTTCTCTTATTTTCTATTAGAATGTAAAAACGAAAGTGCCGTGGAGGTGGACACTTTTGTTTAATTAAATTAACCTCTTTTATAAAGATTACCTAAACCTTTCTCATTTCGAATGACAATGTTTTTAATAAGTCAGTAAAGCGTAGTTGTAATTAATAGTATATTTTCAATTATAATTTACAAATTTGAAACTAATAGTTTTTTTTCTTTTAATATTTGGTAAAACCTTACAAAGCGTTTGATGACTTTAAGGAAAATATATGTGATTTAAAATTTTTTAAGTTTTATTTAGTGTTGAAAAATCGGAAAAAATGAAAGTATAATCTCCATTAGAAACTGCATAACAGCAAAGTATCTCAATATAATTGACCAATACGTTTACTACTACACTACAGACCTGTATTGCAATAGCCTGTAAGTATTATGACAGGCCAGGTTGTGGCGACCACTTCTATAAAAATTAGCTAAATAGTCATTTTAACTAATAAAAGTGTGAGGTGAAGTAACAATTGAGAAAAATGCTTCAGGTAATTCATTATTAATTACTATATTACGTAAAATATTTGTATAAAATTCCCTAGAAAGAAGTTTCTGCTCATGCAACTTGTAGCTCAAAAGCTAGGTAGAGAACGTGTCCTACGTCGGTAATGAGACTCCCAGTTGGTCTTTTGTTACAAAAAGCGCATCAGTCTAAATTAGAGACGTGAAGGTAATATGGCGCTAAGTTAAAAGAGTTAGGTGCGCGATATTCCACAACTAGCTTTAACGAGTTTCGTGTTTAAATCGCTTATAAAATTAATATTACTTGGTAGGTTAGTTAAAAGCATATCTACCTGTCCCTAAAGCAAAAAAAAGGTGTACCAACGTAACCTAGTCACGTTTCAACCTTTGTATGCAGATGCAAAACCGAGGAATATTGAGGTCACTAGTTTCTTGGAAGAAACAGTCTTTGCATTTTTTTTGTAACAAAACCTGTCCTAACTGGATACTTTATAGCTATATTTTAGACAAATATCTAGTATTATGGTATACCACAGCGCGCAATTTGTGATATTTACATATTAAAGAAATGCATTTTAACAGGGAGTGTAAGTTTGTACGACATTTAAGTTTTAACCACTATTTCTGTTTGGAAAATTTCAAATTACGAATGCATTTTGTTCGTTGCTTAGAATGTATTTTAAGGAACACATGGCAGAAAATGCTAGCTGATTAAATTTTTTTTTTTTAATATCCCAAGCACATTCCTTTAACACCAAGTCTCTAATTATTTACAAAATGTAAAACTAAACTGTATAAAATTAAAAATTTTTAAAATATACTTAAACACAAAATAAGAAATACTACCAATTTAACTTTATATAAAGATAAAAACAAAATTATAGAAGATGATTTTAAAAATATCTCAGCAATTCAATAGATAGTAAGTGTATCAAGGAGAATGCGACCTATGTAAAGGCAAGCTATAAACACAAAAGCAAGCTTGGTCGAGAGGAGTTTCATGTCACTCTCTTAAGCCAATCAACTATACATCTCACATTCTTCCAACATGTTAGGGGATAATAGCCAGAATATGAATCTTATCTAAAACACACACACACACACACACACACACGCACCTCACTCAATACAATAATAAAGTGACACCAACCATTTCCGAAATTATATTATCATTTCTGTTTGTTTTCAGGTAACAAGAAAAACAATCTATCATTACCAAAATACAGTACGAAGATAGGATGAAAACGCCTAGTAATGTCTAGTAATTTCTATCTATTTTACTCTTAGAAGGTTCTAGGCATGTCTGTGAAAATTGTCTGGCTGTTGTGTTCGCTGAAGCATGAAAGAACTTGTAAACATATCTAGCCGTGTGCTATAAATCACGAGTAGGATCTTTACCATTACTCCACTCCTTCTTAAGATTGTTGAAACCAAGAACATTTATTCATGACTACTGGGATCAAGATGGACTTTTAGGGAAAATCGTTGGTCTTCCATTCCTCAACCGCCTTTAAGCTCAACAGGGTAAAGGTGCAGACCACGATGTTAACACCAGAATCCTCTCCCTTCACGCCTCTCACGGTGTTCCAGTCCAATTCATCAAATCCCCAGCCCACTCTTGGAATTTCAAGTTCTTGATCCCCAACTGAAGAAGATGATGCTGTAGGTGCACGTAGCTCGGTATTAACGGACGGGTCTTACCTTACCAAGTAGAACAGATGTTGATTTTATTTCTGTAGATGCATAGTCTTGCTTATGCTGGTGTCCTGACCTTCCGGTTCCTCAGTACGGTCGAAAGTTTTCTTAATATTGGAGCTAATATCCAAGACATCCTTAAGTTATCTCTTAAGTTTCTTCTCTTTAAAACCTCATACGAGCCTTTCCATGACCTAAGGAGTCATGGAGAGAATTCTTAGTTTTCGGGGGTTATGTATCCAAACAAGATCTCGTGGTCTGAACCCCCTTCCTTTGCCTTCACGTCATAGCGCTGCTTCATTGTGCTGTGAGCTACTCGATTAGAATGAGTCGTTACACGGATTTCAACCAGTCACTTCCTGAGATTGACAGTGTAGACCCTCCTCCCAGGTTCACCTAGTAGAATCGCTCACGGGTGTTTCGCTCATGGGAATTTCAAGAAAGCCTCCTAACACATAACCATGTAGTTGCCTCAGATTCTAAATTATCCTTTTTTTCGGAACCAAGAGCTGTAGTTACAATATGAAATTAAATTTTCACGACGAAAGCTAATCTAGAGGAAGTGTTTTTATTATTTCTTGGCATTAATAGAGGTAATATATAACGGCGAAACGTTGTTTACTACAAAGCTATAAAAACTAAAGGTCTTTTCTAGGTTTTAAATATTTCATCATATATCAAGTAGCTTATAAATTGTTGATTTTATATTATATTTGCCTTCTACGTTACTTTGAATAACTTGTAAACTCAAGAAGCTCTAAATAAATTTTCACGCATTAAAAGAACACAATATTGGTCGAATTTAGACTGAGTACTTCAAACAAGGCGCAAACTCAGTACTTGAAATACAATATGCAATTAGACACGTACTGTTCTCAGTTAATGAAGCATATTCTATTCAAATCCCTTTCTAGTAATCTGTCTGTTTTAGAGCAAATATGAGGTGATATCTTGGGATAGTCTCACTGGCAGAATTTCGGCTCGAAAAAATTGTATTGTAATTAATTAATTTTTAATAATGAGATTGTTGTCTTGGTCTAGCCCACACAGTGCAACCTCGCTATCTCAAACCTCAATAACTAGAATCCTAATCAAGAGATTGTTTTCTTGGTCTTGCACAAACACAGCAACCCCGCTAACTCAAACCTCAATAACTAGAATCTAAATCACGAGACGGTTTTCTTGGTCTTGCACACACAGTGTAACTTCATCAACACAAACCCCAATATAGAATCTTTTTTAGCCATGTCGGACGTTCCATAGCACTTATTGTTAATTCCACCTCTAGAACTCGAATATTTTGAATAAAACCCTTGATAAATCGAACGT
>JBAIZL010000006.1:72145897-72158397 GCA_036971475.1 Prosapia bicincta | reverse complement strand
TTTTTTTTTAACACATAGTTTATGTTACTTTATTTATTTTAATTGCAATTATATAATAAAAAAGGATCTAAAATAAAATTTTTCTTTGTTGACTCAAGTAGGAATTGACTATAAAAAATTTGTGTTTAATTAATTGTTTTTGAAATGATCTAGAAACTAAAATAAAAGATTGCCTACTTAAAGTAGGCCTGCTTTCAACTAGGGTTAAGAGCGACGCCAGGTAGCTGGTAGCTCCCTCATTTCGATTTTATGACGGGGGATTAATTTTCACATCACATTTTGTAGTCATAAAGGCCACCACTCTTTTTGCTGAAAGAATATTTCCCAATACTTTGCCCTTTCTGTTCTAACAAAATCTTTTTAAACACGATCCTAATAATGTTTAAAAATGTGTGATATCTTACCCACGACCAAATATTTAGGGTGTGTTGTCTATGAAAGATAAATAAGAGTTTAAAATATGTTCTAAGACCTCTTTGGAGTTAATAAGATTGCATGTGTCCACTAATCATGCAAATCTCATTTTATTGTAGAATAGATAGAGGTAAGCACAAAGTTAAAATATTCAAATAAAGTCCTAAAACGTCATTAACAACACGCACAAAAATTGACACTCTTACGCAGAGGATCAAAGACATTCGAAAAGGAGCAAATTGAAACCTTTCGAATTCAAGACGTCTAATGTAGGTAGAAAAATCAGAAACACACACACACACACACACACACACACACACACACACACACACACACACACACACACACACACACACACACACACACATACACACATACATACACATAAACATACACACACACACACACACACACAAACACACACACACATACACTCACACACACATACACACATACATACACATACACATAAACATACACACACACACAAACACACACACACCTACGCACAACACACACACACACACACACACACACACACACACACACACACACACACACACACACACATACACACACACACACACACACACACACACACTCACACACACACACACATACAAACACAATAGTGTATTATTTTTTGTCTCCTAACCTGCTGTTCCAATAAAGGATGACTGCAAATCAGGATCTAGCACCATATTACTGGCTTACAAATCTTCTTGTAACTAATAATTTCTTGATTGTATTTTTAATAAAAAAGCATTTCGGTCTCTGAAGAAAATACCCTACATTAGCCACTATTTACTCTATATAGAAGTAACGACCCCTAGAATGTTTAAACATTTTTCTAACTTACAAAATTAGAAACAAGGCGTTAAGATTGACCATTTTATTAACCCTGCTACACGCACACGAGCCTAACATTTCGGTGCGTTTTTCAATAGATCCTTTCCGTTCAAATACCAAGCTCTAATTGATGGGTTCTGTGATTGAGTGTGATTGAGTTGCGTGAAAAATCAAGACAGAACAACCGACTCACTTTAAAACAGTTTGACACACATACTGTAACTGAATAACTGGATATTATTGATCACTACAGATTAACAATTACTTGAAATCCCTCTGTATTGCTTGTACTGTTTAATCAAACAATACAAATGTCGTCTAAACATCCATTGTTAAATGCTTGTGTAAAATATTACTTTACTAATCACTATAGACTTAACTTCTGAAGAATGTTTTAATTTTTATAAAATACGAGTATGTTTTTTACACAGTCTCCACACAAAAAGGTTTTTCTAATAACTCACGAGCCTGAAAACACATTAAAATTTTGTTACATATCTATATTTGATTAAAAATTAAAACTTGTTATAGATTAGGCAAATAACTTATAACGAGGCGATAAAGATGAAAGTAACTGCAAGAACTTCTAATAAAACTTTAGAACATCTGGAAGTAAAACTTTGGCGAGATAACAGCAAGTATGATAGTTTCTGCACGAGTATCATATGTACGAGTAATTCGCGTAGACCGTAAAAGACTCGTAAGAGCAGTGCAAAATGTGTTCTACTTCTTGTAACAAGCTTACAAACTTTTAAAAAGGAATTGGTTTAAATTTGTATTCACCAATAAGTTTCTATTCTCGATTTTCTTATGTCCTTTATACTACAGTATTAATAAAAGAGCTTAAATTCAAACTTACCCAAATATATCTTTATGCTATAGATTAGTAATGTATACAATAATTGATGTAATTTGTGTCACATAATCGTTTTACAATATTAATCGATATTCCATTCTCTTAATATTATTAAAGTAGTTGTAAAACACTTTAACACATATTTAACAGAATTAATTTTTATATTGTACATTATTAATGTATAAACTGAAAAGTGTTAATAATAAGTGAACGTTAATAACTGAAAAGTGTTACGTAACGAGAAATGATATGTAACGCAACTGAAAATAATAACGCGAATATGAAGTAACAATCTCTTTCTATTATTATTTGACCTTTAAGCCAATAATTGCATTATTTCAAGAAATATTATTATTTATTTAAAGCAGCAGCGTTAATCATTATAGTATTTTAATGAAATTTAATTATATTTCACAGCCTATATATATATTGGCGTGTTTATAGCTATATTATGAGAATATTAAAAAACAAACATCAAGTTATTTTGATAAATTGTTAGGAATAATATAAAGTAAATCGATAAACATTTGAAATATCGCCACCTATCTTGTAAAGTCATATGAGTGTGAGGATGGCAATTCCCCAATGTTTCTAATATTTAATAATTTCAAGCATTTGTTCCCTTTTTTATAGAATCAATGGAGGGGACAACCCTCAGATAAAATTTGGAGTTACTCAAGCCCCGCGGGCCCCATGGAGTCGGCGCCAGGATTTGCTAATACGTTAGGATAAATACAGTTATCTAGTACAATGACTTATTAAATAATTGAGCTGTATTTAATAATTTGGTTCATTTACTAGGGTCATTGAAAAATTTAAAAGCAAATTGTAAAAATTTTTAATTATAATATTGTGAAATTTAAAATTTCTCTAATAAACAGGTTACGTCGTGTATTGTTGAGTTTGTACCTTTTCTATAGGGGATTGGAATATACAATAAATATTTAAGGAAAATTAAACCCTAAGGTAATGTTATATTATCTACTTCCTAATGACTCCACAGGAATTTATTTTATAAATAAAATTATTTAGAGTTACACTGCTGTTGCTAGTCCCACGGCTGCCAAGTTTTTTTAAAATTAATAATTTGTGTTATTACCAAGACAGTTAATTGCCTCAAGGATCGTCACAAAGGACTATGAATATTAAAACACTCGACGTGGGGCGTTTAGAAAGCCATGCTTGAAACATCTCTTAACTAGGCCGCAAGCTATATTATTCAATCATAAAGTCAACATCCAACGGAACTTCGAAACTCTAACCTTATGCTAAAGCAAAATATCTAATTTACAAAGTTTATAATTAGATAAAAATACGTTTATCACAATACTTTGTAATTTTAAAGCTTTCTAACTTAGATTGAACTTGGATTGAGCACTTCAAAGTGTAAACTAATCGAATTTCTATAAAATTAAAGGCCGATGGGAACAGCCTTATTAGGTAGGTTTGTATTATCAGTGTTCGCTTACAGTTCTTTACAAAATTAGTATATTCAATTACATAGGCTATTTTAGCTTAAAATTAGTACAATGTTTGACCTTGGAATAATTGAAGTTTGTACTAAGAAATTGCATAAAATATTCGTTATTCATGACAAGCAATAAAAAAAATTAGGTAACTACGAAAAAAGGTTAATACGTAAAATATTCAAAGAAAGCAACGAAAATAGAATCGCAACATTATGTGAAATTATGGGTAATGCCTTTTTTTTATTTAAAAGAAAAAGGGTTTCATTTTTGTATTGATTTTATTTAGCATTATTGAATATATAAATCAATTTAAAAATGATTTTGACGTATTAAAATTTTGTTAAAACCATGGTATCTTAACACAGTATTTCAAATTTAACAAATTATAAGATTACATGGTCCCTTTTTGTGCAATAGTGTACGCAAGAAATCAACTGCCTTTTGATGTTTTTTACACTGAATTTTGTGATATTTCTTGTGTGTTTTTGTTTATGTAATGTCGCTGAGTTTTAACGTGTGTTGGTTGTTTTTAAATATGTAAACACCTGTATTGTTGTTCTCAATAAACATTAACAATAAATTTTATAAATAAATTTTTAGTTCAGGGAGGATTCCAGTATGAAATTTAGAGGAACGTTTTAAAACCTAGGTTTTATTGTGATCCCAGTTGCAAACGATATAGGTTAGACAAAATATACCTGATGATGGAGAAAGTCTTCAGAAATATAGAAAACTAATAAAACTTGGTGATGACGTCTGGAATATTTAAAATTTTGAAAAAGACAAAATTAACCTCACTTCACAACATACATACAAATCGTTATACACACACAAACACACACACACACACACACACACACACACACACACACACACACACACACACACACACACACACACACACACACACACACACACACACACACACACACACACACACACACACATACACACACTTTTGTATATTTCTAATTTAATTTATTATTTAAAAGGTTTAATTCTTTTGTTAAACATTCTTGACTTCACTTATTTTGAGATTTGTCACAATCACGATTTATTTTATACATAATTTACTTAGTTATTTTTGAAATAGGGTACCTGTTTAAAGTCCCTGTTCGGGCGCCAATTCTGCAACGTTCCTCCATCTCTTCTCTTTCTTTTACTTATTTTTTTTCTTATCGTAATGGTAATGGTGTTACGGTGTTCTTATTTTTTATTATTTATTTATATATTCGCGCCTGCTTATCTCTGTTCCACTCGCGTTCTTTAAAATGTCCTGTGTTCACCCGTTATTTGCCACGCCTAAACGCAAGCCACTTCCCGATGATTCCTACCTTTCAATTCGTATGACCCCCCCCCCCAAAATGGTTAACAATCTTTTGTCTGGTCTCTATATAGTCATACTTGTCAGTAAAGTAGTCAGCTGGAAAGAAACAACATTAGCATGAACACACAAAATTTCCAAAAACTCTTACCATCTTAGAAGATCTACAGGCACAGCAAGGGGACGTGCAAAATATGATCATGTTTAAATTACCTTTTTGAATTCGCCTCTGTTCTTTAAACATGATCTGCCAGTAGGCCGACTTACTATAGAAAACCAATTAATTTTTAGAATAGCTCAATAATTTTACAATAAATTTGTCCTCAGGAGAGAACTCGTTTGATGAAACATCAGGCTCTGAATTTTATATATTTATTAATTAATGAAATTTAATTGAAATTGTAATTTGATTTAACAATCATTTTTTTTAGTTGGAAAAAAACTAAAAGTTTTATTGGTTGTTTAACACAGGATAAATTTAAATACCAAACGTTTTTATAATACGTTTAATTATTTGTTTTAAACTTTAAAAAAATTTGTCATCAACTTTAATATATTTGAATCTCTCTTTACAATTTCTTTGTCTTCCTTATAATCATAAATACTTGTTTAAATGTTTCTTATACTTTATATATTTAAGTATTAAATTTTATATATAATCGATTAATTACATTTACATCTTTAAACAAAAAATCTTTCCTAATCTTACATAACAAAATTTTTTATCCTTTAATTTTAAGATTGAATTGGTAAATTACACGTTTTATATCAAATAATTTTAAACTTTGTATAATTCTATAAATCTGGTCTTTCTGAAAATGATTCGCTTATGACCATACCTCTTTGTGAATCTAAATTTAATATTTATTACCTAAGCACTTTTATCATACAAATTATTTTTACTGCATTTAAAATTTATTTAAAAATTCTACTTAGAGTGAAGTCATTGTTTAATATTTATCTTATTGAAATTCTTTAATTTAATATTTTTAACTGACTAAATTTGACGTTATTTTTATATAATAGAGAAAATGACTTGGAAGAATTTCCCTGCCGATTCTAGAGTCCTCTAGTCTTGTTCAAGGTCCCTGGACAATGGAAGTAAAACTCCCTGGTAAGTCGATGGAAGTCCTTCTCCATTCTCCTCTGATCTTCCCGTCCCGGAGGCTGAGTCTGAAGCCCTCGTCCGTGGATCAAATTAGACGGCAGAAACGTGGTGGTTTGGATCCATCTGGCCCTTGGTGGTTGTCCTAGGCGCGGACCGGCATTACGACCGTTAGCACCTCGTATTAAAAGTTTTTACAGACTGCCTTACAGGTCCTTGCGTTCCTGTATTTATTTCGGCGATGTTACCCTTCCCCCCGCTCTTAGCTCGTCGCTATTTCCGTGCTTTTTTCTTGTACGGGCAGGTTGGACAACGTATTCGATTAAGCCTGCATAATTCTGTAATCGGTTTTGGAATACTGAAAAATGTCTATTTCTTAAAAATGGCTGTAACGTTTTTGCTATTTAAGTTTTTTAGATTTGGTTTTCTCTATTATTTTTGGAATTTGCTGGTCATTTAAAAATGTCAGTGATAGTTCTACGTGGTCTAGTTCTCAAGTTAGCATTTTTCAGCACTTATAAATTTTCACTGCACTCTCGTTTGTCAAATTTAGTTAGCTATTACAGTTTTATTTTATTTTAATTTTTAACTTGTCTTAATAATAATTATTCAAGAATTTGCTAGCTTCTTCACTCTTTACGTTTCTTTATACAATAAGTTAAAACCTTATTATTTAATTCTTGAATTTGTTATTAAAAATTTTGAAATTATTAATTTCTTAACTTGAGCGGCAATTCTGACCGTCTCAACACACACACACACACACACACACACACACACACACACACACACACACACACACACACACACACACACACACACACACACACACACACACACACACACACACACACACACACACACACACACACACACACACACACACACACACACACAGATTTAATAAAGCGTCCCTTTAATTACAATATAGCTACAAAATATCTGGCTAGGTTAACAACAAGTATATCTATACAAAGAGAGTGTGAATCTTTTTCTTTTTCTACCTATCGTCTTGCTAGACGTAATCAATGAGGATTATATAATGCCATATAATAAAACTTGGTGCTTCACAGCAATAATTTATAAGAAATACAAAAATAACGTAACAACTGTCAAAAGACTTTTAAACTAACTTTTGTTTGTAAAACAGAACACCCTGTTATATTGAAATATAGATAGAAAGTATCAGCTTAGGATAGGTTTGTTTGGTTTAATAAAGTAGACAAATTAATGTTGGCTAAGACAAACCTAAGTTGGCTATGTTGGCTAGGTTTTATTATACCATTTTGGATCGGCACACAGAAAATGGAGGCTGGATTCATTTTTAACAGTTTAAGTGATTACCTTGTGCATTACTAAAGATTATTTTTTAAATGTTATTTTTGGAAATTACTATTATTATTACAAGCCTGTATATGTTTTTTTTGGAGGAAACCTTTCGGCTTGCCGTCACGCCTACAGACGCTATACATATTTTAGTTGTAATTATGTAATAACATATGATTTCATACGACAGCTGATTTTGTGTTATGAGTTATATTACAGAACGGCTGTTTTAACACGTAGATTATGCTACTTTATTTACTGTACATAATTAGGTTAAAATTTTAGTAAATATTTTTTATCGGTTATTAAATATAATAACTTGTTTTCCATAAATCTTACTATAATTAATTAGGTGTAATGAATTTGACTTTTAATTTTTGAATTGCAGACGTTCTTAGGCCAGTCTGGCAGTTTTTAAGAATGGAATTTTTCCATTCTTGAGTTTATTAAATTGAATTCAAAAAATTTGTATTCAGTAAATTTTTTTAACATCTAATAATGGTTTTATATGGACTACATTATTTATTATTTAGTAATACATTAAGTAAATACATTTTACAATCTTTATAAAGTACATCTTCAAAAAGATTCAATCTTGTCAACCATTCTCATTGACTACTTTGAAATGAGGTCTGACGATCTGTTTTACATGGAAAAAATCGTCGGCTTGCAAAATAAAGTAAAAAGAAATTTAAAAAATATCTAATCCAAAGAGTATAAATTTGTACTATAGACCTATTTTTTCAAAAATTTACAAAATATTCCTTTCTCTTTCAAAGACAATTTATTTATCAAACATTATAACTAAAAAATATGTTTTTCAGTTTAATATACTTATTCAGAAACATCATAAATTATTATAATTTATTCAGGGTAACCATTTCTGCCTTTTTTATAACTAAATACATCCTTACAGGACGCGTTGTAGCTATATTTTATTAATGTAGCTAATAATAGAGATAGAGTTCTGTTTTCTAAAAAATATGATTTTAAAATATTGCAGGTGTTGTAAAGTTATATCATTCTCTCTTTAAAAAAAATAATAAATTTTGGGCGGGGTCATACAAAGTTTTAATATTTTTCCGGGTTCTTGAAGACTTTAAGCATCACCAGGTAAAACTAATTTTACCAATAACGATTACATCTGGGATGCCGATAGCAAACTTAATCAGGAGGTGTTGCAATTCGTATTTTATTTGTAATTGGTAGTAATGAACCAAATATATTTTTTTAAAAGCTCTTTTCGGTGCTTACAAAGCGAATGGTTATATAAATATTTTTAAGCCTTTAACATTCTGCGCACACGTATATAGGTCATTCTTAACCAGGTTTGTGTAAAGGGTCTCGGTTAAGTTGAGACACGGGTAGATGGGTTAATTAAGGTCGTTACAGCGGGAAATACTATTTTACAAAATATGCATTTCCTGAAATGTAAGAGGATATTTTTGAAAGAATGCCGTTAAGTCGAATGTTTTCAGAATGGCTCTCACAGATACGACTACCGTTAAAGATCTCAGGTTTCAACAACAAATAGGCGCCTCCCTAACCTCCCACTGTACAAATCCATTTGTAACCGATTTCAAACATTGCCTCGTTTCGTATGGCATGTATAAAGAGTAATCGCGTCTGATATTCAATCACCTTTCGGAGGTCTGAACAGATTTAGAAAACACTATTTCCTACTATGATGTTGTTAGCACATACTTTTCAAAAACATTGATTCAACTCTCATATTAATTTAACTGTAAATAGTTATTTAAGTAAATAGTAATACATAGAAATTTACTGTTAAAATGAATTATGTTTTAATGTTAATTATGTCAAATACACAAATACATTAAAACTAATATCTTCGATGTGTCTGAAATCAGGGGCGCGCCCAGGATTTTGTCAAGGGGGAGCAGAACTATAACAGGGCCCGGGGGGTTTCAGTTTGTTCACTCCCCGTACAAAATATCGAATTTTTATCACTCAAAAACTTATGTTTTAAGCGTATACAGCCGAATAAAATTTGAGATTTAGCCTGAGACTACATGTTTATAATCTGTGTTTTTATACTCTATGTTTTTATGTCATAGTATAGTAGTTTGTTTATTATTTTTCGATGAGTACCTTGGTCGTCTTTACATTTTGATTCCCGTACCATTGATTTTCATTGAAGTCATCTTGTCGGTTTTTTTTCTACTTACAAAATGATAATAATCAAACAACATTCTCTAATTATGGTCTAAACTCTAAGACCATGGACAGCAAAAACAAATCAACATTTGACAAATATATGGGATATTTGTTGTTATAAGTTGATTTGGTGAAATATGGACAATGTTATTAAAACTGTTTGTCTGCTCTTCTTGTCATGACATCTCGGAAACGTGTTTTAAACTGTAGGGCCTAATGTCTCCTATTTATTAAGCAGTTATTCTTACTAACGATCCTACTATAGCTATCTGACGATTGCAGAGAGATGTTAACAGCAGCCGAAACGATCATAGATGACAAGGACTGTTGTTATGATTGGGCAAACGGAAGATAAATAATTGTTAAATCATTAAACAATCCCCTAATTTTAATATTTTCCCATAACTAACAAGTAACTTCAATGCTTATTTTGTTATTCCTTAAGGGGCCAACTCAAAAACTGCGTATTTTATTGCAAAGCGAAATGTTAACATTTAAAAAAAATTAATGATACATTAAAAAATGGCTAACATTTCAATGCTACTTATAGCATAATAAGGCTCTTGAAGCAGGATACTTCAGACACAAATAAAAGTAATAAAACCATGTATTTTATCCAATAGAGGATGGCGCGTTTAGAATAAATATAGGCAATTAGAGTCCGTTCACTAGAGGACATACTGACTCAGAGAATTCAATTTACAAGTATGCTAAATGATATTTTCTATTGTCGTTCGTATTACCCTACACCTAAATTTTAGTTAAACATATAATATTTTCTTGACATGTTTAATTTATTTATAAATTTTCGTTTTTTCTCTTGCCAAGGGGGGCCCAAGACCCCTTGGCCCCTCCCTTCGTTGCGCAACTGTCCGAAATGTAAGTTGATAATTCTATTATTGTTTAACATAATTATAGATAGGCTACAATTAAAAACAAAAGGTGGACAAGATGTCACCCAATCCCTGTTATCACAACACTAAAAACCTTAAGATGTTTAAATTCGTTCCAAAATATAAAGGGGGTTGATAACATTTTAGGATAGTATTGTGAGGTACACGTTTGTTTGTGTTGTGGTAGAGGAAGTTAGGATTTAGTGTTTTAGCAAAATATTTAAAAGTTACAACGGTAAAAATTAAAACAGTTCACTCTAAATCTCACTACACATTAGTTTATTAAAATAAACAGACAAGTTTCGATGATGATGTCACTGTCATAAGTACTTGGCTACTACTAATATTGATGACGGAGACATATTAGTCGAAACTATTCTGTTTTAATAAAGTAGTGTGTTTATTTAATTAAAGTAATGTGTAGTGAGGCTTAGAGTAAACAGTTTTAACTTTTACCTTTGTAAATTGTTCTCACTAGCTAAGCTCTAATAAACTTAATATTTAAAAGTTACTCTTGGTAAAACTAAGATCTAAGTACATCATAAATATCAACTGAATTATATATGTCCGTGGTAAGGAAATAGCGCCAAAGTGAGTAGGGGCCATACCTACCTGGTCAGAAGGGCTTAAGTTGAAGAACTGGATCTATTTAGTCATCAACATTAGAACTAAGTATCTGGCTCTGGTGAGGTAATAGCACCCAACGTGGGGCATTGTAAGAATCATACATACCTAGATAGAAGGATCCAAGGTGCCAGATACTTTCATTATTGTTTAAATTTTACTGAGAGCTTTATATATAACATGACATAATTTTTGTTTCATAAATTAGTTTTGTACTTTAACTAACACCCGCTCTTAGCATTTCAGCCATTCGACGCCGCGCATCCCAGTAGCGGCCAATTCGACCATCTGGGAAGCCAGAGAGATATGGGCAAGAGTTTATGTGTTCACTGTCCATTCTGCCTTTGTGGCAGGTGTGTTCTTTCACTAAGCCGATCCGGTGGAGATGTTTCTGGAGGTAGTCATAGCCAGTCAGTAGGCGAAATCTATCGACCGCTTCCATAAGTGGTAGGGTTCGGGGCAATGAACCTTTGGCTGAAAAGTCCCATTTCTTTATTTTTGTCAAGATCCGCCATTTTAGTACGAGCATGGACATTGAAAAATCCGTCGTTATTGTTTGTAGCAGGGTTTAGGGGTCTTAGGACAATTGGTTGGTCAGTTATTGCACTCCGTTACCTTTATCATAAACTACGGCGTTTAAATAGCAGATAATTAGTCAAATTACTTTTTTTACTTAAAATGGTTTTAAAATTTATAAAATTTTATTTCAGCAAGCTTGATGTACAAAAATGTGGGAGGCTTTGTAAAGAAAGAGATAGATGGATTGACATTGCTGAACACTTCAAACGCATTCCAAGCGTTGTTGAAAACTGCCCTAGGCTGGTCTTAGCAAAATGTATTAATCTGTAAAGATCAAAATGATTAATCATCATCACCACTATCAACAGAATGTACTCTCAGCTAACGTTTTCTAACATTTTAATGTTAATAGCCTTTATAGGTTATAAAATAGCGAGGCTTAAAGCTCATATTTTTAGAGTCAATGTGGGAGGTTTGTAGCGAAATAGGGTTTTACTAGAGCCATCCTAAGTAGCTCCCCCATTAAAAATATTAAGACGCTAATACACAATACATTTCCAATCGTATATCTCAGGTATACCCTCCCCCCCCTAGTTTGATGATGCGCAAGTAAACAGTTTTGGTTAGGTTTATCCTAATTGCATTTCTAGCGAACTTACGTTGGAACTATTATATTTTAAATTTTCGTATTATCAACAAAAATATTAGAATAAAAATCATTAAAAGCATATTAACATATAGGAGTACGTCCAAAACGAGATACCTCGCAAGAAGTTATTAAAGAGATTAACTGGATTTTGGAGACATTCCGCCCGAAATATTTACAGAATAAACACACAAACACAATCTAATCACAATAATGTTTTATTAACCTTATGTAAATTTCGGTGGCAAAACCATCTTCTTGCGAGAGAAGCACTAATCTATTTTGTAATTTAGAGTA
>JBAIZL010000006.1:72110897-72140897 GCA_036971475.1 Prosapia bicincta | reverse complement strand
GCCAGAAGCCAATTTACTGATTGGGTGTTTCCCATTATTGGTCCAGCCAGGCTTTATTGAGTGTTTCTGGAAACCAATTTATTTTTAAAGGTAACTCGATATTAAATATTACAGCAAGTATTTTTATTACAATTTTTTTTTAGGGTTTAGTGGTCACAAAGTTTGTTTATGATGAAAGACATAAGAGTCTGCTTCTCGATGATAGTAAGGAATTGAATAAGCGATGGAAGAGTATAGAAAGTAGTGCAGTGTACACAGTAAAATAAGTCAAATCTTCCTCTATGAACCGAGGACTTGAATCCTGATTACTGAATAAACTTTAAAATCTAAAATATATAAAGTTGGTTGTTGTAATCATCTTTATTTCAATGATTAGAATCAGATTAGGCATCATTAATGAAAAGACGATTTCGAAACATGTTCGCATGGTAAATACATAGCTTTTTGGTATTGTAAATCTTGAATTTGAAAAAAAATACTACTTTTGGTATCACTTGGCACAAAAACCACTAATTATATTTTTCAGGATACGCGTATCGTACTAGATCAGTGCATTATTCAATGCTGTGAGCCACTGTGGTATATTTTGGTATTAAGTGTGTCTATCTGTGTGTATAGATTTTAAATGTTGTTTTTAATGTATAGCTTTGCGCTTGTTTTGCCCTTTCATGGGCTGATGTATTGTTGGAAATAATTTTTATGTTTGCATATTTAGGTGATATGTCATGTGTGATGCATTTTTTGTTAAATGAGATGTGTTGTGATGTTATGATTATCTTAAGATCAGTCCATCTGTATTCGTCGATAGATAGTCTTGGATCACCGATCCATATCAAAACTTGCTGATTTTTGTTTTGTACATCTTTAACTAAAATAAATACTAACAGTGTAACTTACAGCATTGTGCAATGCACTGATCTAGTGCGAGATGCGTCTGCCGAAACTATCAGTAAGTAGTGGTTTTTTGAAAAGCGATACCAAAAGCAGTAAATAGTGTTTACGTAGCTCTTTAGATAATTACCTATGAAAAATATTTAACTAAAAGCATTGATAAAAAATAAAATTTTAATCACGTCTACATTTACTGCTTGCTTTTCGGATTTTCTGCTTTCCGATTTTAGCACTTATATACTGACAAGTTGTCATGACAAATCTACGTACATCCAACTTATTTGAAAATAAGGGGAAAGTCCCTTATAAAAAAAAAACTGATATTTTTTAAGTGAAAAATCTTTTTGGGGCTTGACACGTTTTACCTTGCGAACAGTTCTTATTATCAAGATATTAAGGAGCTTCAAATTTATCTAAATTTAAACGGTAACATATGATTTCGATAATTTGATATGAAAGAGCTAAATTTACGTTGTAGGTAATTCCCTGGAACGACTGTTTCAACTCTTAGATTGTAGTTTGTTTATTGTGTATTACTAACTTGAAAGATTCCTATTAAATACTTTTATCGTTTAGTAAATATGTTACTTATAAATCAATAACTTTTATTAAAATGAATTTAAAAAAAGTTTATGCCATGATATTAATAATGAGCTATATATTTTCATTGCAATCTTTGGAATGAAAACTTTCGAAAATCCACCTCCATTTTAAGAACCAACTTCAATTTAGTTTGTTAAATAAAATGATTTATTCCGTAAATATCTCATCATTTATAAACAGGATTTCCAATAACTAAATTTATTGATTAATAAATAGATTAATTATGTAGTAATAAAATATCTAATAACTACATTCTATAGTCTATCAAGTTGCCATCTCCGTGACCAGTTCCAAGACGGCTACATTTTTTTTTAAAGAAAGTTAAGAAATTTTATAAATTTAAAAAATTATGTAAGTCCGTATTATTACAGTTCCATATCAACTAAAGTTACAGGTGGGGTTTGTGAATATGGGTTTTGTAACCTCACGTTACATATAATAGTAAACTATGTTAGAAAGATTATTGACACTCATTTCATTATCACTCAGTAAAATAGCATTCCTCTATCAAGTTATACAAAGTATTTTATCTATACGAAAAATAACGATTTATTTTTTTTATTATTTCTTTGTGATATTCTAATCTGAAAAGCCCTCACATCACTCATGATTACACGATCGTAACTTTCCATATGCATTGCCATTTAAAAATTATAATCGGCAGCCAACTGAAAAACATTACTATTAGCGGATGATATGCAAACAAAGGTAAACCGCTTGTGTATTCAAAGGCATTACAAAAATTAATCAATGTGAAAGGGGTGACGTCATCTATATTTATGAATTTGGAATTAGCATTTTAACTGGTTTGGAGTAGAATTATTCAGGTATTTTATTTGAAAATTTCCTTATTTTAATGGTTATATTTTATTTATACTTTTAAATTATGTTATATACATAAAACACACACACACACACACACACACACACACACACACACACACACACACACACACACACATATACAATATTAACCCCAAAACAAACTTTAAAAACTCGCACAGTGCAGTGAATCTAAAAATAGAACATAACGGTACACCAAGGTCAACGGGAAATCCACTCAGCTCGCAGTCTACAACAACCCTGTTCAGTATGCCCGAGGATGACGGCACAGCCAGCCATTGAAAGTTAGCTCGCATAAATACCAAGTAAGATTCCTGTTTAACTACATAAGTGAAAGTGATAAGTGTATACAAGAAAACAGTGTTGCAAAACTACAAATATATATATATATATATATATATATATATATATATATATATATATATATATGTTTAATCTTACAGTTTGTACACTTATTTTAAATCACTAAATTATATACAACAGAGTTTATTTTACATTACAGTAGTACATTAGATAACCAAAACCGCCTAGTAAGTTGGCCATATTAATCTGTACAAGACAAAAACTATTTACGATGTTTAAACACTGGTATGTAAATAAGATTTTGTAAATTTCAAACGTTCTTATAGTTTAAAAAAAATATATATTGATTTAAATTTGAACTCTTTTGTACAGGGTCTAAGCATTTATTTCAAGTATCTGAGGGAAAATTAAAACCGATTAGTATTTGTTTAAATTTTAAGTTTTAAGATTTTATAAACAATCACTATACAGCTCTCTTTTTTCTACTTTACCTCGAGCTACTAAATATCACAACTGTAAAATGTAATCTTTTTTTTAAAGTACCAAAAAACTTTAATGTACTTGGGCTGGGGATTTTCAAGCCTGAAACATCTCCCGGGTGCCCATACAAATCAAAAGTGCTATTTTCGGAGAATTATATTTTAAAAGTGAATAAATTAATTATTAAAAATACCGTAGACAGAATAATTAGTATACATAGATATGAAAACTTATTATATAAAGACCAACTTTAATGTAGTGTTCGAATATCGGAACCTAAAACGCTGCAAGGTTGACAAATAGATAGAGATTTGAAACACTAATAGACGAATAGAAAAAAACAAAATGTGGCAGCCGAGGTCTCCGAGAGAGAAGAGAAAACGTTAATACAAAAATCTACTCATAACGTTTTTACAACGTTCAAACATTTAATGACGAAATATTTCTTTGATGGCATTAAATTGATTTGTTTTTATAAATTGTCACACGCGCCTAAAAATATTTATTTTTAAAATAAAATTGTTATTTTTAATATATATTTTTTATACATTAAAATAATTGGAATAAGAGTAGGCCTATATCAATCATTATTAATATAATATTGAGTTTATCATAGTAGGATGTATTGATTTACAAATTAAAGTTTTAGTTTAGGCCTACTATTAACTTATATTGAATAATAATATTTTGTTTTAACTATTTCCCTGAGAGTAATGTAAACCGCCATTGTGTGAAATAATTCATTTCTTTTTATTCAATGCTTATACATATAATGGTATATACCTAAATCAAACCTTAAATATGATGACATGAGCCAAATGTTTTTCCTTTCCTAAAAAGTGCCAATCGGACTTGGAAGAGTTTTACTTTTATAAAGGAGTAATAAAATTTAAGATAGCAACCTCCTCTCGGATTACACGGGAATATCATAAGGCAAGTCAAAATCCCTCCAAATCCCGCACACAATTACAATATTTAAGTTTTTGTCTAAGTAAGATATTTATGTATATAAGCCCTACTATGAACATTTCGCTAGTATTTTCTCACATTTAAAAAAACAAACGGATACTGATGGAAAATGTCTTTTACAGGTTTTTTGTTCCTCCTCAAATAAAATATCGAAACAAGAAATAAATTACCGACGTTTTATTTTGTTTAGTGTCAGTTTAAATAATAATAAAATATGTATAAAGTTAAAAATGTTTTATGACATCATTCGGAAATATATCACTTCCAATTCCGTAGAAGCTTCGAAAAACTTTAGAATACAAGAACCAGATTTATATAACCTCATCTTCTGGATATTATTTTCCACAACAGAAAGATTGTCTGTAAGCAAATTGCACCTGCTGTGTTTCAAAATGGTTGAATTTATCTCACATAGTTACAAGTATTTATTTTATGCGACACGAGAAGAAAACATATTAGATGCAATTTTAAAAAAATGTAAAAGATCTAGTGAATCTTTTAAAACGTTTTATTATTATTTAAAAAACTAATTTTATTTTGCGAAACACCAAAAACGGTCATCATCGCCTAGCACAAAATACCTAAAACTATACCTCCTAATCTAAAAATAGGATAACTGAAACGAAAAATCTAAATATTAATACCTACTACTACACAGGTAGGCTAACGGATACACTAGACTACATAAAGTAAAAAAAACAAAAACTAAAATAAAAATTACAGAACTAAATTAAACTAATTATAACTTAGCCCAATTTAAACTAAAAATAATATTAATTTTTATCAAATAAATTTAAGTAGTGTAGAAAGGTGATGGTACGGTCAACAGCCGTGGCATCATCACTTAACACAATCTGTAAACTCCTTCGAAGTTAGGTCGACTCATCACACTCAAGCAGAATATGTTTGACTGTGATGGTACCTCCTGAAAACTAACATAGTGGTGGATCCTCGTGTTAGATCAACCATCAATTCGTTTAAAAAGAGTGACCGATGGGAAGAGAAGCAACCCCACTTCCTCCCTACGATTAAAACGAACTGAAGACCTCCATGGATGGACGGTGTTCTTAATTTCTCTCAGCTGGTTTCCAGTCACAGCCTGCCACTATTAATTCCGGCCAACAATAGATTAGATTTTATTTTGCATATAAAGTCAGATGCTAGATTCGTGTCGATGTGGCCATTTCTGTAGGCAGTTTTACAACTTCATCTGCTTGTGTTTCCGAGTGTTCCGCAGTGAATGGGTACCCAGGAAAATGATACCACGACACCCCGTAATTGGACCCTGTGTATTGAACACAGAATATATTCCACTAAACGTTTTATTATAGGCCTATCACGTTTTATTTACAACTTATGTAGAATATCAATTATTAGAAAATAAATATATTTATAATTATAGTTTCGATCTGTAGCAATAATTAGACATATTTTACAATGCGCCTGTCCTTATTTAACCATAAAATAAGTGCTACTACAACTAATGTTTACATATTAATATCTTGTTAAAGTGTTTAAGAAATATATTATTTTTTGCAATATGATCAGCGATGTGAGTATGCAAAAGGTTAAATGATAACTAACTGAACAAAAGTCAATAATTTACTTTAATTTATGGCTAATCACACCTTAATAGATGTTTGGAGAACACAGTGAACAGATTGGTAGAAATTTGGAAAGGCAGTGACGCAGATTAAAAATGGTAATGGATACGGTTTTTAGAGGTAAAGATTCTAGTAAAATTCTGTGGTTTTAGGCTATGACAAATGGAGAATAAATTGAAAGGGTTGCTGGAAATATAGAGGTAAGCGACGCATGTGAATAACAGTCTATGGAAGGTAAGGTTTCTATAAGTAAGGCCAGAAAAAAGTATTTTGCTTTTACAGCCTAAATGATTAGCGAGAAAACTTTGAGAGGATCGGTATTAGAGCAGCAACGACGATGGAAAATGATTTTGGGTTCGGTGCCTAGAAATAAATTCAGGAGAAGAATGGTCTAGGTATACATCCTGACAGATGTTTGGAGGGAGGGCATGACAAAGTCGCCGAAAGTTTGGATCGATGGACTTTCTCAAAACGCGTTAACAAAGCTTAATGTTAGGTCTAAATATTATTCCCAGTACGGAAAAGTTAATCTATGAATGAAAATTATTCAGAGATAGGGATTAATCTTATCGTGAAATTAAAAATCCGCATAATTTAGTCTGTAGTGTGATGAGAGTACTGACATATTTCAAAGCATCCAGGTTTTTGTTCTATATTAGGGAAAGTTATTATTATAAAAGGAGAAAGTTTAGTGCCACAAGAGTTGGAAAGAGCTTCACTTTAGGGATATATTTTACTGAACTCTTCCATATAATACTTGTTTCCTATAAAAATCCATTGACCTCCTACAGAGTTCTGTAACTGGACAGAAGAGATAGATAACTGGATAAAGAGAAGATTTTATTTATTCATCTCCCGTGAAAGGGTAAGTTGAAATCGTTGTTTCACGGAACTTTCCGGTTTGTCATCGATTTAGCGCTTCCGGCAATGATACGTTTCAACACTATTTAATTTGAATCAGCAATAAAATGTTAAATACTTGCAAAACAATAAACAGCATTTATTAAAAAATATCGTATAATAGGCGAAATGTATATTCAAAATGAATCAATATTTACCCAATTTGTTTCCTGTAAGTTTTTTCTTATCATGTGTGTACAAAATCCATGACACTACGTCAATTTACTCACACCTACTTAGGCACGACTTTAACATATTCAGATGAACGGATTTACGGCAGATTACAACGAAATGCTCTCTATCTTTATACGGACCTCCCTTATACGTCTATAAATTGTGTTTACGGCCGTCGGTTATTTTTATTTTTTTAAATATTCAGCACATTCGTTACTGGAAACCATTTGTGCACAGTAAATACTTTAGCAAATATATGGTTTGTTGGGTAAGAAAAGGTATATGAATGTGTCTATAGGCGTGACCTAAGAATATCTTGACCAAGCCACCAATGTTGATGCAATGCTTATGTTGGATAAGAAAAGGTATATGAAATACGAAATATGTGTTATCTTAGGAGGTAACAAATATAGAAGATATTTCAGCTAACCAATAAAGTAGAAATAACCAGTAAGAGGGATCCCAGAAGGAGAAGATTTTTCGACAGTTTGAATAGTGATGGGTTCAACTAATCAGAACTGCCAAAAATAAAATCAGAACAGCCTTTTCAGTCGCCAGCTTTTGCAACCGACAGGGTACATGAAGAGAAGTGAAGGGCAGTGACATTAAAAGCGTTTTCAATATATTTAGCTTAAATAAATTACAGAGTTAGTGAAATACAGCATTATTTATTAAGCAATTCATCCACTTGTTTAAACAAAAAGTTTATCTTTGAAGTTCGATTTGTTTTTTTTTTGAAATATTAAATTGAAAATTTAGTTATTTCTCTTTTAACATATTATTGTGTTTTAAAGGACCTTTTTTTGACTAATTTAACCTTTCAGTTTTACCTTTAACAAATATATTATTAAAGTCACGAATTCTTTTGTATTCCATAATCATTTTACAGATTGCCTTTCATCACGATAACAATGAGTACACGCCCTAAAATAGGCTAATTCTCAGATTTTTTGTTTACCAACTACTAAAGATCTCTTCCAAACTTTCCCCATTCCTAACATATTGCTTTGAGCTATCAGTTTGTTTGTCATTGTTATCATTTCACATGAGTATTGTAATTACCTAATCTCATTTTCAAAGCCTCTTCCATCATATCTACAATTAATGTCAGATACTTTTTCTCCAACGTTCATACAAACAAACCCTTTATTACAGAGACATAACATTCGGCTGACATTAATAAAAATGGCTGTGTGTGTGTGTGTGTGAAACAATCTACATGAATCATGAACATGGGAAACTAGCTGTCGAAACGTCTCTCCATTTTTTATGAAAACAAATGTTATTGACTGTTGCATGTTATGTTATCAACCGTATTTTATTAATATCAAGACTTTTGAGTATATATATATATATGTAAAATAACATTGGGGTTAGTTGAAACAGAATTGAGTGTTTCACTATTATAGAATAAACTATTTATCAATATGTGTTTGAACGTCTTGACCTTTGTACTAAGTTATTTTACTTGTGTTAAAACTTTTCAACAAAAGCGATGAACTGATAAAATAACTTCTCCATTTACACAGCCGTATAATTGGCTGCGACCTCAAATTACAATAAACGTTGTACGTGAAAAATGGTTTTCAGAGCGTATCTTTTTCCCAATGGAAATTTCCTGCAGATTGTGCGACCTGGAATAACGAAAACAAAGTTATAAATTATAAACACAGTTTGCAACAAGTTTCACGGCAAATTGTGACGTCAAGCGATGTAGCTTCGTGGAATTATGGGAAAGGAGCTCAATACCAGCATTGAAATCCTACTATTTCCCCGGGTGCATTTAATCGTTCGAAATACAGTTTTGCTCCCATTATTTACATTGAATTTAATGAAGACTATATTGAAGTCCCGTATTTTGTAACAGGCTTGAAATATCTTTAACTATGTACGCTTCAGCATAAATAGGATTTTGATGACTGGTAAATTTATGTTACAAATTTATATTTAGCTACGCCTATGATATTGCTTAAATCGGTGAATTTAACATGTTTGGCAATAGAAATATGCGTTATTAAAAAAATATTAAATATTAAAAAATATCCGAACGAAAATATGGCATTTTCATAAAATTAAAAATCATCTATAATTTATTATAAATTATTTTAATCATATTTCTCATACAAATTTCAAGGAAAAGTCATCATTATCATCTTCAAGTATATCTATAAAAATTATAAACTGTAAAGTACTGCAGTTACAATTTAGAATTTGTTTAATTTACTCACTTTTAATGAAAAAGTTAATTCATTTGTATGAATCTTGCCACCGAATAAAATTGGACCATTAGAAAATAAAGTCATTTAAGTAAAAAAAATGTGAAATATTTTTTAATGAAAAATACCTTTAATATATCACTTAGGATGTCACAACGGACGAAGCTATGAGACCGGTATATGCAAGGGGAGGGGGCAATTAACGTCTATGGCACAGAAAACAAGACATTAGGCATCGAATTTACAATAACATCGTAAATAGTATAACAACCTACAATAGTGAACTGTGGCACCTTAAATAAGGAACAAAACAGGTATTAGAAGCAAAAGAAATAGATGTTTGAAGACGCTAAGCAGGAAATTGAGACTATAGAAAATAAGAAACAATAGAACCAGAGAAATTATGAACTTTACCACAGCATACTATATGACTCCGATGTTAACTAACTACAAATTATACGGACATGTCCAAGAATGAGTGGACACTAGGGGGAAAAGAATAACCCGGGAAAAGCTGATGGTAACAGGATTTACTATATAGGAATAAGAGAAAGAGGATTCGACGAAGATCTCTTGATAAACAATGGTATATGGAACGCATTATATATATATATATATATATATATATATATATATATATATATATATATATATATGTGTGTGTGTATGTATGTGTGTGTGTGTGTGTGTGTGTGTGTGTGTGTGTGTGTGTGTGTGTGTGTGTGTGTGTGTATGTGTGTGTATGTATATGTACATCCTGTATGTCATTTGTATGTAAATAATTTTTTTTAGTGTTTTTCTGCAGTCGAAAGAGTAATCAGTTGTCGATAGGTGCACGCCCTATTCTTGGGGTGGCTTGTTAAATGCCAAGCAAACAACATAACAACAAATTCTACGTTTCATTTTGTCGAAATGTTGAAACAAGATACAAACTTTCCTTTTAAAACACTTTAATGCTAACCTCTGTTGAAATTTACACAACTGTTTACGTACTATATCGCAACATTGTCTGGAAAGGAAGGAATTATCTGCAACTTAAAGGTCAGTTTCAACCTCTCCAATTGAATGTTACAAGCTATTGAAGATTCTCTGTGTACAAACCATCATTGTGTAGATTACACTACCAATGTGTAATCGATTGTACATTTATCCGAGCCTTGTGTGTAATCGACGACCCGAGAGTATACAGTCCGTATTCTGTGAAGCAAAATCTACGCTTCTGTTAACAATAAAGCCTGAATTGGAAATGTCTGTATTAGGCGTCCCGGAAACCAGCCTACCTGAGCGTGAAATTACTTTACAACAGAAGTGGCTGTACCCGAAAAGGATCCGTATAATATATTAATTTTGGTATACAGTTTAAATTTGTTAGGTGATGTTCTGCAGCTAGATGTTCTGTGAAATTATGAAGAGTAAAGATTAAGGTAGTTTACCCGTTATACGTTACTGTTATACCAGAAGAAAGGTATTTCAAGGCATTTGATATGTAAAAAACAACTTAAATTATGTCAACTTTATGGAAAATAGCTTAATTTTAATTATTTAAACATTTCTTTAGTGTAGTTTTAATTTTATTTATTTTATACTATAATGAAAAATTACTCAACCAACCGGATACATAGGGCTTACTTTCTGACGCGTTTCGAAACAATCATTCCTTTTACGAAGCAAAGCCTCTACTGGCGGGATACGCCTTAGTTATAAAGGTTGTTGGGATGGATTTATGACTGTGGAAGGGTTGGGTTATTTTGTTTGTGCGCTATGTAATGGAAAAGAGAGTTGACCTCAAAGTGCGTGTGGTCATTAATTAAGTTTTCTTTATCTGTTTCTTAGGTTTTTTGTATATCTCGAATTTTTCTAAAGTTGTTATTTTTTTACTTTGTTTTAATGTGTGGAGTATGTTTGAATTTCTTACTAAACCTTATCCATATGTGTGTGTTGCGTGATGTTTAGGTGTATTGCGTAGGAGGATTTTGGGTTTGTTTGGTTTTTTTGGTTTATTTGAGCAATGTGTTCTTCGAAGCGTGTATAAAATGACCTACTGGTTTGGAGGCTGGGACTATCATTACATGTTATTTGTAAATACCAGATAGTTTGTATTTGTCAGTTTGGAAAGGGTTGTACATGCTGTCTTAAAGTGTTTGTTGTTTTGTAAGATATTTGGTAGTGAATTTTTTGAATGGGGTGGCTATTTTGTGTGTGTTTTTGTGGTGGTAGTTTTTGTGTGGTTTGTCTGCGTCGCTGATTGATGAAGTTTGTATTTAACTTTCATGAGTATGTAGTCTATGATTGTATGTTGGTAGCCGTTTACACAAGATTTAAAAAAAATTACTGTAAATAAATAAATAAAAAAGAATCCAGTTGAACTTGAAAAGGTTTTAAAATTTAAAATTAAAATTGTAGACCTAAGTGAGTTCAGTCTATTCAATAGAAATTGTAGACCTAAGTGTATTCAATTGAAATGCATTTCTTGGTATATACGTGCGCCACCCATCCAAGAGTAGATGTACTCTCTCTGAAACATTCGCCGGATTATACTAAACAACTTCTTCAAGTTTCTTACACAAACGCAGGCACAAACACACACACACACACACACACACACACACACACACACACAAACACACAAACACACACACACACACACACAAACACACACACACACACATGCAAACACACACACACAACACAAACACACACACAAACACAAACACCCACACACACACACAAACAAATACACACACATGCAAACACACACACACACACACAAACACACACACACACACACACACACACAAACACACACACACAAAAACACACACACACACACAAACACACACACACACACACAAACACACACACACACATGCAAACACACACACAAACACACACACACACACACACACACATGCAAACACACACACACACAAACACACACACACACACACACACACACACACACACACACACACACACACACACACACACACACACACATGCAAACACACACACACAATCACACACACACACACACACAAACACAAACACCCACACACACAAACACCCACCCACACACACACACACACACACACACACACACACACACACACACACACAAACAAATACACACACACGCACACACACACACACACACACACACACACACACACACACACACACACACACAGACACATATATTTTTTAAATCTGGGATATATGTATGTGTGTATGTATGTATCTTGTAGAAGCCTAAACCGCTGTACAGAAAATGATGAAATTTGAAGGATTTGTTTAACAAACGCCCAGGATGGTGCGTGTGAAGTTTGGTGTAGATCGTCTCAAAGGCTCCGCCCCAAAACCGATATACGTACATGTGTGTGTATGTAATGTCTTACAAACGCCTAAACCGCTGAACAGAGTTAATGAAATATTGAAGGATTTTTCAACATGTTCCCAGGATTGTTCGTGTGAGGTTTGGTGTAAATCCATCCGAAAGGCTCCCCCTCAGAGATTTAGTGTGGTTCAGTATACAGCTTTCTATAAGTTTAATGTATGTCCATACTATCGTTATTTAAATTAATTTAAAACAATATGTAAAAATAAAAATACATTTTTAATTATTTTGAACTGCCTAAAATTTCTAAATTCTATGTACAATATTTGCTATTACAATTATTGAAGTAGGTTTTGTAGCTTTTAGGGCGTGAGTTGGGATGACTATTAACGCTACGCAGAGGGTAGAATTAATTTAAGGACGTAAATACCCATAGTGCGTGATATGAGATATATGATATGAGATCACGTATGCAGGGCCGCATGTACAGAGTACACCTATTCTATCGTGATCATGAAGTAGTGCTTACCCGTTACAGCAACCTGTCAGCTGGAGAGAGAACAGATCTACTTCGTCTATGCAACCCAGACCATCATACCTTAACCCTTTCCTGTGTTAAAGAGCATTTTATAATCTTCCTTTAATCGCTATTAACAACCGTTTCCTCATTTTAAATCGACGAATATATATAGAGCGAGTAGTCTCACTCTTCTACTGTTGTTGGGTTCACCTCGTCAATGCTGGATGAGATTCTAGCGAAACGTCGGAATTTATGGACTGCAGAATGAACGGATGTACTCCAGATAGTAACTATTCATCATATTTTTCCATCCGTGAAGGAATACGTATCAGCATATATATATATATATATATATATATATATATATAACTTCTAAATTGAGCTTTAATAAAATCTTTCTACACTTTTTGACATTTGAACCAACTCTACTTATGGATTTTAAGAAACTACATTTTATGTAATTATAAATAGCACGGTTTTAATTTTGTTGCTCAAAATTAAATATAATTAGAAATAAAAGAATTAGTATTAAAATTTCTATCAGGAAAGTTATTACCATCAATAAGTTATAAATACGAGTATTAGGATAAGAATATTAGCGTTAGATTTACTTTAACTTTATATTTTTGTAATATCTTTTGTAATTATAAACTTTTGCGACAAAAGAAACGTTTCCTCAAACACATCAAATTATACTCGGAATTAGTTTTTTTAAACTAGAGCAAATACATTAAAGAAGAGCGACAGAGATAAAGGCATTGTAATAAACATAACAAACTACTATTTCTAATTGTAAAGATAAAACTAAAAAATTAAAACTTTATAGAACTGATATCTTCTATCACCAATTTTCACTAATTACAACTCACAGTAATTATCTCGGGAGATAAAGAAGTTGCTAAAGTAGTAATATTATAAACTAACCTTAATACCTTTGAACAACCAAGTAGGTTAGCGAGACGAATATCACAGAAGTTTTACAATATCGCAATGGTTTTATAGAAGCAATATCGGAGGGCTTTAATGACGTCAATATCCCAGTAGCGTAACAACATTGAAGAATATTTTTGCGAAGAAAATATCTCAGTAGTGGTACGACAATGTCGCATTAGTTTTACAACAATATTGCAGTAGTTTTCCACCAGAAATATCGGAGGATTGTTACAATGACAATATCCCAGTAGCGTAACTACAATATGGCATTAGTTTTAAGAAGAAAGTATATCAGTAGTGTTACGGCAGTATCGAATTAGTTTTACAAATATCTCAAAATGGTTTAACAGTAGCAATATCAGGGGCTTTAATTACGACAATATCTCAGTAGCGAAAACAACAATATTAAAGTAATTTTGCGAAAAAAATATTTCTGTAGTGGTACGACAATACCGCATTAGTTTTACAACAATATCCCAGTAGTTTTCCAGCAGCCATATCGGAGGAGCGATACAATGACAATATCCCAGTAGCGTAACAACAATTTGGCATTACTTTTATGAAAAAAATATATCGGTAGTGGTACGACAATATCGCATTAGTTTTACAACAATATCCCAGTAGTTTTCCAGCAGCCATATCGGAGGAGCGATACAATGACAATATCAAAGTAGCGTAACAACAATTTGGCATTACTTTTATGAAAAAAATATATCGGTAGTGGTACGACAATATCGCATTAGTTTTACAACAATATCCCAGTAGTTTTCCAGCAGTAATATCGGAAGATTGATACAATGACAATATCCCAGTAGCGTAACAACAATGTGGCATTAGTTTTACGAAAAAAATATATCGGTAGTGGTACGACAATATCGCATTAGTTTCACAACAATATCCCAGTAGTTTTCCAGCAGCAATATCGGAAGATTGATACAATGACAATATCCCAGTAGCGTAACAACAATATGGCATTAGTTTTACGAAAAAAAATATCTCGGTAGTGGTACGACAATATCGCATTAGTTTCACAACAATATCGCAATAGTTCTCCAGCAGGAATATCGGAGGAGCGATACAATAACAATATCCCAGTAGTGTAACAACAATATGGCATTAGTTTTACGAAAAAAAATATCTCGGTAGTGGTACGACAATATCGCATTAGTTTCACAACAATATCGCAATAGTTCTCCAGCAGGAATATCGGAGGAGCGATACAATAACAATATCCCAGTAGTGTAACAACAATATGGCATTAGTTTTACGAAAAAAAATATCTCGGTAGTGGTACGACAATATCGCATTAGTTTTACAACAATATCGCAATAGTTTTCCAGCAGCCATATCGGAGGAGCGATACAATAACAATATCCCAGTAGTGTAACAACAATATGGCATTAGTTTTACGAAAAAAAATATCTCGGTAGTGGTACGACAATATCGCATTAGTTTCACAACAATATCGCAATAGTTCTCCAGCAGGAATATCGGAGGAGTGATACAATGACAATATCTCAGTAGCGTAACAACAATATTGAAGTAGTTTCACGAAGAAAATATTTCGGTAGTGGTACAACAATATCGCAGTAGTTTTCCAGCAGCGATATTGAACTGATACAATTTACAATATCTCAGTAGCGTAACAAGAATATGGCTTTAGTTCAACAACAATATCCCAGTGATTATACAATAGCAATATTGGAGAATTTTAATGACGACAAAATCTCAGTAGTTTTCCAGCAGCAATATCGGAGGATTGATACAGTGACATTATCTCAGCAGCGTAACAAGAATATGGCTTTAGTTCAACAACAATATCCCAGTGATTATACAATAGCAATATTGGAGAATTTTAATGACGACAAAATCTCAGTAGTTTTCCAGCAGCAATATCGGAGGATTGATACAGTGACATTATCTCAGCAGCGTAACAACAATATTGGTGTAGTGTTGCAAATAAAATATCTCTGTAGTGGTACGACAGTATCGAATTAGTTTTACAACAATATCCCAGTAGTTTTCCAGCAGCAATATTGGAGGATTTTAATGACGACAATACCCCAGTAGCGTAACAACAATATTGAAGTAGTATTGCAAAGAAAATATCTCAGTATAGGTACGAAATTATCGGTGCAGTTTTTACAACGGCAATATTTTACAGTAACTTAACATCGAAAACGTTATATATTCGATTTAATGGGTTTTTCTGAATTGAAAAATAAAATAAAATGTGTCCAAATACAACAAAACTATTGATGTTTTTTTCGTCACTATTCGCTGCTTACATAAATATATACATAAGTGTTGACGTAGAAGTTATATATACTTTAAAATTATATAAATCATGAATTATTACATGTATCAAGTAACGCAATAATACATATTGCAATTCCTACGTCATAGGAATCGGAGTGGGAAAGCGAGGGGAATCCAATAAAAGATTTCACATGCGATATAAAAACTTATCATAATAAATCGGAACGGAATAATTTTGCAGTAAACTTTGAACTTGTTAAAGAATCTTGTTGAAATATTAATTTTCTGGTTTCGAGCAAACATATCCAACCGACCGTTTGCTTGCGATAGATGTACTTTTAAACACGAAATAGGTTAGCAATATTTTCTATGTACCAGTTGATTTTTAAAGTTTAATTAGAAGAGTTGACTAAAACAACTAAAATATCGTCAATTATTGGTAATAAATAAAAAACATATAGGCATAAAATTGTAGAAATCACATTTTAAAGAGATTCAACATGAACAAACAAATATTTATTGTTGATCCTATTTTATTACTTCAACAGTTTCAAATATCTGATTAGTTTTCTTTATTGTTTTTTTTTTGCTGAGAAGTTTATTGGCAACATATTACTGTGTTTTAGGTGTAACTTGTTTTATTACAATATTTATACATAGGCATTTTTATGATATTGTGAATTTTTTATTCTTGTTGTTCCAATAATGTTTCTAAATTTATATAGTAAAGCTTATAGTTCTATTATTGTTGTTGCTGTAATAGTTCTAAATGTTTTACAATAAGAACAATAGCTTTATTATTGCCGTTACATTATTGTTTATAATATTATATAATAAGTGCTATAGTTTTATTGTTGTTTATATTATGTTATATAATATTTTATAATAAGGCCTATAACTTTTTGTTCTTGTTGTTGCATTATTGTCTGTAAATTTTATAGCGTAAGGCCCATAATTTTAATATTGTTATTCCTTTAATATTTGTAAATGTTATAGAGTTAGACCTATAGTTTAATTGTTGAATCAAAACTTGTACTGTAATACATGTTTTGCAAGTTATTTAGAACTCCATTATAAACTAAAAACTTTTAAATAATTGTCTATAATGGAAAGCAACTATTGCCTTGGGAGGAGCGTTTAACAATAAAAATAGGAGTGGATTAAAAATTTCTTAACCCAGCGCCTGATAAGGACAAGGTTCCTAAATGCTGTCTCCAATTTTAAAGCCCCAAAACCAGGCTTACCTCAAAGAGCTGTGCTTAGTTGCCTTCTTTTCAACATAATGATTGACGACCTTACTGCCGCCATCGAAAGAACACCTGGCACATCGTACCTGCTGTACGCTGATGACGTCATTATATGGAATACTACTAACAAGACTGACTACCTTTAAGAAACCATGAACATGGCATTAGAAAACATAGAGCTATGGGCCAACTGCAATAAAATGACAGTTAGTCCAGAGAAAATCATGTTTCGGTTGTTCACTCTCTCCACCAAGCCCCCAACTATTGAGCTCAAATACAGAGTTACCTACCAAAATCTAAGTTGTTCAAATACTTAGGCGTTAATCTGGATACTAAATTCACATGGAAAAATCACATACAAGAGGTTGCTGAGCGTGCAAGCAAGCGGACAAATTTGTTAAAAAGACCAACTGGTACAGAATGGGGATGCACGCAGGACATTCTCGCCACCGAATATAAGACCTATGTCCGACCCTCCATGGAATACACTTCTGAAGTTACGTTACAGGCCAGTCAACCCAATCTATAAGAGTTAAATACAATCCAGAACAGTGCCAGGCGCAGCCTTCTCAACGCCCATTTGTGGAATGGAAATGCAAACCTGCATAGAACCATAACAAGTAAGGCGCAAAAAACTAACCCTAAAGTTTTGGGAACGCTCAAGATGATTAAATAATCGATACTGGACTAATTATAGAAAAGCTGCACAGAGACTGAAAACCCAGCAAAGTCCACTACAACATGCTGAAGAAAGTATAACATCGATGAATCAAATCCAACCCCGCTCAAAACTTTCAACAGGTCGACTGTTGCCATGCCTCTCAAAAGTTTATCGTTACTAAACTTTAAGACCCCCAAGCATCTTGCACTCCCAGAAGAAATAATATTTCTGCTCTTGAGACAATCCACACCTTATATCCTGAACAAGACTGGCTGCACGTCTACACCGATGAATCTAAACATTTTCGCAGGCGCTGGAACTTTCTCCAAGCTGTTTGAAATCAGCCACGCCGTAGGAAAAACGAAAGTAGTTTTGATGGGGAAGTAACGGCAGTGCGACTGGCCGTGGAGGTGCTTGCTGCTCATCACTCAGCAACGAACCCCCAACGAGCTGTTTTCTTTATAGACATCGAAGCCGCCAGTAATAGCCGACAACGCTTCAACAGACTGTTCTAACATATTCCACTGCTGAGAAGCAATCTCACCTCTATTGCAAAATGAATGGTCAATTAGCTTTCAGAGGATCCCAAGTCATGTCATCATCACAGGTAATTCAGGAGCAGATGATCTAGAAAAAATGGAGCGCAGATGCAACAACCCTACGCAGAAGCCAGCCTCATCTCTGCCATACACCTTATCGACACAGCCCTGAAACACTCCATGAAACAAGGGCACGAGGAAGCTAGCAGAGGGAAACAGTGGGCATAATGTAGCAGTCGCGGTCCTCTGGTGCCCACAAGCGATAGGGCAACTGCCGTGGCTGACTTTCGACTCCTGACAGGACACGACTATCTCCAGGCCCACCTCTACCGTTTTGGCCTAGCAGAATCCGATAAGTGCCCGCTCTGTCTCGATGGTGTCATGAATGGGGACCACATTTCAACCTGTCCTGAGCTGCACGACCAGCTGTCTCTGAACCGGTCGTTACTGGGATGCTTGACGCCGAATGACTCAACAGCCAAGGGTGGGTATTGGCTAAAGTAAAGTAAGTATAAAAATAGGAGTAATTTGTTTTTACGTTTTGTACTGAGATAATTCTCAGCCTAATAATGCGTTTTATTATTTGGAAAGCTCTGCAACACATTAAAGGACAATTTTACGAAGATCAGATTCTTATGTAATTAAGAAATACATTAAGAAATTATAAGATATAATATAAATTATTATTAAATTCATTCACTTCCCAGTTACTAATGGTTAAATAAATACTAATCTGTTTTTGCAGGTTGAATTATTCCAATGGTGTTTGCTTATTTTAATTAATGTTAACAATGTTTCAACAGCACTGATTATCTTTAGTGTTGCTTCCTTTTCATTTAATTAAATGCCATATTTTTGAACCGTTTGGAGCTATCAGCCTGCGCCTAGTGTTTTATTGGGGAATCCTCTTTCTGTGGTTTCGCCTCATTTTAAAATTTATCAGCTTAATCCCTCAAAATATAGTTTTTTTTATCAGTGTTCAAAAGGTTTTAGTTTCTAAGAGTTTTAGTTATATATTGAATGCTTTTGTTATTGAGATAAGGAGTTATATATCAGATAGAAAATGACAGTAACAACGTGGGAGCAAATAAATTTCAAAAATTCCTCAAATCGTACGTTAAGTTCAATATAAAGTAAACCCACATTTAAAAGCGCTTTGATAAACGGCACATACTCTTTACAATCAACATTTAATTATAAGAAATTCCTTAAAGGATATTTTTAGTAGTTCATTTACAACGTTTGGTAGGACCTTTTTATTTTTGAAGTGTCATATTTGCTCTAATTTGTCCGAACTTCTTTTTTTCTGAAAGCGATGCTATTGGAGGGCTACTGACTCTATTTTCTATCATAACATTTATTCCCCAATCAAGAACAAATCATAATCAGTTTCAAAACCAAGCACAACGAAATCTCTAAGCACGACGTCAGACATAATAGACTGACTACGTAAGGGCTAAACCTTAAATTATAAGAAAAAACACTTAATATAACATTTTTGAAAGTAAATTTCTAATGAGATAAACGAAGAAAAAATTAATATGAGTTAATTTATATTGTATAGTTACATATAATATGACAATATTATACATATAACAGAATCACAATATTAAGTAGCAAAATAGAAAGCTAATTTTTTTTGCAATTTTCCATTTTCTTTTCTATTCAGTATGTGGTGTTGGTCATTATTGTTGTTATTATTTGGAGTGCCATTATTATTTGATTTTTTTACGTGTCTAATTTATGAAGCTGATAATGGTCTATACTTCCTCATTTAATCCATTTTTTAATATTTCATTATAACAAGGAATCTTTCTCTTATAATTTCATAAAAATTTTTAACTAATAGATTTCTAGCTATGGGAAAATTGTCTCAATACCAAAATGCTGGATTTCAAACATGTAGTCAATCAATTTGAAACCGACTGAGATATCAACTTTTTAAAATTTAATTAATGAATAAATATTTTGAAAAACTGTATTAACATAATTGCCATCCACTACAGGTTAAAAAAATGTATTTGAACTAGATTTAAGGAATAAAAACGTATTTTATTACCGATTGAAAATTTGTGTGAGCTTATAGAAGGAATTGAATAAATAGAATCTCGAGATGCACTACGAAATATATACGCCAATTTATTTGTGTACACACAACCCCTGAGGGACTCTGTGATGAAATACGATTTGAGGCTTACCCTAAAAGTAAGAATTGCAGAGTAAAAGTGTGTCGGCTACAAATAATTAGTTTATTTGATGTTGAATCATTAGTAAGTTATAAGTGTATATGTCTACGTTCACAGTGTGATGATCCTTTACAAGAAAGTAAGACTAAACTACGTCCACAGTGTGATGATCCTCTACAAGAAAGTAAGACTAAACTACGTCCACAGTGTTATGATCCTCTACAAGAAAGTAAGACTAAACTACGTCCACAGTGTGATGATCCTCTACAAGAAAGTAAGACTAAACTACGTCCACAGTATGATGATCCTTTACAAGAAAGTAAGACTAAACTACGTCCACAGTGTGATGATCCTCTACAAGAAAGAAAGACTAAACTACGTCCACAGTGTGATGATCCTCTACAAGAAAGTAAGACTAAACTACGTCCACAGTGTGATGATCCTCTACAAGAAAGAAAGACTATACTACGTCCACAGTGTGATGATCCTCTACAAGAAATTAAGACTAAATACAAATCAGTAAGTAGTGGATTAGGTAGTCCCATAAGCTAGATTTTAAATATATGTTTTTTTTAAATACAGTCGAAAAAAAGAACCTGAGTATATAAGTTTTACTTACTAAAAAGTGAAAAAAAATTTTCTAATAATGAAAAAACAATCTATCATAAACTTACTTACACAAAAGGTTTTGACTGGTGCCGAATTTCGAACTTGGAATCATATTTAACATACTGAACGTGACAAATAAAGGAATTTTTCATGATGTTGGAGCACCTTGGCATGTATTTTAACAAATTATGATATAAACACAGGTTATTCAATAATTACTTCCAAAGACCTATTTAATAGATATGAAGAATTTATTAAATATAAAATTCAAAAGATTTAAGGAGATATGATCTCTTATATATAAGCATCTACAATAATCACATTCCGTCTAAATCATTCAAAGAAGGTTGAATTTTCGGCAATCAGTATATCTGTAGGAAAAGATGCAATTACATATTTTCTAACAGACAAAATCTGATATTTTATGGTCTTTGCGGAAAACAAAGATCAATTATCGTACGCGTACTCTCATAATATCGAACACATGAAATTTTTCGTGAGAAGACTCTATGGTACGCTATAATTAATCATGGGAAATCAAGCAATCACAAAGTTAACTGTTTTTCAGAAATGTTTGGAATAGATTTGATGGATTAGCAAATAAAAGGCATGATTGACTTTTTGAAGGTAATGAGCTGGCGATAAATTATGTTTCCAATAATGGAAACTTATTTTTTACTTTTAAGTAAGTAAAACTTATATATTCAGGTAATTTTTTTGTCGATTCTGTTTTTTCAAAATTGTTATTTCTTTATTTTATGATAGAGTTATGATCTCTAAACCCTATCTACATTTTAATCGAATTTCGTTTCATGTCGTAGATTATGTTGGCAATTGATTATTGGTTATTTTATAGTTCATAATACTTATTAATTTATTTTTTCACTAAAAGTTAAAATACCGTACTATTGTTTTCAAAACAGATGGATTGGGATGTAACTATAGTGGGACCGTCTAAGTTATTCAAAGAAGGTTGAGCTGTCGGCAAACGAAAAATTTACAATTACACATTTCTTAACAAACTTTGATATGTATGATCTTTGCCGAGAACAAAGATGAATTATCGCCACATGAATAGATTTGATGGGATAGCAAATACAAGGTATGATTGTGGGGTCGACTTCAACATTTTGTTTGTAATAAGCTTATGATAAATTATGTTTTCAATATTGGAAAATTATTTTTTACTTTTAAGTAAAACTTATATATTAGGGTTATATTTTCTGAAGTAGGTTGTAACACTCTTAAATATAAGGTGTTACATATAAATTCATTTATATATTTAATTTTTATTTAATAACTATATCGTCCCAATATAAAAGAAAATTTTTGTTATATTGGTGCACATTGTGAATCTAGCGTAGAAAAATATCGTACGAGTTTGTAACTTAGGGTAATTAACCACATCACGCCATGTGACGTAAGCATTAGGCGATACTTGTGAACCAATCAGAATATTCATATATATAAATAAGGGTGGGAGTTTGTTTGAAAATTTCAGTTAGCGCATCCTTGCAACGACCCCACTCCTCCAAAGTCTTCGAACGAGACGGACGAGATGGCATTTTCGGACATAACTTAGAAATTAGTAAGATTCCAGTATTCAAAATTTAAGATGTCAAGGCCGGTACCAAATTTTATAAAGCAACAAAAGAAGAAGTCAGAAGCGATTATTTATGTGTTTCCAATAAGTAAAAGTTTATATCATTTTTGTATAAGAGCGCTGATTCCAGGAGCGATGTGCAGTGATTAGTGTACAAAAGCCATGGGCAATGTTTAATGGTATGTGTTATAGTGTTTTACAAGTAATGTGCACAACCAGGTACGTTTTAGATAATAATAAAGAAAATGTGTTTTAATGTTATCTAACTTGAATTTTAAATAATAAAAGATTAACACATGAAACGATAGAAATCGCCTTTGAATATTCATTTCTAAAATTAAATTGGAAAACTTAAGTTACTACCTTCTCGATATATATAAATTTTAAAGGTTAATAAGTAATTAAAATGTATGGAATAGTTAGTAGTAATTAAAAGTTAATTACTCGACACATGGTGTCTTTTGTTCTTTTGTAATTTGTCATTGATTAATAAATGGTTTAACTTTGTATTTTAAAACTTTAAATTCTTATTTCACAAGTAACCTAGTTCTAGCTTCAAGATACGAAGAGCATTACAGACAGACAGTAATTTGCCTGAGCTGTAACGGAGAACTAGAACGCTGGTAAGTAATAATAATTATGTTGGTAATTAGCGATTAAAATCACATTTCAAATAAAGATAAAACTTACCCCAGGAAAAAGGGCTAGTACGTTACAAGGTTCTGTTTCTTTTAAAAAGCTATTTGTTAATTTTTAGAGTGATGTTCTTCAATTACCATATATATATATATATATATATATATATATATATTATAATCGAATTTTGTTCATTTCGTTGATTATGTTGGCAATTACTTATTAGCTATTCTACAGTTCATAATCCTTATTAAAAAAAAATCACTCAATGTTAAAATAGTGTACAATTGTCTTCAAATCAGATGGATTGGAGTGTAACATTAGTGGGACTATCGGAAGACTTTTCCCTTTCATTTGCAAGCAAAACCATTTTGATTCGTTCAATACTTCCAAAATTATCGTAGAACAAACTTAAAAAATACATGCGGGTAGAATATAGCACCTCCTCCTTTTTTGAAGTCGGTTAGAAAGTGGTAACTAATATTAGTAACTTGTTTAACTAAAGTATGACTGACCTCTGCTCTGAGCTTCTTGATCTCGGAAGCCAGCTCCTCGCATTGTTGCGTGTACTGCCACTTGGCCGTCTTCTCGCTCTCCACAATCTGCAGCAGGTGGAGGTGCTTCTGCTCCAATTCTTCTTTTTGCAGAAGCAGTTTGTTGAAACTGAACAGAAGTTAAATTTCAAGTTTAACGCTATATTTAAAGTAGGAATCCAATGTAAACTCTTATCCATACATTTATACTATATACAAGAATATTATAAATGCTTATATATAAACCCACCTTACAAAACTAATCATACATGCATACTGAATGTTAAACAGTTTTCTGTACCTATTCAATTACATCAGACAACTGTTACTAAAAAAAATGATAAAATAGAAGAAAAAACCAAAATATTAAAAGCAGAGAAAACATAATTTGGGAAACATTTATTTATTGAAGACCAAGAATAAATCACATAGTAAGCTATTTAAAAATGAAAATATAAAATTTACTTGCAGAACAAATAGAATTATATATCTAATAAAAAAAAGTGATTTACTAATATAATAATAAAAATAATTTGAATACCATTGAATAAAATATAATGATTTTATAATGAACAGACGTTAATTAAACAAGGAGGTCTTTTACAGCGTCCGATAGGAATATTTAAACATTTACAAAAACGTAAAAAACAATTTGGATATATGTTTATTGTTTTCAGAATCATAGATGCCCAGACTGAAATAGATAAAATTAACTATGTATATATATATATATATATATATATATATATATATATATATATATATATACGTTTTCTTGTTTAATAATTTAAAACAACATAGGTTATTCAAATAAAAGAATATTTATTATTTTATATCCAAAGCTTTTCGTTGGCAAACAGTACCAACATCATCAGGAATGAAAAAATTGAATTTTTTTTCATTCCTGATGATGTTGGTACTGTTTGCCAACGAAAAGCTTTGGATATAAAATAATAAATATTCTTGTATTTTAATAACCTATGTTGTTTTAATATATATATATATATATATATATATATATATATATATATATATATATATATATATATATATATATACAAAGGCCCATTAAAGGGACTAAAAATAGGTCTATATGTAAATATAATACGAAGAGAATAAATGAAGTTAAATTTAAAACATGATATACTATATAGGGTAACTGACAGTTTGACAACGCCGTATATTTACTGAAGATTTATTCTATGACCTAAATCCTTATATTATATTGTATGTTATGGGATGGTGATGATGCTGGTACTCTTTACTAGTAAAAATGTAAATTTTTTACTTTACTATAAAAATCCCTAAAAAGATTTAAATTGCTATAATAATTTAACAGCTATGTGATGATTATTGAAGTTCTTCAGTATGTAAATACATACACAAAACCTATACAGTTAAACACACACACACACACACACACTGAAACGGCCAAAACGGTCTAAAAATTTACAGATTTTACAAAAGAAGGCAAAATCGGTAAAGTTAATTAAAATACAGATTTTTAAAACACAATAGTGAAAGTGAGAGAAGCGGGCCAATCCTGTCCCGCTATCAGAATAGGTAAACAAAGCCGGTCCAAAGGGCTGGTTTTGGCTAACGAAACAAAAGAGGGGGGCCCTGTTTTATGAGAAGTGGAGACGTAAATCAGCGCTAGGACAAGACGTTTCCTTCTGGACATCCTGAACCATAGACTCCCAGATGCCGTTCCGAGGCTAAGCCTTAACCAAAGTCCAAGATGGAAGTGAAGATGGTCAGCTCTTCAACCGCCACGATTCGAAATATAATTTTTTTCAAATGTAACTAATTAGTATTAAAGACGGCCTGAAAATCGTTCATTTGGGTCCGCTAGAACATTCCAGACACCAGGGAACCGACCTTGGGAGAAGAGGAGCAAGGTGCAGCGAGGACTTTTGGGGCAAGTCAAAATTTTAATAACAAAATAACCGTTTCATAATTTAAATACACATTTCAAAATTATAAATACAGATTTTGTTAAATACAAAATTATTATCAAATTGATTTTTCATTAGAATAAAACATATTAAGAAAAACGACTATTTATTGAAAAAGTATCTAAGTTTTGGAGATGAAATATAAATTACTAATATCAAGTTTAAAATTTATCAAATTGTTACAAGGTCAAATTTAAAAAAGTTAAGACAATGAAAATCCAATGACATCAATATAATTATATATTTAAATTCAACAAGAAAAACTGAATGAGATTTTCAATAAAGAAATTTAAAATAAAAATCGCTTTAAATTGGTTAATATAATGTATTTTATGCCATTAAAATTACATCATACAACCAGTATTAGAAATATATAATAACGAAAATCCTTGTTGAACGAATCTTTTAGATTTATATTTGGGAGCATGTAAATTGAAAACTAAATGATTTGGAATAAAACTTGCGCTTACTTCTAAAAATAAAATAATGGACATGAAATAAAATCAGTTAATATAAATATTTCTCATACTCTATTTAAACTAAATTTTATAAATTTGTGCTAGAAGAATAATTTATGTACTTTAATTAAAACAACAAGAACATTTGAGAAACATTATAAGCTATTTATCTTTATTTTAAGTAAAAAATGCTTTTGTTGGGAGGAAATGAAATAAATCTTTGAGATAAAATTGCTAAGCGTGAATTTTAATATTGTATTGTTTAAATTTCAATTAAAAAAAGTTAAAACTGCAAAATGTTTAAAATTATTATTAATTATCTGTGGTAAATCAGTAATAAAATTTCTAGAATTTTTCCAACCATTTTAAAGAATAAAAGCAAACATTTCAAATGAAATTAGAAAAAAGAATTTTAATAAATATTTATGCAATAGCAAATTATTAGATTCATTTTAATATTGATAAAATAGTTAATAATGAGCTTAAAATCTACCTAAATGAGATAGAGCGTTATATTTGGTTTTATAAATGAAGTCCAGGGATTTTATCCACTACGGATCATATTTTGACCGCGGCTGAACTGACGCGTTTCACCTCTACAGCCCCATCATCTGTAAATCAAAGTAGAGCGTAAAATATACGCGACTGAGGGTGTTGTGACAGGGGCTGGGCAAGCAGTGAAGTTTGGCCGCGGCTACATACACACACACACACACACACACACACACACACACACACACACACACACACACACACACACACACACACACACACACACACACACACACACACACACACACACACACACACACACACACACACACACACACATACGCGCACACACACACACACACACACACACACACACACACAAACACAAACACACACACCACACACACACACACACACACACACACACACACACACACACACACACACACACACAAACACACACACACACACACACACACCACACCACACACACACACGAACACACAAACACACACGCACGCACACACGCACGCACACACACACACACACACACAAACACACAAACACACACACACACACAGACACACACTCACACACACACACACACACACACACACACACACACACACACACACACACATACACACACACACACACACACACACACACACACACACACACACACACACACACACACACACACACACACACACACACTTAGTCTCTCTCCCTTTCTTTCTCCAAACAACAACACCACAATTTCATGTTCCGTTTGTCCACATAAAAGCTGATTGGGAAGAAAAGTGTTTTGGCCTTCCTCTCATCACGAAGACATGTAAACGTGTCACACCTGATTGATATGTAAGTTTATTAATATTTTGTATATAAAACTTAAGCGGAAACATATTCTCTCTCTGATAATGTTTCAGATTGAATCTGTCTAATTGTATCCAATCTTTGTACCTAACATCAAAGAAGTCCATTTTTTAGGAATTATTTTAGAACTAAATGTAATATCTATGAATTCTTGTGTAAATTAAAATAATTGTTGTTTCTGTACGTTTACATGCCTTTACAATTCATAAACTAATTAATTATGTTATTAAACAAAGAAAGAAAAACTAGTCAAAGTAACTGAAAAACATGACACTTCCAACAGAATTAGATCAATATTAGTCATTACAGTCTACATCATCAAGCTTTACTTCAGTTTCATTAAATAACGACATCAAAGAAAGTGGTAAAAAGTATCCAAGGAGTTGGAATTTAGAACAAAGAACGAGTTTTGTAAAAAGTACAGTTTGCTTACTGTACAAAACAAAAAGCTGGGGGTGGGGGTTTTTCGGAATGTTTTATGTCGGGGTATAGAAATAAAAAAGGAAATGAAAATGTCTAAACAATAGACTGGATGTGAAATTACTAGTTTTGGGTAAGCCCGAGCCCAGCAGCAATCAGCATTCAGGAAGAAAATATATTATTACAAAAATAGTTCTGCATATTTAGCAGCTTTTAACATTGTTGCAAAGTAACTAATAAAAACCATTATAGGAAACGTATGTTTGAAAACTGTATCCAAGAAGAAAGATGTTAATCCAAGAATTTTCCGAATTGCTTATATAGTTGCAAAACAGAATCAATCTTTTTACGACTTTGTGTAAGAAATCGGTTCACAAGAGCTCAATGGATTAAATATGGGAGCATCGTATATTTAAATTAGACTTCTGTGAACATTATATACCACATAAGTTGAGAAATGAGAAACCCACTATACAAGAATTACTCAAACAATCTATAAGTTGGCGATCGTCATTTATGAATCAAAAACCTTTCGATGAGCAAAAAGTCAAATCGGATTTTTTACATCAGAGCTTGGCAAAATTATTTAAGTATGAAATCCCCGGTGAATTTATTTTGGGACCTGGTTGAGTGTGATATCGCTTGGAAATTTTCAAGCGATAATTAAAAGCCTTGAAGGTTACTAATTAGTTGATAAAGTATTACAAAATATTGCCATGTGATGGGGCAATAGTGATGGTGGCAGGAAGTCTGGATTGTGGGCCTTGCTAAAAGATAAGTACCCCTCAATCATTATTTGTCATTATTCTAAGCACAGGCTTGGACTTTGTGAAAACATTGTGCAGTACCAATCGCTTTAAAATGTTTATTGGTAAACTGTACGTTCTATAACACGCCTCGCCAAAGAACAGCCAAGAGTTGCATATTGTTGTAAATGAGCGTTGAGTTTAACTGTTGAAAATTGGAAGGATGTTGGTCATGCGTTAGGGAACCTCCAGCTTCCGAATATTTTCATTAATGGGAAAACTACGAAATTCTAGCAAACCATTATATGTCGGTTAAAGAAGACCAAATCCGTGGTAGTTTGGACAGATGCAAGTATGAAGGTCTGCTTAGGAAACTTACATCCACTGCTTTTGTTCTAGATTTGGCTCTAATGTATGATACACTACAAGAGCTATCAGAAGTTAGTGAAGTATTGCAGAATCGAGATGCAGAGCTGTTCCAAGCTAACAAGAGATTACATATTCTGGAAAACACATTTATTTCTAGAACATTTCACGAGCAAGCTGTGACGTCTGTAACCAATAAAAGATTGAACTTTTTGAAAAAAATAATGAACTGAACATTGATCCTGTTGTTTTTTGTGAAGAACTATCAGAATCGATTAAAAAGAGAATGCTGAGTGGTGAAGGCACTGAATTATTTTGCTAATTCAGCCCGTACAGTTGACCTAAGCAATTGGTCCAATGTCATTAAAGACATCACTTTTGGGGAAATAGATATTGAATCGCTATCCGTTTGCTTCCAATTGATCAAACGAGAGACATCCAAAGCATTTCGGGAATATGTTTTTTGACAGTTGCGAGCACGTAGGTGGAAACTGTAAAAATTGAACGAATTATTCCAAGAACTTGCTTCTGGCTACAACTGCAATAAAGACGATTCCAGTATCCTCAAGCGAATGTGAAAAACGTTTTTCTGAAATGAGCCTCATCATAACTAATTCCAAAGCGTCTTTGGTAACACAAACTGT
>JBAIZL010000006.1:72100897-72105897 GCA_036971475.1 Prosapia bicincta | reverse complement strand
AAATTATACTAAATATAAGAATTATATTTTTTCAAACAGAATAATTTTAACTTTAGGTGCTTTAAATTTGTGTATTTATTTTATTTTACAAAACGAATTCCCTAACAGCTGTGACTAGTTGATACAGCCAATATGTAGAGGTTAATATGTAGAAGATTAAATATAAATAAATACCATATTCAATATAAACAGGTACATTCACTGTGTTTAATGGAGCAAAACTACTCAACATGTTTTATAACGTAGTCAAGACAGATGACAAGAAAGAATCAAAGTAAGTACAGCGCAATAAAAATGATATTTTCTGATAGGAAAGTAATTACATTTTAGTCGCGTAGGTGAAGGAGAAGAAATTGTTTTCTGAGTAAAACGTTTAGTGTTCGTAGGAAGTTTTAAAATATTTTTATGCGACTTGAGGTTACATCTGCTTAAACTTGATAAATATTCCATCACTTACAATAATGTTACTAATCACTTTATTATATTAGTTATCTCAAAATATGTACAGAAATCAATTTTTTTAAAATTCAATGAAACCAGTACAAACATGCCTAAATGAAAATAGCCGGCAGTATAAAAAAATTATTCTTTATTTATTGACAATTTCCCTTCCAATCTTGTACTTTCTCTTTTCTTACAAATCATAATTTTCCAAATATCATTCTTTTTGATAAAATAGACTCTTTTATTGGGATAAATATTTGCTTATTATTAATAATTATTTGCTTTAAAATATTTATTTATGAATACCTAATATTGTTATATAACATAATTTCATCCTTAAAAATAACTTTTTGTTAAAACGTTAGGCAGAACACGAAGCAATATCGTTATGGATTGAATGTTTATACTTTACATCTATACTGATATAACACTGTAATATAATAAAATAGAATGCAATAATAATTATATTCATTGACAGGGGCGTTGTTAATGGTATTTGCATAGGACATAAGTTTAATAATGAGTTGAAAATGACAATAGATCAGTGGTACAGCCGTCGTCAAGTTAAATAATCATTCTTGACTGGTGGAAATATCCGTTTTGTATTGTAAACATTTTCATACTAGTACAAATATACTGGAAAACATATTTAATTTATTTGTTTCACAATTTCACCCTAATTTTTATTTTCATGTTAAAATAAATAATACTTTTTCACACTTTTACATTTTTCCTAAAATGATTCATTTGTTTAGCCATATTATTTATTTGCTACAAAATATTTATTTATAGAGATTTAATGTTGTCCATTATCTTTTCATTTAGATAAGGTTTGTTATTATAAAACTGTAGGAATAAACTATAGGAATTTCATTATGGATTTATAGTTTAACATCTACAATGATATCACGGTTATATACAATATATTTAATTCCGTTAGGGAATCGGTCACCATGAAGTTTATTGAGCAAGGAACAAGGTAAGATATCTTTATTAGATTCATATAAAAAAGCTAGAGAGCTAGAGATGGAGGGACAACTATCATACCTATCAAAAATTACCTGGACTTCACCCCACTTGGCCTTGATAGATCCCAAGATTTTCTAATGAAAAGGTCACTAAAGTGTGTTTATTAATAAGTGCCCTATATACTAGATGGTGATCAGTCAGCTGATGTAAACAGCTTATGTGAATTTGATTGTCGTTTTTTATTATTTCTTTAACGTTCTGTTTAATTAAAATGTATATAACAGAGGAGGCCTGCGGGTTTGTATATAATTATTGTAGAAATAATGGCTAAAGATAATTTACAAGAACGTTGTGTAATTTATTGTTAATGTTGTTTATTTTAGTGTTCTCTTTAAATAAAACTGTTGAAATGAATGGTAATAAAGGAAGACCTACGCAAGCTCGTAGACGATTACTTAAAAATGGTGGGGGGCTGAGAGGTTAAGGATCATTTACAAGGCAGGAGGAGGGGCTGATTAACATATTCATAATTTTAGGCGCCCTCTAAATAATGAAAATTATGTGATTCAGAATAGTGTTGGGATATGTTCAATAGCACCAGGTAGAATACCTCCACACAATTTGAAAATAAGGATTGGAGCTATAGTTATGTAAATCAGAAATACGAATATGTGTTCTGGACTGGTAAATAGAGTAAGAATAATTGTGAAAGCTAAGTTGGAAAAATCATTATACTTGGAAATAGTTACGGCCAAAAACAAAGGGCAAGCAGTAATTCTCCCAAGAATAAAACTAATGTCAATAGATAAAAATATGGCTTTTTCATTCGTTTGGACTCAATTTACGATAAGGCTTACCCTTGAATTTACAATAAACAAAGCTTAAGGGCAAACCTTTGAAAAAATTGGTATCTTTTTGCGAAATCCAGAATTCCGTCTTGGACAATTGTACGTAGCTCTTAGTAGGGCACGATCCCCTCGAGGTATTAAGATTTCAATAGAAAACCGAAACCCAAAAGGGAAAATAAATGACCATGAAAGCAGTTACACAAAAAACACTGTTTACAAAGAAATTCTGTTGTGGTTCTAGTATAAAATCTATTGGTAATATTTAAATCACACTATTGATATATTATTCCATTTTCCAGTATAAAATGCATTTCATTTCATTTTATTGTAATAAATAAGGAGCAGCAATTGCTACTACAAGCCCCTAGTAGTATATTATTATACAAATTTATCTATAATATAACAAATTTCTTTTCTACAATAAGTTCAACAACCACGACCTGGATGAAAATATAATTAAAGTAAAATTTTACTAACTTGAACAAAACTTGCACTAAGCAATTATAATTAATGTCTTTCCAATGGCGAGACTGTTAGTAATTGTTTAATGACATCGAAAACTTTATGCCTGAGTGAATTCTTTAGAAATTTACTTTAATTATAAGTTCGTACAAGCCTTGAACAAACATGAGTTTAAATTTAATTTAAACATGAAAGCTTCTCTGAACGTTATGCACAACAAAAAAGATATTTTTCTTTCAAAGATAATTACATTTTTCATTTAATGTTTAAAAGGAATTGCAATTACATTAAAGTTTGATTAAATTCAAAAGCATTGGAAACATGCTATTTTCAAATACACTTACATCCAAGCGAAATAAGTCAAAGCAGTTTCTTTAACTAATTTAACAGAATGAAAATTGTTATACAGCAACTGAGAATGTTTACTGTATTAGTCAGAACGTAAACAGATATTGTATAGAAATAAATTTTAAAATTTTTCCCACCCCCACAGACAAATTGTTTGGTTTTTGAAAAGGAAATGGTACAAAATAAGTATTCAAACTTAAAAAAGTTAGGTGAAAAATTAAAGAGTGTAATGTCAGAAAAATTATTAGTGTTTTATGTCTTATGTTCCTTTATTTTACTTATGCTCTTTTGTCTCACCCTCTGAAATAAATAAAGGTTGTTAACAATGACAATTTAACTCAAAACTCACACTAAGCACCAGTTTATTAAGAATACTAGTTTTACGACGTCTTCATCAGGGACGTGTTTTCACTTACACTAAAGAAGGCGGCATGATCATCGAAACTAAATTGTTTTAATAAACTAGGGATTACCGTGAGTTTGTGGTGTGGTTTTATTAAACTAATTTTTAGTAAATGGTTCCAACTAACGGTGTTCTAATGAACCACATATAAGGAGTTTGATAGTTTTATAATTTTATTTTGTAAGCTAAAATATTTTATTTCAATCAATACAGTTTAATTTATAAACAGAGAATGTTAAATCAAATTTAAAGGTTATGAGTTATTTAAAACTTTATAGAGACCAAATCCAAGAATTATTGAAATATGATTAAATGATTTTAGATAATTATGTAATAAACAAAGAAGTAAATAGTGCTACTTATACAGATATTATATTCAGTGTTTGATTATAATTATTTAAGTTTTTCCAGAACTACAGGTACCGGGAGAACATTTTCAGTACCCATGCAGAGCTTAGGATTAATTATGTTCGCGCGAGCTACAATTTCCCTTCACTACTTGTGCCAAACGATTACCAGTAGATCTCATCTCTCCTTCTTGTACTTCCCATTCGGTGGTGTAGCGGGTAAGACTCCGATAGACGAATTCAGATCTTTATACAACATAATGGGTTTAATCGGTTTAACAGTTTATCATTTTGCTACCATGTTATATCTAATGTCGAGATTTACCAGTAGACCAAGGGGTATGCAGGTTAATCAATTTTCATTTTTAGCCTTCACAATTCTCGCGTTATGGAAATACATTTCCCTTACATTTGTCAGTTCTTTCATTATACAATTACTTGTGTCATGAGAACGTTTACATGGATTAGCAGCGAAATAAATCGCTGTCATCTGTTGGATGTTCTGGTCCTCTTCCAGCACACGTATGCTCAAAAATGTTTCGTTGTAAAACTAACTAATATTTAGATTAAATTTTTAACTTACTCAATTAAAAATTAAAATAAAATTGTTTGATAAATTATGAAATGAAAAATATAATGCCCTGAAATATATTCTTTTTCTTTCACGGGAATTGAACCAGTTTCTTCTTAATTATTTTTACTTTAAAAAAAACTTTTAATGACGTTTAAGAAATATAAATTAAATTGCAAAACCTAAATGGATCAAGACGTTTTCAAAACGAAGACTTCATAATTGAAAAAAAAAAATTAAAAATAGTAACTAAAACAATTTTAGTGCATTACGTAACTTAAACAAAACTGACCTTGCTTCTCTAATTGCTTCAATCCACAATTTGCAATCGCTCTCAGTGCTGGCTCGCAACTCGTACTGACGCTGATTTTCCCTTCGGTACGATATTGCAAAACAATGCTGCCAACAAAATAGAAATAAATATTAATGGCTTTACAAATACAAAATAAGCTAGTGCATTAACAATGACAAAATGATATTGAAATATACAAAATTTATTTGTATGGTGTTTGTTATATTTGTATTTATAATCTGATCGTATATCCTAAAATCTAAACGTATCAGAACATCTAATGTTTCTAAAAATGAGCCAGAAAATGATTTTATCT
>JBAIZL010000006.1:72078397-72095897 GCA_036971475.1 Prosapia bicincta | reverse complement strand
GGCCAGCGGGTGACATAGAGACTAGAGTTGCTCTGGTCATGACATGCTGCAAACTCGTTGCACAGGTGCCAGCAGTATTTGTTGTGTCGTGTATGCGTTTCTCAAAAGTGCTCTTGTATATAAATATTTATTATTTTTATTGTATTTTTTGCGTTTATGTTCCTTTGAATAGACTTTTATTATACTGGTGTAGTATGTCACGCAAACAAAATATTGCTGGTTCTGATCATGGTTTGTGTATCCAACAACTTCAAAACGATACGAATGATTAGTAAAAATTTGTACAAAATATATAAAATCGGCACTTGAACTATAAAATTTAATTTGTTTAAAAACTGATTTTTATTTCATTTTAATGTAATGTTATTTTAAGTTTTGCAGTTATACATAAAAAGAAATACATAAATGAGCAATTAACCTTAGCCGAGTATTGTTGTTAATCTTTCTGCAGCTAAAATCGGTTCTCGCCAATTATTTGTTTTTTTTGAAGTTCTAAAATACACGATTTGAAAAGTAGCCGAAACTGTTAATGATCATACAATAATAATTAAAAAATTTGGTCTGGGTAATTTCGTGAATTTTGCAGAACAATATAATGACTTTGTCTGGCATAAATAACGTTATAGGCGTATACACTGTATTGTTTTTTTTGTAACGTTGTTGTAGTGTCTTTCTTAAAATATAGACAAGGACGGCATCCTCCTCTGACGACGACATAACTGTCAACGAAACTAGCAACTTTATATAAACAATCGTGTAAACCGACAAGCAACTTTTCTAACAGCAATTCAAGTTTAAGTTGTGTTGCGATCACCAATCGCTTTCCGTATCTTCGCAGCCTAAGAGTCTCAGATATAACTCCCCAGCCTGTACCGTGAAGGAATTTTGATGATACTTAGTTTTTTTGAAGGTTTATCAGCACGAGCAGAGTATCGTAATTCTGTATCCATAGTGACTCCAAAGTACCGTGGATTTGATATTTTCTTTATACACTTGCTTTCAGTGTATAATTCAGGATTAAAAACAGTAGGCGAGTTTTTCCTGCATTAAATCTTAGCTTTAAGGTCTTAGTCCATCAAACCATTCCATATAGGTAAGTCTAAAGCAGTTTCAGATCAGTAAACACATTGTAGTGCTAAATAACAAAATCAATTGCATAACATGCCGCATTGGTAATTTCGGTATCTATTTAGATAACACAACACTGTAAGGTAACAGTAAATTAGCAATAAACGAAAATACAAGCGAGCTACTATTCATTGAAAAAAATGAAACCTATACTAAAAAAAAGTCAATCAGTTTTTAAGTGATATATATATGTATATATATATATATATATATATATATATATATATATATATATTTATATATATTATATATATATTGTATATATATGTATATATATATATAAATGTATATTATTTATAAATATATATTTAAATATATATATATATATATATATATATATATATATATATATATATATATATATATATATATATATATATATATATATATATATATATATATATATATATATATATAATATATAAAGAGAGCAAAATAAGCAAATAGTTACAACTTAAAATTTTATCACATAAAAATAACAATTTAATGAAATTATGCAAATAATTTAAATACTACCATGGAACACTACACACTACAGGTTTTACCTTAGTTCGATAATTATTTCCAACTTTAACATTAAATTTATGTAATTAACAATACACCCATTATCACAATACAAGAAATCATTAAAATAATAACTCATTAACAAAAATATATGTAGTTTACCTCTTAGGGCTTTTTATAAGGGTCTATTTGATTTATCTTCATAAATGAGTTTTTATTTTATTCTTGTATTGTGGTAGCGAGCGCACAATTATTTATGTCAATTGCAATATTGCTACTATGCTCATTGAGTTTGATGTTTCAATTCCATCAATTGATTCACACTCTGCTTATATACATCTCGTTAAAATTTTCAATCGTTAGTAAAATAATCTTTACTCATTCACTCAAGTTCAAAGTTATAAACTTGTAGTGGATGTCACTTGATTTTAAACCCGTTTTTTACAATATTAATTCTTTAATTAAATTTAAGGAATTGAATTTAGTTTTAAACGGGAGGAAAACCTTTCACGAAATGGAGGTATGCATAATACTTATTTCGTCCCAATATGGATAAAATAGGTCACAACATATGCTTCATAGAACTGCTGATTTTATGTTATAGGCTATGTGGAAACAGCTCTTTTAACGCATATGTTATGTTACTTTATTTATATTGGTTCTAATTATTTAATAGAAAATAACTGAAATAAAATGTTTCTTTGATAACCTAAGTCGGAATAGACTTCAAAACATTTTTTGTATAGATTACTTACTTTAGGATTCCATCCTAACAACAGTAAAAAGAAACAAATCCAATTTAATAGTAATATAAAACTTCGAAACCCAATTGAAAATATATTGAAAATCTTCTATGAATAAATTTGATTCTGAAGATGTGATAATGCAAAAGCCACCCTACAACATCCTTGCAGAAAATTTATATTCTAGCTAGTGAATAGACTAAAAGTAAACTATTATGTGGTTTAGTTATTTATATATTTTTGCATTTAAATTATTTATTATGATCAAAATTGAGTATATGTTTTCTTGTTTTAACAAGCAAGAACCGAAATAAGGTAAATATTTCCTCCTTAGTATTTACTGCTGGTAATATTTATTTATTTATTACAAAATATTTCAAAAACAAGAATAATTTGATATTAAGAAACTTTATTCAAAGCTTTTTGATTATTGTAGTATTATCCTCAAGAACGTCCAACTTCAACTACTAACTTCAAGGCTAACAGGCTTTCAATTTTAATTCTATTCAGCCTTATTTAGGTGAAATCACCTGTTTCAGTACGATCAAAAAATATCAGAATAAAATGAAAAAGGAGATAAAGACACCATAGCTAATGCTTGAAAACACAGAGTTACACAGTAAATACAAAAATGTTCCCGTAGAAAATGTAGAGGTAGTTTTCATTAAATAAAAAAAAAATAATCTTTTCGAAATATTTTCAACAGATACTTAAAGTAGTTCTTGTATTAAACAAGTGCATAATTTCTTTTTACTATTTCTACAACATTAGAATTCTGTCGATTAACCTAATAAAATAATTGATAATGGTGCTAGGTACTTAACCAGTTAACGGCGTCCAGGCTTTGATGCAAACTAACTTAACACCTCCCGTCTCTAAGTGAACCTCACCACCCTCCCTTGTCAAGCTTTGTCTTACAGTCATTTTGGCAAAGATGGTCTCCACAATATATCCGGAACCTGACCACTCAAGTATTCACAGATAGTTTATATTATTCTAGAAATCCAATAATATTTAATAAAACATTTTCAACAGTATATAAACATGTTACTAGAGCTACCCGTAAAATTTATACCTTTCTCAAACAGATTTATAATTTTTTAAAGAAGTCTAAGGTTTGCGTTTTTCATCGTTAAATTAAAAGTAAATTTTTCGACCTATTTTCTAGCTACTTTCATTTTCCAGATTAACACAAGTATACTACAGCCATAAAATATAGCTATAAAGTTCACTCTTATTTACGATTTGTCCCCAGAGAATACAATTTGATGGGGGATATTCATCGTCACTTTCCCCTCGTATCAGTTAAGTGTGTAGGTTAAGGCACGTCCTGCGTGTCGCATTACGAGCCGACCGTTTTCAAATAAGTTCTTACTGGAAAATATATTGCAAACATTCCGTCAAAAGAGGACCGTTCTAAAGGACTATTGGGTTTGTTCATGAATAAAACTTTCTTTAGTAATAGTACTGCTTTTTAATGTGACAATTTCTTTAAAATACCAAATAAATTTGGTTACATAAATTATCGTAACTACTGTTACGGGCAAGGTTCCACCCGTGTTTTGTAGCACACGGCTTGACTAATACAAGTCCTTTCTCGCTTAAGCGGACACACAGTACGCCTTCTCGTAATGCAGTAACTGTGTACAACTGGCCGATAGGAATTATTACGCATAATAAGTTACGCTTTAGTGGATACAACAGCTAAGTTGTTCAAGAACCTTATAGTAGGAGAAATTACTATAAACGAGAAGTCGGTTGGTTAAGGATGTGAATTAGGTCTCCAGTAATAGTAGCCTTTTTATTTGGTTACAATTTAGTTTTACTATACTGAAAATTTGTTACAAAAAGTTCCATAACTGTTGAAAACGGGTAAAGTCTCATCCGAGATTTATGCCATACGGCTTGACAAATACAAGTCCTTCCTCACTTAAGCGGACACACAGTTTGTGGAATATAATAAAGCGAACCTCGTAATGTGGAAATATCAAGTTACCCTTGAACTGACACAACAGCTACAATGTTCTAGAACCTTCTAGGAAGAGAAATTACTAAAGTGGAAAACGATAATCGAGTAAGTTGTGTCTTCAATAATAATAGTGATTTTTTTTGTTACAATTTTCTCTTATAACATCGAAAATGTGTTACAAAAATATCTGTGTTTTGCCTTAATTGAGTAACAAATAAATTTTCTTATACGTAGCCTAAACAATAGCTTGCTGCAATACGTCATATATTCCTCAGTATTGGTTCGAGTTTGAACAGAGAACATTCTTGTGGAAAGGCTTCTTTACCCATCCCCTTGTACTTTACCGGTGAGAGTTTTCCAGGAATCCTGTACTTTTGAAACGTTATTACGATAAACGGTACTTTGGAAAACAGAGCCTGTTCTGTACGCTACACTGGTATTGGTTAGTTTTCCTGGACTTGTAGATATCTATAGATGTCCGAATTCTAAGCTATAACTTTCAATATCGTCATTTAACTTTCCCTATTGGTCGAGTTTAAATTTCTGCCTTTCGGTATTGTTTTGACATTTTTTAATCTAATTTCTACTATTATCAATATCCAATAGGCATAGAATAATTTTATAACTCCTCTAAATCTACCAATGAAGTAATATTAGCTTGTATATGCTAATATCTATATCTTTTAGTATGTAAATTATAGGTGAAATTATGTCAATATAGATATTAAAATATCAAATGTACTGCTATGAAGATTAAAATACAAAAGTTATGTGACAGTAGTATTTCAATTCTACTGAAATAATTTTAAAAACATTACAAAATGATTTTTTCTACATACAAAATATTGTTCTCTAATCATTTTGAAACGTATGTTAGTTACCTGTAGCTAAGCTCTCTATCTGACAAATTATTATACAATCTGATTAATTTTATTCTCTTTTTTATTAATTTTGTTGTCACATTTGACAATTCATCATTCATACAATTGTATAAAATATAGTTTCACTTATGTGATTATTTGTAAAAATATATGTATATAATAAATATGTTTCTTCTTGCACATTTTTCAATTCCTTTTATTAGTTCACACCCTCCTTACATATCTTGTTTAAGTTTTTATCTTTAATAAAAAACATTTGTTGATCAAGTTCAAATAAATTTTGTAAAACTTTTACTGGATGACAATTCATGCTATTACAGTTTTTTTTCAAATATTATTTCATTAGTAAATGTAATGAATTAATTTTAGTTCTATATTGGAGAAAAACGTTTCAAAAAAGGGATAAGGTATGCAATGTAGTTATTTTTTTTCACGATTGGATTGAAATAAGTGATAACTTACGATTTCATAAAACAGTTGACTTTATGTTATAGGTTATGCGGTAGAACCGCTGTTTTAACGCATAGGTTAGGTTAATTTATCTATGTTAATTGTAATTGTATAATAAAAAGTAGGTAAAATAAAATTTTCCTTTGTTGACCTAAGTAGGAATTGACTTTAAACTTTTCTTGTGTATATTTTCATAAATGAAAATGTTAAAAACGTACGTAGCTTTTTCTCTACTATCCAGTATCTACATCTTTTGCTCATATGAAATATCAATGAGCTGTTATTATTAGCTAATAAATATATCCAATTCATCAGAACATAATACAATTGTTACAACAGTTGGTAACATTGTAATAAAACCCAGCATTAACCAGTTAAACACTAAAATTAGTTATTATTAATTGTTCATTGATAATGCATAAAACCGGAACTGAATAGACAGTAAAAAGCTTCGTTTAGCTTCATACTGTTCGAACGTTCAAACAATATAAAATAGAAAAACTTTTCAAACTATACCCAATTCTATACACATTCAAACCCAATTACATTATAAGTCACATACACTTGTCGATATTATAACCCCAAATAATATTTAAAATTAAACCTAATATCCCATCCCATACCTTACCCCACCCTAGCCTAAAACAACGAAGTTAACAATAGAGCACATCTCTCTAAAGAGCCGTCCTCAATAATCACAAACGTAAGCACTACTATAAGTAGTGTGACAAATTAATTAATGTTCAAGTGTATTTAGTGAAAATCAGTGAAGATGGAATCAAATAATAATAATATGAATATTCATTAAAAACAATATATTTATATAAGTAATGGACATCAATCATTATTAGCGTAAAGAAATGAGATAACAAGAAAAAAAATAAGTTCCTTATAGAAAGGAACCTAAAATATTGTAGTTTGTAGGCTAATATTTTAATTACATTATAGTATAACTTTTATTTAACAAAATCAAATAGTTTATAATAATAAGACATATAACGTAAAAATATTATTATATTAACAATTTTTTGGCCGTTGATTTTCAGTGCCTCTAAATTATCAAAACACAAACCATCCAATGTGGAGCTCACCAGAATACATTAGTCTTAATGTGTAACACATTCCGCAGACCATGTTGCCATGTAATACAACATTACGCAAAACACCTAATTCATTTACAGAAAATGTAGTTGTGAAATGCACCTGTAACAATGACGTCATTCGTTGCTTAGCAACCGGCATCTGCGTTCCTGTTCATCTAATGATACTTTAATAGATTTTGCTAATTACGTATGATAAAACAGTGTTGAAGAAGAACAAAGAAACGGTTTTAAATTACCTGTTTGCACGTGTAGCTAAAAATGCGTTTGTTTTCAAACTTAACCTTCGTCAGGAATCCCTTTGATAATTAGAGCTAATTAAAGTAAATAAGGTTAAATAGCATATTTCATTTTGAAACATTGTTGCAAACTAAACTAGCTTTTGTTAATTCTATACAAAAGTATTTTTTAATGTTAAAATTTCTCACTTATCACAAGTCAAATAATATTTTCCTGAAATTAATCTTTATAATGACAGTAAATAGATAACTAATAAAGTTTTACAAATCTCTTCACTTGTTACATTTTATACCTTTTTCACTAACAGATTTTTTTTCAAAAATATATAATAATTTTTTAAATAAATTTCATCCTCATGTGTCTGATCGTTTTGAAGGATAATGTTTCGATCATTGTGTATTTATTAGTAACAATTTATAAACCAAATTTTATTTGAATTGTATTGTTTAAATCTTCGTTAATACCAGAAATAACCTTCTGATTCTATTTTTGAATACATGCTCTTTTAAAATGTATGCCATAGTCATTGCAACATATAAATATTGTATTTATTTGATCACACGACCACCTTTGGCGAAAATAAACTCAAAATTTCACTGATTACCTATAAAATTTTATTAAACAGTAAAACAGAATATTTTCTTTAGGCCCTACCATTACCTTTACGCGGTTTACAACTCTCCGGCATTTATGATACGGAAAGCGAAATAAGATGTAGAGAATTTTACAGCATAATAATTTTATAAATTAAAAAAAAAGTCGATACACATTACACATACGCAAGCGAACGCGCGCGCGCGACACACACACGTACACACACACACACACACACACACACACACATATATATATATATATATATATATATATATATTTACATATATATTTATATATACCTATTTAAGAATTATCTTATATACTTAAAATATATATATATATATATATATATATATATATATATATATATATATATATATATATATATATATATATATATTTAAGATCAAATAATATACACAAATACAGGAATATTTGATTTATTGAACAATAAACTCAAAGGTTTTCGTTGGTTTACATTACCAACATCTTCAGGAGTTACAATAGTAAGAATCAGAATAAGATTCTTACTATTGTAACTCCTGAAGATGTTGGTAATGTAAACCAACGAAAAGCTTTGAGTTTATTGTTCAATAAATTAAATATTCCTGTATTTGTGTATATTATTTGATCTTAAAAATATTCTAACAGGAAAACGCATTTGATATTCTATATATATATATATATATATATATATATATATATATATATATATATATATATATATATATATATATAGATAGATAGATAGATAGATAGATAGATAGATAGATAATTAGTATATATTGTAACATAAAATTATTTCTTAGTTACAATATAGAGCTGAAGTCTTTAAAATGCTGTCAAAGGGTGGCATAGTACAAAGATTGTCGTAAACATAAATAATAAATCTAAGGCTTTTTATTTTACAAGGCGATAGAAACACTAAACATTTTTTGTGTATTTGCTAAAAGGAATAAGGCGCTATAGGGCCCCTAAAATACCGTTAAAAAAGGTTAGGGCAATGGCCTTAAGATTGCGAAAATTTGTAAGTTAACCGTCAAGTAACGGTTTAAACTAGTGGTTACAGCTGAGATGGTATTGCTTGTACTTGAAAAAGTGGTTTGTTTGTTTGATTTCGCCAAATGGGGGAATAGGACGCTAGTGCGACATTAACCTCAAAAACGGGAGGCGAGGACTGGATTTCAAAAATCAGCGGTGGTAGGACGTGTGTGTACGAAAACGGGGTTGAAGGAGACGACGGTGGTAGGACGAGTGAACAATAAAGGAGTAAATTTATTAGGGAAAATTTAGAATGACAAAGGAAAGTTGTCAAAGAGTCGTGCAGAGAAGCGAATCGAGGAACAATTTTAAATTAAAAAAAACTAACTATGTATTAAGTTCGTATTTCTGTGAATATGTAAACATGAATATATTATGAATGTCACTGTTTTAACCCTTAGTTATAAACACAAAGTTTCATTGCATAAACCAATCGTTTATAAATCATAGTAAAATGAATACGTGTAAGATATAAAGATATGTTTTTTTTTGTGAAATGCCTTTTTAACTCGAATTTAAAGTTAAGAAAAAGTGGGTATGACAAAGTTTTTTAAATAGTTTTCAAAAATTTTTAATTTATTTAACAGAATATGAAACAATTCTTACATTATGAAGTATTAGGTAATAAATTTATTACATATTAACGTTTCTTTAAATATAAATCTATTTATCATATACTTCGAAATCACAAGATTTTCCAGTCTAGATCAAAATCCATTTGATAAATTAGGACTCTAAAGTAAATTAAATAAAAATGGAAACACTATTGCTATAGCAGTTATTTTCCATCACGTTTTTAATTTTCAGCTATCACATATTTGTGTAGCGTTTACATAAATTGTCCATTTTATTTGAGTTTAATTCAGATACAGTTTTACAAGTGAAGAGTATATTTGCATGTAATATAAGAGCAAATTTTTGCATACAGAGTTTTAGTTAATAAACCGTTACCATGGCAACAAATCCCTGCCCCACCACTATCACTAAATTACTTTAGGATTTAAATAATTAGTTATTATTTCATATCATTTAGAAACTGCAATACATTTTTCGTCTGATTATGAATATAAACGTTTATTTTTGTTGTTACTGTAAATACGTATCAGAAAAGAGTTAAGTTTACTTTGTGAAAATTTCATGTTAAATTTAAAGAAACAGATATAAACTAATGTAAGCTGATATTGCAGTGGTTTTTGGTTTATTCTAAATGAAGACCAATAATAATGTGTAGAGATGCAATCCAAGCTATTCGATGATAGTCCGCTACTTTCTTAAACGGTAAAACTAATATCAAATATTCTTAAACGACTTATAATTGTATGTATACGATTAAAAATGTGTGTATATATATATATATATATATATATATATATATATATATATATATATATATATTGTAAATTGTTTCTCAGAAACAACTCTACGGATTTTCAGCCAAATTGATATATGGAGGATTTTCAAGCTCAGCAATCCAATGGACTGAGTGAAAGTTTGCTGAAAACTCGTTTTCATCAAGTTTGCAAAAAATTGTTTACATACATACACACACACACACACACACACACACACACACACATATATATATATATATATATATATATATATATATATATATATTAATGTTTTTCTTTGAAACTACTCTCATGATTTATTTTCACAAAAATTGGTATATACGGGGTTATTAACTATTACAAGGTATGAAAATTGTTTCTGAAAAATCGTTTTTATTAAGTTTTTGACAATTTTAACATTGGAAACTACTCTAAGGATTTTCACCAAAATTGCTATATAGGAGGTGTTTAACTTCAATAAGGCCGGGTCCTAGATCATCTTCCTGGCACTATAATGATTTTTTTTGAATCCAAAAGATAAAATTCTTATGTTAGAAAAATCGGGTATTTATCAAATAAATTGTGAAGATTGTAATCAAATTTATATAGGACAGTCTAGGAGAAAAAATGTCACTAGATTTAAAGAACATATTTCCCATCTTAAGTACCTCCGAAAAGAAAAGTCTAGTGTAGCAGAACATATAATAGACACAAACCATAGTTTAGATGTCAATAATATTAAGTTAATGAAAATCTTAATAACATAGGTTGTTTAAATGTTTTTAAAGTATTTATATATATAAATGCAGACACAATAATTTAATGAGTTGTGACAAAGGGCCTATTCCTAATTTAGTTTTATATTCTTTGATTGATTAAATTAAAAATCAGCTGATTTTAAGTAACAATGTTTAAGACAAAATAAGAATAATTTATAACCTCAATATTGTTTTGCTATATATGTTTTATATGTATACGTTTTGAATTAAATTAATTTTTTGTTCAGTACTTCTGAAGATAGTTACCTTGTAACTGAAATGTACATCAGGTGAATAAATAAAGTTAATTTGTGGTTATTGGGTTTATTATTTAAAATATTATTCCTGGTACTAGCTAATTAAATTTGGCTTAAACCTGAAGTTAATACTTTTATTCTATAATAGATATATCGTCAATGTCATCACATTTAAGTTAAAGTACCAGATATGTCTTCTCCGATTTGTCTTAATGCAATTTTTTGTTCGAAAGGCATATTACCTAATAGTTGCCTACGAAGGAAATGATTGTTAACTGAGGTAAGATTGAACTAGGTACATAAGACTCTCTGATACGGGATGTCTTACGATCACGGGATAGGATCGTGTTCCTGAAGTAGACCTAATCGGGCTATTCGATTGTAACAGCAATAATGGTTGAAAATACAACTGAAGCTATCGTAAGAATTGCACTTTTTTATACGGATCAATTTTTTGTTTATTTAATTACCTTTTAATTATCTAATTATTTTACCCACCTTAAACGCAGAAACAAATCTAGTCCCGAAACCGACCCCGATACCATGTGTAACGTTTTTTTTCTTTTTGTATTACTGCCAAACATGTTAAGGGTCCTTGTCCGACCACAGAATTCAAGTAACAATGGGCCTGGATAGTACTTGGATGGTACCCATTTCTCTACATCAGGCACATAAACAAGCTGTGGGCTTAATTGTCTAGACAAAAACTAATCTTTTACGATTATAATATAACCACTATTGAGACTGATATTTGAAAGTTAAATTGGGGAAATTATGCTTATGAATGTTTTAAGCCATATATAATCCTAAACCCAACCATGAAAGATCTAACTGTATTAAAAGGCATGATACTAGTTTTCCTTTATATGTAAATGAAGAGATGTATTTCCTGTGCTGTGGCAAAGGACTTATGAAACCGTTCAAATAACGTGATTGGTGGAATGTTTTAATTAATTAACCAATATACTTAATTGGATAGCAACTGACTGATATATCAAAACTCAAGTAATTCAATTAAAAAGTAACCGTCTCAAAGAGGCAGTATTTGCTCAACGAGAAAAGTAGGCACAGTTTACGATAGGTTTCCTAACATGTAATTAACAGGTTTTGTAACAAACGTTTTATTTATTTTAAACTCCTATAATTATTAAAAATACTAGGCCTATAAATGTAAGATACAAAGCTAAATATTAAAACATAACACTCAATGAACTCTCAGAAATTTCCAGTTTATTAACTAGACTAGTTTCGACGATCATATCGCTTTCTTCACATTATGCCCATCACTGATGAAGTTGACATGGGTGCCGAAACTAGTCTGGTTAATACAGGTGTAATTAGTAGGGATTTAAGTAGAATGTAATAGTATTTACGTTTGATTATTTTCACTAGCTATGATATAATTAAACTTAAATTTATGATGGCTTTAAAGTTGACAGTAAAACAGTAATATATATAATTAAAACCAATTCAATAACAAAAAAATTACTATTTTAGTTACTTTTCATTAAATAATTACAAATAATATAAACAAAGTAGCAGGGTAAAATGTCTATTCTACCACATAAACTTTAACATAAAATCAGCTGTTTTATGAATTAATATTTTATCATGTATTTTAAGCCAAATAAAACGAAAAACAATATTGCATACCTTGCCCTTTATGTGAAAATTTCTCTCCCATATAAAACTAAAATTAATTCGTTATTAAATTCAATTATTCAATTACTATTTTAAAAACTTTATTTACATCAAGTGTCATCCCCTACAAATTTAGGAAGATATATTTGAGCTTTAGGGGATGAATAAAACGTATTTTATTTTTGATTAAAAAATTGAACAATTTGTATATATATATATATATATAAATATATATATGTATATAAATATATATATGTATATAAATAAATATATATATATATATGTATATAAATAAATAAAAATATTTATATGTATATAAATAAATAAATAAATATATATATATATATATATATATATATATATATATATATATATATATAAGAAGAGGGAACTAATAGAAGGAATTATCATTACTTCGCTATGTTCAACTTAGTTTGAATATGGTCTACTATTCGAAGCATAAAACTTAGGAAGAGATCCTAGATGAACTAGCTGTAGCTTTATACACGACAGAGACATGTCGTAGATTCTAAAGAACTATCAAAGAAGTCTTGTTGACTAAACACTTTTTGTAGTTAATGAAAATGAATATTTAAAGGTTGACCTCAAGCCATTGTTATTTCTTGCAAGTTTTTAACATGATTACCTAAATAAATATCACTATCTACAGGTAAGGGTAAATATCACTATCTACTTTGTAATTGCCCCAAAGTAAAATTTGGATTTAAATTAAGAATTAATATTATTTATATTATATTATTTGTAATAATTACAATGACGTTCAATATTTAAATGTTGCTTTGTTGTTTAAATGATTGAGCTCCCAGACCACCGCGATGTTACAAGGGTTCTCCACAAGGGATTTCTGGTGTAGCTTACCACAATGTTTGTGATTACCATGACGGGAGAAATCTGCAACACTAGTGTTTTGTTGAAAGGATAAACTTTGACATGATTGTCACGAAATCGTCCAAAATGTCTATATGAAGTATAATATTTTGCGATGGATACAATGTGGTAAAAAACTAAAAGTTGCCAGAAGAAAGATTCATAGGTTTTACATACGATAGAAAAATGTAAATAACTATGCTTTTGTTTAGGTTTAAAGGGTTCAGTTAAATAAAGGTTTGACAAAATGAAATAACCAATATTAGTACATAAATATCCCTGACCTTTAACATGCGAAGTGAGCAGGGTATATCGAAATCATACTTAGATCCAGATCTTGAATACACAATTGTGCAGGGGATACCGAAAGGTAATACTCCCTATTGGAGGGACAACGAGGTGGCTACACATTCCACCAAGGTGTAGGAAGAGATATAAAGCAGAAAAAGAATGCCAAAATGAGGAACATTTTACTCTTCAGATTCGCCATGGATAGTAACATGATGGTTTGCTTACAAGAGATAAACCTGGATCGAAAACTAGCCTCTACCTTGTAAACATAAATGTTAGCGAAATATCGTACAATCATATACAAACAATTTAAAATAAATTATAGCAATTGAAACTAATAATATTTTCAAATGAACAACAATGGTTTATAGGGAGGTAATATCGTTAAATTAATTAGATATCCAGTACAAGGACAACCTGGAGTATTCCAGAAACCAAAGGAAACCATGGCTCACCATGGCTAAACCGTGGTTAAAGAAAACTAGCCTCTACCTTGTAAACATAAATGTTAGCAAAATATCGTACAAAACATATACAAAAAATTTAAAATAAATTATAGCAATTGAAACTAATAATATTTTCAAATGAACAACAATGGTTTATAGGGAGGTAATATCGTTAAATTAATTAGATATCCAGTACAAGGACAACCTGGAGTATTCCAGAAACTAAAGGAAACCATGGCTCACCATGGCTAAACCGTGGTTAAAGAAAACTAGCCTCTACCTTGTAAACATAAATGTTAGCGAAATATCGTACAAAACATATACAAAAAATTTAAAATAAATTATAGCAATTGAAACTAAAAATATTTTCAAATGAACAAAAATGGTTTATAGAGAGGTAATATCTATAAATTAATTAGGTAACCAGTACAACAACCTGGAGTATTCCAGAAACCAAAGAAAACCATGGCTCACCATGGCTAAAGAAAACCATGGCTCACCATGGCTAAACCGTGGCTTAAGAAAACCATGGCTCAAAACGATCGATAAAATTGTTTAGAACGGAATTATGTTAAAAAACTCAAATAGACTTGTCATGTTCATAATCACTCGTAATAATAAAAATATAAAATATCAAATATCATTTTTATTTGATAGAAGAGTAATTAAATTTTATTAAGTTTAAATCGTCTCATTATTATTATAATTTTCACAATACTGATGCTATTTAATCATAAATTACAATATTAATAAGATTTAGTTCACATTTTATATAAAGTTAGTTTTAAAATAACAAAAAGCTATTTATATTGAATGTGTTAAACAGGTTTTATCTGATTGTAATTGGACGTTGTTTGTGGTATAATAACAATACAATACAAGCAACGTACTGGGCCACTCAAACAATGTGATGGGCTTGTTTTAATTAATTAAACAATATAAACGTAATTGAAAAGCAAGTGAGCATTTGTGACAAATTATAAACAGCTGATCCAATTAAACATTTTTCACTACTTTCTTGATAGTATGGAGTACGCATTTGCCGGTGGAGGGAATAGTTGAACAGTTGCCGGTGGAGGATTAGTTTACACGGATTCTTGAACGTGTGACGTGACGCAGGCAAAAACTCTGCATAAAGTAATGATACGCGATTTAAACAAGGATACTCCTTAAAGCAGAAATCTCATTCAGCATTCTGTTTAGAGCCAAGAGGGAGTGAGAGAAAAAAAAGAGGACAGAGAGACAAGATGAAGAGTAAGAAAGAAAGAGAGGGGGATAAAGAAACGAGGATAGAGATACGAGATAGGTTGCGAAGGGAAGGGAAGAAGAAAGGAAGCGGTGACAAGAGGGAGAGCGTGGGACAGAGAAAAAAGTAGAAGCAAGAAAGGTGTAAGAGAGGGAACAAGAGGAGAAACAGGAACAAGAAAGGGAAAAGAGAGGATATGAGGAAGAAGAGTGACAAGAGAGATAAGAGAAACAAAGAAGAAAAGAAATCAAGAGAAGAGGAAAAGGAAAGAGGGAGAGGAGGAAATGAGGATAGGGAAAAGAGAAAGAGACAAGACAGCTAAGATAGAAATACAAGTAGAGAGAGAGAGAGAGAGAGAGAGAGAGAGAGAGAGAGAGAGAGATGAAGAATGGGAGCAGATAAGTGATAGAATCAGAAGAGAGAAAGAGACCGATATATTTGTGTGTAATTTAGTCAAATTGTATTTGTAAAACGTCTACCAATTACGATATGAAGTAAACATAGTGTACAAAGATATACCTAACAACCTACATTACTTGTTTTACACCGACCTCTATAGGAGTTGATTCTTGAGTCAAAGAATACGATGATTGAGAATAATTATGATAATTAAGGCGCATTGTTTGAAGTTTAATAATGATCAAATGATTGGTCGAAATATTCAAAAACTTGTGGGAATAATTTTATGGGTTGCAGAAGGTAGCGTTGCTTCAGTCAGTCTTCTTAATCAAAGGTAGTTATGTAGAGACCTAACCTAACCTAACCTTCTACCCGGCTTCCATTAGTTTCGTTTCAGTTAAAGTTGTATTTTCCATATGCATCTTCTATTTTTAGTTTTGCAACAGTCTTCTGAAAAGGCTAGCTAGTAGGGAACTTGTCTATTAAGTTGAAAGTCCAGGGTTCGAATCCTGGCAAGCCAAAGAAATTTTGTTGCTTTTACAACCGTCAGGCTGATTGAGATCAAGAATATGAGTACCTACTGTAATAATGGGCAGCTAAAGACTATAACATGTTATTTATACTCGTTCTCATCCGTTCACAGGAGTCAAAAACCATTGGGTGTCATTAATACTTTGATGGGTGAGTGTGGACAGTTGAATCAAAAATGCTGGATAACATTATCTTCAGAGTATAATATGATCTATGTGGGTTACCTCTTCTAAATAGATCTCCTAACCCATGGCCAATATATTAAATGCTTATATTAATTTAATCATGACTATAAGAGTTACTAGCAGAGTACACGTCCTTCGTACGGGGTTGACGAATATTTGTATTAATTTAATACTTTAATTGTATTTGGTTGAATTTATTTTACTGAAATTAAATATAAATAAGTATATCAAACTATAGTTTATAAACCTACCGCTAAGGGAGTTTCCAAGGCCAGTGTGGCGGTGCCCTGACGAAATTTCTACATACAAATAGACCCATAAAATACGTTTATGTGTTAACTAGGAATCATAAGAATGTTCATATAAAATTTTATGTATCTATTTATAGTTCACTCGTGTTTGAGTTTAGGGTAAATATTATACCGGGCAATGCAAAAAGTCATAGGGGATAAAAAATAATAATAATAATAATAAAAGCTCTTGCTCAGGGAAATAATTACCATTTTTATCAAATTAAAGTTGGGTAAAAAATTCAGTGCAGAGGAGTACTACGCACCGTACTACGCATACTTATAATTAAATATACCAATAAAGTCCCCAGTTACAATAGATATGGTTATAATTTAACATATTACTATATACCTATATTTAAATATACCTAAAAAGTCTCCAGTTACAATAGATTTGGTTGTAATTTTATATATTACTATATACCTATATTAAAATATGCTTGTAAAGTGTCCAGTCAGGATAGATTTGGCTGTAATTTTATGCAACATTACTTAATTAGACGTCTACTTGCTCGGAGTAATTCTTCGCCACGTGATCTCCATTGTAGCCTTACATGTGTACATTTGGTTGATCGTATAAAATT
>JBAIZL010000006.1:72038397-72073397 GCA_036971475.1 Prosapia bicincta | reverse complement strand
TTAGATTTGTTATTTCTAATTAACTTTATTATTTAATGTGATGTTTTAATTCGCATATTCTCTTTTTCCTCTGCTTTTAATTTATTGATCGCCAGTTCAGTATCTATTGTTATTGTATCGATATTTCTTTTCATATCTTTTTTAAGGTTGATTTTATTATTATTTTCTTATTATTTTTATTTCATTTTGGCTAAATATTGTATTTGTTAATTAACAAAATTGGGGTGAAACAAATGATGTTGTATGATTACTTCAGTATTTTAACTCTTTGTTCATTTTTAATGTATCTAGTTTTTTGGTTAGAGTAATAATTTTTCTTTGTCTATATTTAAACAAAAATTTCTATATTTTAATTTTATTAAAATTTTCTTCCCATTTTGTTTTATCCATACAAAATGCTAGTTTTAAATGTTATTTATAAATTTCAATAGTTATTTCATTTTGTTTCATATATAAATATTTGATTTAATTTCTAATCCACAAAACTTTCTGCCTGTTTACATGTTTTTGTGCTACATTACTTTTATTTTTAATATTAATTCCTGCATATTTAGGAACAATATTATTAATAATACATTGTTTGTTAAAAACAAATATTACAATTAGTTTGCATTAATTGAATTTTACGTTTCTGATATAAATTTAAATCTTTAGTTAAAGATGAATTACTAATAGAACAAACCTATGTACAGCACATATTCACAACACCAATAGCCTAGTAAGGCAATATAACAAATATATAACAAATATGGTGATATGTTATCTTGTATTATAGTTAATAAATTAAAAATATTTGAAAAACAAGAATACTTTTAATGCATATATTATTCAAAGCTTTTCACCGATAAAACAGTACCAGCGTCTTCAAGAAAATAATTATCTAACACAGGTTAGATTATTATTTTCCTGAAGTTGCTGGTACTGTTTTATTGGCGAAAAGCTTTGAATAATGTATGCATTAAAAGTATTCTTGTTTTTGAAATATTTTTAATTTATTATACACACACTGTAACGGGTAAGATTGGAATTAGCATATACCGTTGCAATAATATTAAAATTTCGTAAAGTAAAAATGTGAAAGCAAAGCCATTAGAAGGGATAAGGGGTTTTGTATATTTTAAAAAACAAGTAAATTATATGGAAATGAGAGAAAACCTCAAAAATACTCCGACAATCACCATCGACATTCGAGAAGACGCAGCTTGTCAAGAGGAAAAGGAGATGCCCTGTACCAAAATTCCCGAAAACGCCGGATAGAAGAGTTAAACCCAAATTAAAAAAACAGACAATATTTTGATAGTTTTTGAGTGAGCTTGCTTTGTGTGAGAAACCGGAAGCCCAGCGGTGGAAAAAGTCGCATGATGTCATGACGTAGATTTTTTGAAGCCACCCCGTTGGTTGACAAAACATGGTACGATATGTCTGGTGGGAACGAGAAAGCCCAGCGGGGGTTAAAAGAAACAGCGTTATTCAGGACTTCAAAGAGGGAGGACGTCGGTTCGGTCGCTCCAGGTCACAAGCCTTTGTTTCAATTTGTGATCTATAAATGACGACGATGAAAATGACGTGCTAAGCGCGAGACTGGTCGTCGCTAAAATGTAGTCGCGTGTGGTTTGGAACCCTTTTGGAGGAGGTAACTTCTCCAAAAGTGGTCTCCAAAGTTTAACATCTATGTGGCGGCGTTCTCAAGAAGTTTGTGTGTGTTAGAGGTGAACAATATGAAAAATTATTAGAGTCAGTAAGGTAATTTATAAAGAACAGTGCTTCAAAATTTATATAAAACAGTGGAAAGTGAAGAAATCCAAATTTAATTAAATGTCAATTTTTAAATCAACCTTTTATATATGAACAGTGAAAAATAAATAATTAAATAATTAATTGAACAATAAGAACTTAAGAACTGAAAGAGGGAGAGCAAAATTTTATAAGTTTCAAAATCGGGATATTAAAATTCTATCACGGCATCGCAGCAGGCACGCCAACAGTCAAGATCGGTGACATCGCATACCAAGATGGCCAACCCAGAAACAAACGATCTCGAGGGAGAAGAAAAAAAAATCTACCAGGATTTAGGAGTGACCCTGCGATTAAGGTCAGGTTAATTTCTCTCGTTTTCATTTAATTAAAATTTCTATATGGAACAATTTTTGGGGAAAGTTAACATTTTAAATAATTCAATTTCAAATAAAATTTCTTTTTGTAGTTAAAGAATTTCATACAACGGCTTTGTTTAATTCATGAACTAGAGGGGGGTAGTGGTTAGTGGGGGAAATTCTACCACAAAATGGAGGAGTCCTCCAAACTAGTTTATAAAAATGAAATATAATTCAATTGTTAGTAAATTGGAAATTGTTTTAAATAGAGAAAGTTATAAATTGTTTTGGAAAGAAACTAATTAAGTAAATGTTAGAAATTAAAGGCTTTTTAAATATAAAAAATTAGCGATAAATTAATAAAATGTAAACAGGTGTTAATAAATTTTTTTATGAGTTTTGTGCAAAAGAAGTCAAATAAGACAGAGGATTCAACAGAAAAGGTTTTTTTTTTGTATTTTAGACCAACGTTAAATATTTAAAATTATTAAATGATAATCAAGTAAAATTATTAAATGAGAAAGAGTTAAAATTAATTAATGAGAATTAATTAAAATTAATAAATAATAAGCAATTAAAATAAATAAATGAGAAAGGGTTAAAATTAATTAATGGGTGTAAATTAAAATTAATTAATGAAAAATTAATTAACATTTATAAATCAGATTTAAATAAAATATAAAGGGGTTTAAGGGTTTACAAAATTATTTGGAATTAAAATAAAAGGGTTGTGAAATGGAAAAAAAGGGACAAAACTAAAATGTGAAACAATTTATTTTATTTAAAGTAGACAATAAAAATAAAAAGTAAATATTCAGCAAAGATTATGTGGGTCTAGTAAATCAATTTTTAGGCTAAGAATTTCAAGTTAAGATGTAATAAGTTTGTTTAATTAGTGATAGAAGTATAAAAAATTGTTGGCTGTTATAACTCATGTTTTTTTAAAAATATTAATTGTTTTAAATTAAATTAAAAGGGTTAAAGTTATTTGTTGATGAAGTCAAGATTTAAAAGTTCCATTGTCTAATTTTATTTACAAGAGTTTAAAATCAAATGTTCAAGATTTGAAAAATCACATAAACGGATTGTTTATTTCTAAGGGTTTGAAAAAGGTATGGTCAAAGATAAAGACAGTTTTTTTTTAAAATGAAACCAATTTGATTTTGAATATTAAAGGGTTAAATAAACATAATTAAATTACACTTTTCAGTTAATATAACTAAATATTATTTTTCTTATAACTTTTGGTGTTAACATGAATTCAGTAAGAAGTTTACTTAAATTTTGTATAGAAGGGATAAAAGAAAGGGTAAACTGAGTAAAGAGTTACCACTGACATTGTAATGTGTATATTTTAGAATAAAAAAGAAGAGATAAAGTAATACTAAACAGAAATGAATTGATAATATTTTAAAGAGCTAGTTAAACTAAGAAAATTGCAAAATGTGCTGTAATTTCCAAATTAAGGGTAAAATAAAAATGTAATTTTTACTAACTTGCCAACAAAACTATAGTGTGTTTTTTTTTGAAACAGATATCTTACACACTCCTAAAACCAAAGGGTCATTTCGCCAAAAAGATGCCTTCAAAGAACTCATTCCCCCGGGAAATACATACCCAAAGGGTTAAATTTCAGCAAGTTAGGTTTTTTATAATAAAATCCAGTGACCTGTTCTCTGGCAGATTTTGGCGGGTCATTGCACAGTTTCCTAGTTTGGCTAGGATAGGCCCTGACAGAATTCTGAGCTTGCGGTAGGGTGAATGGTGGTGGCCAGTGCGGGGCGGGACGGCCCGCGGGCGGCGCGGTGCGCGCTCCGCTGCAACACACACAAACACACACACACACACACACACATATATGTATATATATATATATATATATATTAATACTTACTCCTACACGGATGGAAGATATGATGAATAGGTCTTATCTGGGGTACATCCGTTCATTCTGCAGTGCATAAAATCGCAGTTCCGACGTTTCGCTAGAATCTCATCTACCATTGATAAGGTGAACCCATAGATGAGGGGGGGGGCAGGTAACGGGGTCTACGATTTTATGCACTGCAGAATGAACGGATGTACTCCAGATAATAACTCTTCATCATCAAATATATATATATATATATATAAAATTGTATGTGTGTGTGTGTGTATGTGTTATATATATTAAATATGGCGATATAAAGAATAATATATGTATTAAAAGTATTCTTGTTTTGAAATATTTTAAATTTATTATTATTATATATATATTTATATATTTAATAAATTAAAAACATTTCAAAATAAAAGAATACTTTCAATACATATACTGTATTATTCAAAGCTTTTCGCCAATAAAACAGTACCAGCATCTTCAGGAAAAAATGATTTCCCCCCCTGTAGATGCTGGTACTGTGTTATCGGCGAAAAGCTTTGAATAATATATTTATTGAAAGTATTCTTGTTTTTGAAATATTTTAAATTTATTGACTATATATTACAAGAAAACCTATCACCAAATGTAATATATATATACAGATGTACACTTAATACACTGTTGAAAATAATCAGCAGCACATAGATGTGGTGGTACTGTGCTATAGTTAAGCAGGTGAAGTCAGTGGTAAAATAAATAAATTGGGTAATTTAAAAAGCTGTATAGTTTGATTCAATTCTTAGTCTAATATCAATAGACTAGAAAGCGATACCTAAAATTTGTTTTTAAAAGTTATAAACAAAATAAGGTTTTAGTTCTGTTACTAAGAACTTCTTACTATTCGCGATTCATTATATGTTTAATCGTTTGGCCTGTATTCCTAAATATTGAAGTTCATTATGACTTAGAATAGTTTTAAACTGAAAATGACGTCAAATTACCAGACACGTTTTATGAGTTACCAAGTTAGAAGTATTCTGTATTTAAGGAAATTGGATTATAACCTTATACAACTAATTCACTTGAATGGAACGTTTTAATGAATTCATAAATGTTTTATTAAAATATAGGTTCTGAAACTGTTTCGTGAAGATTTAATATCCAAGAAACTACGAATAAATTTAAAAGTTGAGAACATCTTGACTTAATTATTTCTTAAGGATAACATGTGCCAATTTGTTAAACACGCCTTCAGGGGTTTTTGAACACAAACAGACAAAACGTTTTCGTTTGAAGTGCATTAAGGTCCGAATCAATATATAGTATGAATATATAAATTTGTTTATTACTGAGAGTCCAAACGTTCTATCTCTGACACGCACACACACACACACACACACACTAACACGTACACACACACACACACACACACACTGCGGCGGGCAATATTCTCTTGGAATACATACCGCAAAAGGATAAAATTTAAAACATAAAGAGTCTAAATTTCTTTTAAGTAAAACAAACCGAGCCACCGTAAGAAGGGTTAGAAACTTAAATTTAAGGCCGTTTGCAAGGGGAAGATGGTCAAAATTGACCTAGAGGTACCATCGACATTTCAGAGATAAAGCAAGACGAGAAAAATCAATAATAAAGAATAATAAAATTTCATCAGAAGCACCCTTAAAGAGTTATACGGCTTGATCGAAAAAGTGGATTGAATCGATCTGTTTATCAATTTTGCGAGCCGTTAAGCTCTTGTACAAAAGAAGTGCGCGCGCCGATCAGGCGACATCAATAAAGCATTCCTATTGGTTGTCAACTCGTGGGAACGGAATGCAAGGTGGGAGAGTTTCCCTGTTTGAGCAAAAGCCAAGCGTCCTGAAGCCCCAGCTAAACCAGGACTCTCGAAGGGTAAGGACGTTGTCGGGCGTGGCTCCGGTAAAACAATGAACAGTAGTTTTGTTACCGTTAATAGTTCAAAAACTATGAGTGGCTAGGGAAAGTTCGTTTCGTTGAGATGTCGTGACGCTGTATTTCCGAATATGGGGCCCTTTCGCATTTCAAGAAAGAGGTTTTCCCATAAATTTCCATCAAATTATGTGCGAGCGTCGTTAAATGTGTGTGTTGCAGCCTTACTAGAAAGACAAGGCGATGTGAACAGTGTAACCTAGCAAACAGTTTTAAAAGAGTGAGTCTAAATTTCTAACAAAATTAAACAAAATTTAACTAACTTGATAAACGTTTTAAAAAATTTTTCTATTTCTTTTCTGTGTTAAAAAATGCCCAAGAACTGTGTTAAAAGAAGGGCTTAAAGCTAAAATTTTATTAGTAACTGTTAAAATTTAAAAGAGGTGCGAATGTCATCGAAGAAAGAAGATGGGAGAATTTCAACCAAAGGGTGAAGCAAGCTGATCTACCTGAGGCGTACCAGACACACAAAGGGATGGAGGATTTCAAAGATGGCGGCAACGCGTGGGAAGTCATCCAAGTATACCGGCGTGGGAACGATGCAACAGCCAAGCCGGACCTTCCCCACCCCCCGCTGGAGAACAAAGGGCGAGACGGAGAAGAGAGGGAGAAAATAGGCAAGCCGTGCTTTGTGTGGATTTCAGGTCAGATCTATTTGTCTTCCCTTTGCAAATTAAAAATTTTAATTTGAAGAATTTTTTCTTAATTGGGAAAATGTTATAAAATTTAAATAAATTTTCAAACCATTAACAGTAAACTTTGAATTTTATAAGTAAATGCTGGTGGCTTTGTTTTAAAGAGAGGGGGGTTTTCAAGATGGCGATGCCATAGAAGCAGAAATTATGTTGTATTTCATGAATGTAAGGGAAATAGAAATTTTAGGTTAGAACTTATGTAAAGGGAAAGGGTTTTAAATAAACAAATCAAATAAAGGGTTTTAAATTATTTAAAGAGTTAAAATCTTATGAAGGTGTAAAGAAATTAAATAAAAGATGTGTTGTAATAAAGTTAAATATAATTTGCTAAAAGTAAATATCCAAGATGGCGGACAAAAGGCCATTGTTTACAACAGCTGATTTGAAGGCTATGCTTTAGTTTCAGGTACTCCTACAAACAGGAGTGTTATTTCATATAATTAAATTAAACTAAATTGTTATTTTATTTAGAAGGAGTCATTACGACATTTTTCCATATGAAACAAATTGACATAAATTGTTCTCATTTAAAATAAACAAGGGTTATATCAAATTGAAGCTTTTTTAATTTAAACTGTTGATCTTATTTAGAAAAGGGTGAAATTATATATGTGTATTAAATAAATTAAATCAAACCAAGGTTTGGGTAAGAATAAAGGGTTATGATTTTGATATGTGTAGATTTTAAATATTGTAAAAAGTGCAACAAAAGGGTTAAGTTAACCAAGAGGTTTTAAATTTGTAAGTGGGTCTAGCTAACCATAAAAATATGTTAATATAAAGTTTCTTTTTTGAATTATAAGTATATATATTGTTTATTTCATGATTTATATGTATGTAAAATATTATGTCGGTGGTAGGGTAACTTAGAAAGAAAATTGAAATTTTTGCAAATTGGTTTAAATATAAATTATATAAAATAAAGGCAAATGGGCTTGTAGCCATTTAGCAAAGGTTACTCAAGATTTATTAAATATCAATTTCCTTCAGAAATTGCATTGATAAATTTTAAATAAATTTTAATTAAACTTCAGTATGTATAATTTTAATGAAGAAAGGGTTAATCAAATGATAACCAAAGGGTTACATATTTTATATTAAAAGGGTTCAACTATGATTAAAAAAGTTGTAAACAAAACTCAGTATTTATAATTTTCATGAAGAAAGGGTTAATTCAAATGAGAACCAAAGGATTTTTTATTTTATATAAAAAGGGTTAAATAAATTTTAAAATTTGTAAATTTCTTTGTAAATGATCAAGGATCAGTTCAAAAGGGTGTAACTAGGTTTTAATAAATATTAATAAATTTCATTATGTGGATTTTCATGCCAAAAGGGTTAATCAAATAGTAACCAAAGGGTTAAATATTTTCTAGTAAAAGGGTTAAGTGAATTTAAATAAATTTGTAGATTTTGTAAATGATTGAGGATATGTGTAAACAGGTTAAATATGTTTCAGTAAACGTTTTTATTTAAATATGTATTTAAATATTATAATTTCAATATGGGAAGGTGTTTGAGTTTATTCAGCAGATGATTTAACAATTTTTATAAATTATGATTTGTTGTTCAGTAAATATTTTGATAATCTTGTAGGAGATATGGCTATATGTTTTATATGTAATTTTTGTTTCAGTATGTACTTCATAATTGGTTTTTATATAATCTGATATAATTTATGAAATTGTTTTTAGGTTGTTTGGTAAAATTGATTGAAACTTTACCTGCTAAAGTAAATAGAAATTGAATTTTAAAAAGGTCATTTAAAATTGATAAAGATATAGAAAAAATTTTATCATTTACATGGCTATGTAAAATATGGCCATAAATAAAGTAGTGTGTTTAGAAAGTTTAAATAAATGGAACAAAATGTGAAAAGTAGGGATCTTTCGGAGTGTGTTGAAGAGTAAGGCTTTGCTTGAATCAAAAAGGTTAAAGCGAATATTTGTAATTTCTAACAATTAAATTTTCAGAAATAATTTAAGTAAACAAAACCAAATATTGACAATTAAAATTGCAAGGTTGAGAACCTGGGATAATGAAATAAAATTAGGACAAGCAGTAAAGGGTTGTTAAAACGTCACTTAAGGGAAAAGAGAAATTTTAATTTGAAGATAAGAACAAGAATTTCAGGTAGTAAAGGGTTATATTTTCGACAAGTAAGATTGACCGTTAAGTAGAGCAAAGTTTTACGCTTTGGTATACTCCGATTGAAAGAAAATTAAAATCGTAAATTCTTAATTTAAATTTTAATGTCAACTAATATAAGCAGAGTATGGTTTCTTAACTGTTAAGAACCAACACAAAGGATATTTTTAAGTCAAATAAATTGCAGACTGTGCATTGTAAAATTAAATTTTAAATTTTTTAAAATGAAAAAATAAATATTTTTTAACTAACTTGCAAACAAACTGAGTATTATTTTAAACAAGTTTCTTACACTCTCCTACAGCTGATATGGTCATTTCGCCGTTTAGATGTCTTTCAAAAGAACCCATCCCCCGGGATGACTTACCCGTTAAGGGTAGAATCCGCAGCAAGTTAGGTTTTTTCTTTTTTAAGTCCAGTGACTTGTTCTCTGGCAGATTTTGGCGAGCATTGCACAGCGTTCGTGGTTTTGGCTGCGAGCGGCTCGTTTCAAAATTCTTGCTCTGCAATGGGCGTTGGTGGGCGGACTTGCGCGCGCGTGTTGGTCAACGGTAGGGTTGACGGCGCCGCGTAGGTGGTGGCCCGGTCCGTTGCAACACACACACACACACACACACACACACACACACACACACACACACACACACACACACACACACACACACACACACACACACACACACACACACACACACACACATACACACACACTAACACACACACACACACACACACACACACACACACACACACACACACACACACACACACACACACACACATATATATATATATATATATATATATATATATATAATACGTTTTCTTGTTTAATAATTTAAAACAACATAGACTATTCAAATACAAGAATATTTATTATTTTATATCCAAAGCTTATCGTTGGCAGACAGTACCAACATCATCAGGAATGAAAATTTTCATTCCAACGTGTTTGCCAACGAAAAGCATTGGATATAAAATAATAAATATTCTTGTATTTGAATAACCTATGTCGTGTATATATATATATATATATATATATATATATATATATATATATATATATATATATGAATTTGATATATTACTATTGAAAATACTTCTATCCACCACTAAGTGTCATAATTTTACCTTGTGTGATGAGGCACCTTTAGGTCACTTGACCATTGTTAAATTACTGATTGACAGTGATTCGACAATGTGCAAGTGACCGAAAGGTACCTCATTACACAAGGTAAAATCATTTCACTTAATGGTGGATAAAAGTATTTACAATAGTAATATATCAACCTTATAAAGTCAGTGCAACGGAAAAATAATGGATAGCGTAAAATATCAATATATTTTTTTTTTTTTTTCTTTTTTTCCTGGCGAAAAACCAATTGTGGTTATCATCGCCAAACAAAATCTAACAAAGAACGCAATGTTTTAAATAAAATCAAATAAATTATTAAATAAACAAATAAATAAATACAACAAAAATTACAAAACAAAATAAAACACCAACAATAAAAAACAAAAAAACAACAATATAACAATGAAAAAATTCTTAAAAACTAAATAACAAAATAACAACAAAGAACAATATAACAGTAAATAAATAATATGTAAAACAATAATAGGTAACAATTTACCAATAAATAAATCTCAATAACAATAACAAGAACAGAAAATAAATTTAATTAAAATAAATTAAAGAAACACAGAGAATTATATGTATAAATAAAATTAAAAAAAAATATATATATATTTATGTATTAAATTTTAAAAAATATTTTCAAGTGGTGCAAGAAAGCGATGACTCGGTCAATGGCCGAGGTATCGTCCCTTAGCACCACCTTTAAACTCCCTTTTAAATTAAAAAGGGCACGAACATTGCTTACATTAACACAGTCTACTAAAATATGTTTTATTGTGAAGATATCACCGCAATATTGGCATATTGGTGGATCTTCACGACTCATCAAATATCCATGAGTTGCAAAAGAGTGGCCAACGCGAAGGCGTGTAACCACCACTTCCTCCCTACGTTTTGAACGAATTGAAGACCTCCATGGACGAAAGGTATCTTTAATTTCCCTCAGCTTATTCTCAATCACGGTATGCCACTCGTCATTCCAAGCAGCGAGCAATAAATGTTTCGCGAAACACACATAATGAGATGCCATAACCTGTTGAGTAATAGGCACCAAACTTGTAGCTTTCTTCGCCGCTTCATCCGCTTTTGTGTTTCCAAGTATTCCGCAATGTCCAGGAACCCAACAGAAAGTTACCCCCACACCCCTCAATTGAAGCCTGTGTACAGCACACAAAATGTCCCCAACCAAAGGGTTGCTAGAGAAAACATCCTGAAGAGCCTGAAGAGCACTTTTGGAATCCGAACTCAAAAGATAATGCGAGGATCGAGATTGAATGACGGTCAAAGCTTTAAAAATAGCAAATAGTTCTGCCGTGAAAACACTGCAAGCTGAGGGCAATCCGTACGTGTAGGTACATCCAGATGCATAAAACGCACACCCAACGCCATTGTCCAGTTTAGATCCATCAGAGAAAATAATTTCACTGTGTTGGTGAGATTTATAAATGGATAAAAATTCCTGGTGGTAGACCACAACAGGAGTATCGTGTTTTATATAACTGGACAATGAGAAATCGAAGTGCGGCGTTTTTATTATCCATGGAGGTAGATAGCACATTTGTCGTTCAAACATAGTTGGAAGTTGCAACTCAAGGTCATCCAATATTCTTAACGTTCGTATGCCAAAGGGAGCGGTCGAACGTTGACGTGTATTGTACACGTGATTTAGCGTATTATAAAAGACTCTTTCAAATGCCGGGTGGTTGGGTTTGCTTCGAAGAACAGAAACGTAAGATATTTGTAGCATCTGACGTCGTCTTGAAAGAGCGGGTTCCCCAGCCTCGACAAGAAGACTAGGGATTGGGCTAGTTCTAAATGCACCAGTAGCCAGTATAAGTCCAGAGTGGTGGACGGCATCGAGAGTTTTCAGAACTGTAAGTCGTGCGGATGAATAGGCTTGACAGCCATAATCAATGCGCGATCTAACGACCGCGCGATAAAATCGAAGCATACTAGTTCTGTCTGCTCCTCAATTCGTACCACTAAGGACTCTTAACATATCCAATTTCTTATTGCATCTCACCTTCAAATCACGAACATGTGGGATCCATGAGAGTCTTTTATCAAATAAAAGACCTAGAAATCGAACACTATCCGTGGTTTGAAGCTGTACCCCGTCAAGAAAAAGGATCGGCTCTTGGTGTTGCCTACGACGACTAAATGCTACACATTGGGTCTTCGAAGCAGAGAATTTGAAACCTGTAGATTTTGACCATTCCTCCAATCTGTATATTGCTAACTGCAAAGATCTTTCCGCAGTTGCCATACTACGAGCAGGCACATATATACAAAAGTCATCCACAAAAAGGGAACAGTGTACCGGAGATCGTATATTACTGGTGATACTATTTATTGCAACGGCAAACAGCGTGACGCTCAGCACGCTGCCCTGCGGTACACCATTCTCTTGTGTATAGCTGTTTGAATACGTGCCTCCAAGTCGAACGCGGAAAGATCTGTTTGAAAGAAAGTTAGCGATGAATGCTAGGATATTCCCTTGTATACTCCATGATTTCAGAGTGTTCAGAATTCCTCTTTTCCATGCCATATCATATGCCTTTTCAAGGTCAAAGAAAACCGCAACGAGCGTTTGACGCAAGAGAAAGGCATCTTGAATAGCGGATTCTAACAAAACCAATTGATCAACTGATGAGCGTCCTAGTCTGAAACCACATTGTTCGTTGCTAAGAAGGTTGTTGGTTTCTAGGTACCAGACAAGACGGCGGTTGACCATCTTCTCCAGTAGTTTGCACAAGACGCTTGTAAGTGATATAGGCCTGTAACTACTGGGGTTGGTTTTGTCCTTACCTGGCTTCAAAAGAGGAATTACAGTCGATTCTAACCATGCATCGGGGAAAGAGCGCTCCTCGAATAAACGATTGTATACTCGAAGGAGGACAAGTTTCGCCGATGATGGTAGATGTTTTAGCATGGAGTACACAATGGAATCAGGACCTGGTGCAGAATCCTTCGTTGACGCAAGAGCTGACTCCAATTCCCCTATAGAGAAAGGAGTGTTTAAAGGAGAGTCCTCAGACGACCCAACAGTAAACGGTATTGCTTCTTCCTTCAGTTTATACATCTGGAATAATCTATTATAGGCTGTAGTAGCAGAAAAGTTAGAAAAAGATGTTCCAAGTACATTAGCAATGTCATCACTGTTTGTGATTAATCTCCCATCTGGTTGCTTCAGCGCAATGGCTGGCAACGGAATGGAAGTACCACAAACTGATCTTAGTTTCCTCCACACTGTGGAGGACGGAGTTGTTCGTCTAATTGTGCTAATGTACTGTTCCCAAGAGTTCTTTCTACTCAGCCTAAATATCCTCCGTGCTTTCGCACGGAGTATTTTATATTCCTGAAGGTTTCCATTCGTTGGGTGTCGTTTAAATCTCCTAAGAGCTCTTCGTCGTAAACGGAGGATTTCTGTGCATTCATCGTTCCACCAAGGCACAGGCGGTCGGCGTGGATGCGCAGAGGTTTTCGGAATGGTCTTTTCAGCGGCATTTAAAATTGCTTTTGTAAAATTTTCTATATTTTCATCAATGGGTGTCAGATAATCCATGTCAAGTGATACAAGGTAATTCGAGTAGGAGTCCCAGTTGGCTTTTCGCAAAATCCAACTGGAATTTCGAACATAACAGGTTTTGGAGTCACATAAACTGATCTTAATAGGCACATGGTCGCTTCCATACAAATCATTGAGTACCGACCATGTGCATCTAGTAGCTAATTGAGGGCTGCAAATCGATAGATCAACAGCTGTCCATCCACCAGTAGATGCTGCTAAATAAGTAGGAGAACCGTCATTTAGCAGACATAAGTCTAGTTCCGTTCTTACACTTTCAACAATATCACCTCGAGAGTTCCTAGTCGGAGATCCCCAAGACGAATGGTGGGCATTAAAATCCCCTACCAATAAGAACGGAGTTGGTAACTGGCTTATCAAATTTACTAAATCACTGTGATGCAGGTTTTCTTGTGGTGGCAAGTAGACACAACACACAGTGATTTTATACGGGACAGCTGTTTGAACGGCTACTGCTTGTAAAGGAGTTATTAAGTTTAGAGAAACAGCATCGATACAGTCACGGGCTAGGATGGCAACGCCACCTCTAGCTCGATCTTCTGTAACGAAGTCCGATCTAAAAACTGAATACTCCCTTAAATGGAAATTATGCGATTCGTGGAGATGTGTCTCCTGTAGACATACAAACATTGGGTACACATCTCGCACGAGTACTTTAAGTTCTTCTATGTGACTCCTAACACCGTTGACGTTCCATTGTATCACTGACTTGTTAATTGCAGACATTTATTAACTCAGCAATGGATTGATCTGACACCCATTGGTGCTCTCTCCTTTCTTGCCTGGGACGTTTTTAGACGTCTCAGGCTTACAATTCTCAGATTCCATATCTACCCGTTCAGGGATGGAATCTGAGGAAGTTTTGGGTTTAGGAGGTTTAGTTTTTACATTCCCTCCTTTGTTAGCATTTTGTTTAATACCCGGTAACGACGGTGGCGATGTGGTCTGACGTAACACTGGTTTACGTGGTTTCGATTTTTCCAACGTCTTCTGCACAGAAGGTTTATTACCCGTTGATAATATCTTCTGCACAGAAACACAAGGCTCACTTAGTGATTTATTTCGTGCTCCAATCCCCCCAGTGGAAGGGATAAGTACACGAGGCAAAACACTATCCGTTGCTGCAGGTTGTGCCAAATTTAGAGACGATCCATTTGTGACTAAGCACAAAAGGCGAGACACTTGTTCAGTTAGAGCTTCAATCTTCTTGGACAGCTCAGCACAGTTGGTACAAGACGATTTCGAAGCGGTCAGGGTAGCGGCATAAGTCTTACTGTCTGCCTTTGGCTGAGTGGATCTATAGAGTTTTTTGGCCTCTGGAAACGACAGCTTGTCTTTCGCCATGATGCCTAAGATAGCTTTCTCTTCCTTGAAAGTAGGACAGTTGTAGGATCGCGCTGGGTGGTCACCACCACAGTTGGCGCATTTCGGAGAATTAACACATTCCTTGTCATCATGGCCTTCAACGCTACATATGCCGCATACGTTCTGCTTCGAACACGTAGAGCTGATATGCCCAAATCGCTGGCACTTGAAGCAGCGCCTAGGGTTAGCCACGTATGGTCTCACTGAGATCCTTTGGTAACCTGCATGCAAGTATTCGGGTATTTCCGGTTTTCCAAATGTGACTATAAAAGAAGCTGTTGCTACTTTTTCTCCTTTGTCCATTTTCATTATGGGGATAACCTCCGTAACTAACTGAGAAGACAGTTTGGACTTAATTTCTTCGATTGGAAGGTGCATTAAATCCCTACATGTGATGACCCCCTTTGAGTAATTCAAGGATCTGTGGGGAGCCACAGATACCATGACCTGGTCAAAGAAAGAGGTCATTTTTGATAGAGAACGGGTTTGTCTATCGGTGGAAGTCGCAACTAACAATGTTCCGTTTCTAAGTTTCTTAATAGAGGCTACTGGGCCTCCAGCACAAGCAGTAATGGCCTTGTTAATCAGGAAAGGAGAAACTTTGGAAAGATCTTTCCCTTCTTCGGCACTAGAAAAAACTAAATACTTTGCTGATGGCAATGTCTGCGACGTTGCCACCATCAACTTTTTGCTCAAATCTTGACTATCGTCAGGAGAATCCTGGCGTGTCCTCTTCAGACTAGTCATATTTGACGTGGTTTTGGAATCCATAAATATTTTTTGCCAGCCATCGTGTCAAGCGTTACGGGCGAGACTATAGGAACGGGTACACCCTTGGATCACATTAAGATCATTTCCAACCCTCAGAACTCTGAGGCCTATAGCTTTTCTCCTTAGCTCGACTGGATGGGCATCAGTCGAGGACTCGTAATACTGTGCACAGGCTCCGACACCCGTGCACCGCGGACACTCCCTGACCAAGGACCGAAACGGCTGGTAGACCAGAAACCGCGCTTACGTCTTCGGCAGAGCAAGCTCACATCAGCGTCCCAGACCAGAGTTTGTCACGCTCTGGACTTTTCAGCACTCCCAACGCGCAACGGTTCTGACCAGTCAAAATTCCCTATGCGAAGATGTAAGTGTTGAAATGTATATAGATTGTGTTGGTGTGTGTGTAGGTTTTTGTGAGTGGTGTAGTGTTAGGCTAGGGTACCGCGAGGGACGCCAAATCCCTCGTAGGTGCGGCTAGTCCGCACCCCCCTGCGGGGAAATATCAATATATATACACACACACACATATATATATATATATATATATATATATATATATATATATATATCAATATATGTATTTGTGTGTGTATGTTTGAATAAAGATGCCATTTAATAGCCTTTTAAGAATTTCATTTAAAAAGTGTAATATATTGTAATACAAAAGGAAATCTACATTTATATCACTGAGAATTGTGTTGTGATAGAATCATAGAATTTTTATTCTTCAGTAGATCACTTATGTCTTATTCATGCATTTCAAAGGAATCCAACGCAATTCCTCAAGAGAAAAATAAACACAATTAAATATGAGAATAACGCCACTATGTTTTCTCTCAGCAAAATTGAAAAATAAATCCGTCTTCGAGAGTAAGAGAACTGAATTCATTTATAAACAACCATAAAGAAGAATAACAATACTCGGATGGAAATTTCATTACAGAGTTGCCTCGCGGTGAAGCTGCTGCATCAACCAGGATTACAGGTGATGATTGCCAAGCAGAACATCCGCAACGAATGGTGATAATCAGCTGTGCACGATATGCAAAGTGGCGAAGAGGAGTTCATGGTTCAGAGTACTATTTTGTCTTCCAGATTGATTTGTGTAAAATGTAACTCATTTTAAACATTTGGAAATGGACACTTACACCGTGGGAGATAAATAGAGAGATAAAATGCCGAAAAATAATAAATATTTAAACTACAGACAGACAAACACACACACACACACACACACACACACACACACACACACACACACACACACACACACACACATACGCACACACACACATACACACACACACACACACACACACACACACACACACACACACACACACACACACACACACACACACACACACACACACACACACACACACACACATATATATATATATACGAATAATTATATATAAGAATGGTTTAATTGAATGAAATATAATATAATTGAATACATATTTAGAAATAATGTAAATTTAATTTGATTATATTATATATTGTATCCAATATTGTCTTTGAGGACAAAGGTTGCCCATGTGCTGAGCTGTAACCCGAATATTCTGTCGGAGCCAACAATAGCAGGGGGACATTGCTTTTGACAGAAGATCGTCGTATGTCATAGACGAGCTCAGTTCCGTCAAGTATACCCCTCCAGCAAAGCATATATTCCATCCTAAAATGAAAAACCTCAAGAGAAACAGTCAGAATTGCTAAGGTTCTCTTTACTGATCTATTTGTTAAATAAATAAATCAATCTGCGTCCGTGGTAGCGAGATGTAAGTAAAAATACACATATCAAATCATTAACGTCGATGGATATAATGTATATTATTAGTAAATAAACAAAAAATATTTTCACTAATAGTACCCCTTTAGTCATAGTTTAAAAAATGTCTTTACATTACATGTGAAAGTGGAAATATAATTCAAAAGACCGGAGATCTAATATCACAATATAATGCATAGAGCAAAATTGATACTACGATTTTTGTACACCAGTCTTAAACCGGAATAGATTAACTCAACTTGAATGAGAGAGGGTGAGTGTGTAATGAAGTTGAGGGTTTCCAGCGGAAATTATAATCTGTCTGGAGGCGGGCAAGGTTACATTGGCAAGTTTTTATCTCTCCAATTTTTCTATCGTAAAATTTTACAAAATATAGCGAGGATCTGACCTATAAAATTAGGGTCTTTAAAAGTACAAAGTTTTTATATTAAAAATTGTTGTGTTTGTTTTTCTTTATTGGAGAGTAGTTCCTAATTATAAAATTCGGCAGAGGAAACGGACAACTTCTTGCTGGAAACTTCTTAATTAAATAAAGTATTGGAAAACAAATACTTCTTATTGGCTTTCCAGATGTGTTTTTAGTGTGTGTATGTGTGTGTGTATATAAATATATATATATATATATATAATATATATATATATATATATATATATATATATATATATATATATATATATCAATATATGTATTTGTGTGTGTATGTATAAATAAAGATGCCATTTAAGAGCCTTTTAAGAATTTCATTTAAAAAGTGTAATATATTGTAATACAAAAGGAAATCTACATTTATATTACTGAGAATTGTGTTGTGATAGAATCATAGAATTTTTATTCTTCAGTAGATAACTTATGTCTTATTCATGCATTTCAAAGGAATCCAACGCAATTCCTCAAGAGAAAAATAAACACAATTAAATATAAGAATAACGCCACTATGTTTTCTCTCAGCAAAATTGAAAAATAAATCCGTCTTCGAGAGTAAGAGAACTGAATTCATTTATAAACAACCATAAAGAAGAATAACAATACTCGGATGGAAATTTCATTACAGAGTTGCCTCGCGGTGAAGCTGCTGCATCAACCAGCATTACAGGTGATGATTGCCAAGCAGAACATCCGCAACGAATGGTGATAATCAGCTGTGCACGATATGCAAAGTGGCGAAGGGGAGTTCATGGTTCAGAGTACTATTTTGTCTTCCAGATTGATTTGTGTAAAATGTAACTCATTTTAAACATTTGGAAATGGACACTTACACTGTGGGAGATAAATAGAGAGATAAAATGCCGAAAAATAATAAATATTTAAACTACAGACAGACAAACACACACACACACACACACACACACAAACAAACAAACACACACACACACACACACACACACACACACACACACACACACACACACACACACACACACACACACACACACACACACACACACACACACACACACACACACACACACATATATATATATATATATATATATACATATATATATATATATATATATATATATATATATATATTTGTTATGTTATCAATGCAACAATATTATACATACAAACAACAATGTACCTAATAAATTATAATAAAGATGATAATATTGGAGTTTATAAAATTAAATGTGGCGATGCCGTAATTAGGCCCCTATACTATATAGGAGAAACAAAGAAGATGAAAGGCAAGTTCAAGTAATACCTAACTCCTCTTTTGCCATATACACATTAATCAAATTTTGTCAAAAATTCAATTTAAAAGTAGCATAATTTCCCAAATTAAAAAAAAAACTTGAGAAAACTAAAGAAGATGAACAAAAAATATAAATTATTATATGTGAAAAGTTATAAATATATTAAAAGAAAAAACTAATTGAAGAACGTATACAAATAAAGTGAATATGATATGTTATATAAAGATTTTAAATATTTTAAAACGCTATATAAATGTAATTATAATATGACATTATAAATGATAACTATTTATCTATGCATCGCATGATAATTATTCACCTACGCATTGTATGATAATTAATTGCTGACGTAACCATGGCATAATAATTGCTACCCTATGCACTGCATGATAATTATTGACGTATGCACTCATTGATAATACCTGATGTATGGATGGCATAATAATTGGTTCCCTATGCAGTGTATGATAATTATTGACTTATCCACTCCATGATAATTGCTGACAAATGCACAGCATAATGATTGCTGACCTATGCACTGCATGATAATTGTTTATAGTCGATGGGCTGAGGTAAACCTAATATCTAATATTAGGTTCAAAGAAATAGTTTTTATTACAATGTCGGAAAACTTGGAAAAATTAAATCACATGAAGCTCTTATTCGACTGCAAAGATTCGTGTGTCCTTTTATTGGAATTCTGCCAATAAATTTCATGTAGATATCATTGTAGGCTTACCTCAACAGCCATTTATGCGTCCATCTTTACAAGATAGAAAGGAAAAGTGGATATAAATGTTCCCCGCTAGTCTGGGGACAAGCCATAAACAAAAGTGAATCCCTGGGTTGACATTTATACGTCTACTCGCTTTCGTGTTACATTGAAAAGAGAATTATTCAAGAAATTTTCTTAAAAGAATTATTCAAAGTTGACTAAGGTAAGTAAATGCTGGTAGATACGTCTTCGTGCCTTCAGCGGTCAGCAAGATTTCACTTAAGAGAGCCCTTGATTACCCTCAGTATTTCAGTGTAGGACCCTCTTCACTATAATTACACTAACAATTACCTTATCGTTCCCATAAGTACTAATGAATACAGAAGGTATTGATTCCCATTTTTATTTCTTTTACATTGGTAGCTTGAAATACATAATAGATTAGAAAAACTATTTTAAATGTTTACTCCATAAACATTAGTTTTACACCATAAAATTAAAATTAACCTCAATTTTCAAACATAAAGCTAAACAAACTGATTATGAAACTGAGAAATATTATATAGTACATTAAATCACTGTATATCTATTTACAATAAACCAAGAAAGTTTCTGCCTTTTCCGCCTGATGCACATTGCTTGACAAATACAAGTCCTTTCACATTTCTTTTAAATCTAGAACGTTCCAGAAGTAGAAGATAAAAATTACTAGAAGTATCAAGTCACGCTTAAGCCACAACAGTTACATTGTTCGAGAGCTTTCTAGGCGGGGAAACTACTGGAAGCGGGAAAATTAATTAAAAGAGTTGGTTAAGCGAGAAGAGGGCAAAGAAACTTGGAAAAAAAGAAGAGAGTCAGTTAGACAGCCCCACTGCTTAAAATAAACGCTGTCCCCCAGAAATAAATAATTTTTCCGTCCCACCCAATAAACGTCCTGTTGTGCAGTAACCCCTCCTAAAATCCAGCCCTGATCCCAAATACCTATACGTAGCCAGTATAACCTTGCGTATGCCACCAAAGCCCATCCTTCTCTGATTGACTGAAGGAAGAATGTTTACAATGTAGTGAACAGAGTAAAAACGTTTAGTGACAGCGTGACAGACTGTGTTAAGTGCAAATAGACTATTAGGAAACTTAGTCCTTATTATATGACATCAGTAAAACAGTGTTTGGACGCTATTATAAATGTTATATTTGTAAATAATAGTACCCATACAAGTATGTGAATTAATTTATAGTTATTTGGTTTACAAATTGGCATAGAATTTATTGAGCTCTTGTGAGAAGACAACTTTATAATTTAATTGGATGAAATATAATGTGTTTTTGTTTATACTAAGCTTAAGCAATAGTTTGCTGCAATCTGTTCTGTGTTTTGCATTTGCATGACCATTTATAATAAGCAAATTCCGTTAGTTGTTTGTTATACACGGAAAGTTGCTTAGTCGTCCCTTTGTATTTAGTGGTGACGGTTTTTGTAAATCCTAAAGATTTTAAGCTTTACCACGATGTAAGGAACAACACAAATTATAAACAGGCTTTTGTCTGTATGCTACTCCCTGATTAGTTAGCTTGTAAGTTGGCCTATTAGTGTGTTTTCTGAAACCTAAATATATTGTGTAAGACAAAAAAAAAAAAAAACATTGGAAAGTCATCATTGCAATAAACTTGGCTTCTGTATACGAATAATTATATATAAGAATTATTTAATTGAATGAAATATAATATAATTGAATACATCTTTAGAAATAATGTAAATTTAATTTGATTATATTATATATTGTATCCAATATTGTCTTTGAGGACAAAGGTTGCCCATGTGCTGAGCTGTAACCCGAATATTCTGTCGGAGCCAACAATAGCAGGCGGACATTGCTTTTGACAGAAGATCGTCGTATGTCATAGATGAGCTTAGTTCCGTCAAGTATACCCCTCAAACAAAGCATATATTCGCTCCTAAAATGAAAAACCTCAAGAGAAACCGTCAGAATGGCTAATGTTCTTTTTATTGGTCTATTTGTTAAATAAATAAATCAATCTGCGTCCGTGATAGCGCAATGTAAGTAAAAATGCACATATCAAATCATTAACGTCGATGGATATAATGTATAATATTAGTAAATAAACAAAAAATATTTTCACTAATAGTACCCCTTTAGTCATAGTTTAAAAAATGTCTTTACATTACATGTGAGAGTGTAAATATAATTCATAAGACCGGAGAACTAATATCACAATATAATGCATGAAGCAAAATTGATACTAAGATTTTTGTACACTAGACTTAAACCGGAATAGATTAACTCAAATTGAATGAGAGAGGGTGTGTGTGAAATAAAGTTGAGGGTTTCCAGCGGAAATTATAATCTGTCTGGAGGCGGGCAAGGTTACATTGGCAAGTTTTTATCTCTCCAATTTTTCTATCGTAAAATTTTACAAAATATAGCGAGGATCTGACATATAAAATTAGGGTCTCTAAAAGTACAAAGTTTTTATATTAAAAATTGTTGTGCTTGTTTTTGTTTATTGGTGAGTAGTTCCTAATAATAAAATTCAGCAGAGGAAACGGACAACTTCTTGCTGGAAACTTGTTAATTAAATAAAGTATTGGAAAACAAGTACTTCTTATTGGCTTTCCAGATGTGTTTTAGTGTGAGTGTGTATGTGTGTGTGTGTGTGTGTGTGTGTGTGTGTGTGTGTGTGTGTGTGTGTGTGTGCGTGTTGTGTGTGTGTGTGTAGTGTGTGTGTGTATGTGTGAGTGTGAGTGTGTGTGTGTGTGTGTGTGTGTGTGTGTGTGTGTTTGTATTGTGTGTGTGTCTGTAGTGTGTGTGTGTGTGTTTTGTGTATGTGTGTGTTGTGTTGTGTGTGTATGTGATTGTGTGTGTGTGTGTGTGTGTGTTTTGTGTGTGTGTATGTGTGTGTGTGTGTGTGTGCTTGTGTGTGTGTATGTGTGTTTTGTGTGTGTGTGATTTGTGTGTGTGTGTTGTGGGTGTGTGAGTGTGTGTGTGTGTGTGTGTGTGTGTGTGTGTGTGTGTGAGAGAGGGTGTATGTGTGTGTGTGTGTGTGTGTGTGTGTGTGTGTGTGTGTGTGTGTGTGTGTGTGTGTGTGTGTGTGTGTGTGAGGGTGAATGAAGAGTTCACGGCTGATTGGAAGAGGTTATTACACCTACACGACCGCTATACTTCAATTTGTTTAGTAGCTATAGGTATGGCGAAATATGCATAGGGATAAATCTTACGTAACTGAGTAATTTCTTGAATATTATATTATTGTAGGTTCATCCTTTGAAGGCAAGGCTAGAGACGCTCACTAAAACCTTCTCCTGCAGGAGAGCTGGCTTATGTTTATATAGAGTTTTGTAAACGTTTTTAAAGAGATGATTTCAGTAGTAGAGAATAAAAGAAGAATAGAGCTACTTTGAGAATTAGATGACCCCAGAGAACAACATGTGTGATACACATGCAGAGCGTTCTTATCTAGAATGTTAAAATAAGTCGCGTAGACACGAAGAGACTCGGTCTGTTGACCTCTCCGAGGTTGTTTCAGTACATTGGAAGCCTCGTTCAAGTATTTTGTAAGTCAATGTTGGTATTTAGCTTCATGATACAGATTAGTCTCTAGAGAGAAATAGGTGATATATACTTGACGTCACGTAGAATATAATTGAATACCCAAGCGATGGAAAGTGTCCAAACAATTATGGTTATAAATCCATCAACCATACTAATTTTCTTACTATAAATAAATAAAAGCTCTAACCACATAAACATTTTATTTAAATCCTGATGTACATTTCGATTGCAAAACAATTAATTTCAGAGGAAATTACTACAAGATTACTACCAGAGGAAACTATAAAGTTAGTCGTGTAATATATTTTTCTGAAATTGATTGCTTTGCAATCCAAAGAAACATCAGGATTTAAATAAATCGTTTAGGTGGTTAAGACGATTTATTTATTACAATAAAAAAATACACCACAATTTCTCCAAATTATAATGATAGTAACACTGTTTATTACTTTAAACAAGTACTTTAAGATAATAATATTATTAACATATTATTTAGAAATATAATACATGTTTTTTGGGAGAATTTTTAATTTTTATCATTCTTCTATTGCTTCCCAGTACAATCTGCAGCTGATCTCGATTTAAACTGTTAGGTTTAAATCAATTAAAATTAAATTAGTTTACACTAATAAACTCAAACGGTGGCTTACATTTATAGTGGTGATTAACATCTTACAGATTATAAAAATGCAAGTGTTGTGCTAGACTACCATATCAGGTGGGAAAAGCAAGTGAAAATGTCTTCTTTCAAAGTCCTTTATAATTTGTTTATAATTCAGTCCTTTTCCTGTGGAAACCTTTTCGTTTATTTTGACTCATATAATATGTTAAAGCAAAGGATCTCTAACTGGGGGGGGGGGCGTAGAATGTTTTCAGAGGGGACGTGGATAAGTGCACTGAAGCTACCTACATACGAGAGATGTATGTATGTGTGTGTGTGTGTGTGTGTGTGTGTGTGTGTGTGTGTGTGTGTGTGTGTGTGTGTGTGTGTGTGTGTGTGTGTGTGTGTGTGTGTGTGTGTGTGTGTGTGTGTGTGTGTGTGTGTGTGTGTGTGTGTGTGTGTGTGTGTGTGTGTGTGTGTGTGTGTGTGTATAAGTTACTGTTTTTGACACCATGGATATAACTTTCTACTAGTTCAAATTTAACATTTAAAAGGAAGTGAAACCATAGAAACCTAGATTACGAAAAGAGGGAGAAGCATGTGGAAGAGAGCGAATAGAAGAATGTTAAAACAGTACAAGAACTGTTCACAAAAGAAGGTAGATCATTTTATAAGGATTAAAACGTGAATAAAAGTCTTAAAGCAAAAGAAGAACCCGTTCATAAAGACAATAGATACGAAGAGGAAAGAAATTGAGGGAAAGAACGCTGTATAATAGAATTACGAATGATCAAATCAATACATAATTACAATACAGATGTAAAGCAATTGGTTAGAAACTATTTAAATTAAATAACTTTTAATTACAGAAAATAAAATCATTAACTGTCCAAACCAGAAATATAAGTGCATTTATAAAAAGGAAATAACAAACTTTTATAGTTTTAACTGAAAATGCATTGTACGTAAACTATTTTACGTTATGCTTGTTAATTATACTGATGAAACGTCAGTATATAATTTTATACAGTATCTATTGATTTTGGTGAAAATAATTATAAAATAGGGTCTTTATAACTATTACTGGTCAATGAACAGAGTTTATTCCCTTGAAAAGAAGTTGAAGCTTAGAAAATAAATTCAATATCATTATTCAATAAAACCTATATCAACCCGTCTTACGACGAGAGAAAGGCAACCCCTTATTATATACATATATATATATATATATATTAAATATGGTGATATGTTTTCTTGAATTATAGTTAATAAATTAAAAATATTTCAAAAACAAGAACACTTTTAATGAATATATTTATTCAAAGCTTTTCGCCGATGAAATAGTACCAGCATCTTCAGGAAAATAATTATCTAATAAAATATTTTCCTGAAGATGCTGGTACTATTTTATCGGCGAAAAGCTTTGAATAAATATATTCATTAAAAGTATTCTTGTTTTTGAAATATTTTTAATTCATTAATTATATATATATATATATATATATATATATATATATATATATATATATATATATATATATATATATATATAGTTACATTGTTACAGGGGTTTGATTAATTATAGGGCAATTTCACACTAAATAATTATTAAATAATTCACACACTTCTACAACTACTATTATTTACACAATTACAATTTATTAAAGCACCCCAAACCATATTTTAACTAGGTCTAAATGAGTTTGATAAGACTATTTATACTTATTTGAACACGAACTAAATTGTCACTGTTAGTCACACTGATAATGCATCTGTTACTCTCTTTACTAAATTACATACACTGTTCTCCCCTCACGCCTAACGAAACCTTCATGTATCTGCTTGTCGCTTCTAGCCATTTCTCGTGATTTATAGTCGCTTCACTTCTAGAAAGTTCTAGTATTTTCCTGATGGCGTTGGTGCAGTTGTATCGTGCAATAAAGCGTTAAAGGAATTGTTAACTTGTGAAGCCGTGGGCCTTAAATCGCGGGTATGATCTTCGCCCGTTACATTATTAAAATAATACGTTACAGTATATTATAATTACTATACTGTAAATATAATATATTTATTAAATTATATAATTTATATATTATATTCTTTATTATTAATATAGTATATATATATATATATATATATATATATATATATATATATATATATATATATATATATATATATATGTATATATATAAATATAAAATACGTTTTCTTGTTTAATAATTTAAAACAACACAGGTTATTCCTAATTAATTTTTCATTCCTGATGATGTTGGTACTGTTTGCCAACGAAAAGCTTTGGATATAAAATAATAAATATTCTTGTATTTGAATAACCTGTGTTGAAAATATATATATATATATATATATATATATATAATATTGTTATTTTTCCTCTTATTAGTAAATAATACTACTTACTAAACGTGAAAGCAACTAAAAAATCTGCCTTTATGTAATTATATAAGCTACATCAATAATCTGTCATATAAAACGTAGTCACAGTTATTAAAAAAATACTCAAACTGTATTTCTTTAAATATATTGTAAACAGTTTTAATCCACACATTAAATAGCATCTGCAAAAGATAATATAAAATATTTTCAATATTTCAAGCCGCTTATACAACAGGAAAATATTCTCCTTGTTAACTAATTAATCACGAAGTAAATGAAATTAATCAAAGAAGAAACCAGGAGGTGCCCGCAATCACGGGGATCAATAACTCTCCAGGGATAATATCCATAATTAAAAGCATTACAAATAACCATCTACCTTGGGACGATGACGTAGCTGGTTGCCATGGCAACTGGAAGCTGTACCTGTTCTCCGAACTACATATAGAAAAAGGCACGTTTGCATAATAGAGGCATGGTAATGTACATGGAGTGGGTTGTTAAAGCACAGGGAAAACGCTATTTGTAAGCGTATTAACGTTCAGTGTAATGTTAGATTTACTTCAATCTGTGAATTATAGATATATTGTTTCGCTATTCATATTATTTCTTCAAAGTATTTTAAAGTCTATAGATAACGACTTTTGTTAAAAACGAATTCAGTTGTCTGCCGTTTCAAAACTGTATTCGTCCGTCAGTTATTGGATATTTAATTATTATTCGTTTTTTTCCATGTTACTATTTTGTCTTTTAAATAATTTTGTTCAATAATTACAACGAAAACGTTTCACAAAAAAGGGGCAAGGTATGCAATATATTCACTCCGTCCAATTTGGCTTAAATAAGTGATAACATACGATTTCAGAAAACAGTTGATGGTTTGTTATAAGTTACATTGTAGAACAGCTGTTTTAAAGCATAGGTGATGCTACTTCATTTATAATAATTGTACATATGTAATAAAAAGTTACTAGAATTTATTTTTTTTACCTAAGTAGGAATTGACCTGAAAAATATTCTGTTTATATTACTTGTTTATTTTTTTATATTTTTAGGGAAAAATTTGGGCAAACTGGTTTTTGTAATATTTGTTATATTATTTTCTTTTACTATTGATATTTTACTTGAATGGAAATATTTTTTTATCGATATTACACTCTACAGTATTGTTGTATAAACGCGTCTACCTATTCAGAAACGCGTGGTCTGGTGTAGTTGTTTGGATACAATACATCTGATAACTTTTATATAAAAAACGTTAGCGTGATTAAATGGGTGTAGATGTGGCACGACAGCACGACATTGCTGCCAACTTGTGAAATTAATTAAACCCTACAGCAAATTACATATTGTGAGCGTAGTTATTGTCAATTTTATTTATCGGGGAAAATGGGATTTTATTTTAAATGACGTACATTGGAAACAGTAAAAACTCTGACGGGCTTTTATCTTTTACTTATTCTTTTGGATTCTTTCAAACAACTTTCATCCACTTTGTTTAATGCAAACGAAAATTAATGGTCATATTAATTCAACTGGATGAAAGGTTTTGGTTCTACCTTCCACTTGGGGTTTTTCATTGTTTGGATATTGTCAGATTCCAAGGTAACGATAGTTATTTTATCTAGCTTTATCTTATTAGCGGTAGTTACTAACTATTTGTAAGCTAGTATAACAGACAGATATCTTTTTTGGGACACTGACAGTCCAGAGAGGCTGGGAGTTAATGTATGACTTCATGCAAATGTTTTAATAATAAATGCCACATATGCCGCTTCATCGTATATCACAAATCGACCGATAACGTTTGACACTTTAAACAGCAGTACAAAAAATTTAGTAGTTAATGACAGTTAACGATAGGTCTTATTTTCATAAACATATTTTAAAGATTTATTTTTAACGAAATTCTTTAACATAGATTTTTATAGAAAATATAAAACGTCACAATATTTTACTTTCTGTTGCAGAAAATTCAAAATGAAATTTCAGTTCTGAGTAAGTTTTTTTCAGTAGCACTAAACAAACTAAAAATGTAATGAAATTAATTAAAATAAATCGAAGCTTACACAAATAATAAATAAATAAAAATAAATCTACTCAAAGATACGTGATTTTATTCTACGTAATGCTCACAAAACTTTAGTTTCAACATCGGGACATGAAATAAGGATAGGTTACTGAAAATGTTTATTTTGTAGCTGAAATGTAAGCTAGGTACCTATATTTAGTTCTTAGATGTGTTCAGATTCATTTATTCCTCCTTGACCTAGATACAAGTCACCGAACTTCAACTATTATCTGTGACAAATGTTTCAATACAACCCTCACATCGAATAAAGCAATACTGTTTTGAACTTCCACCCACCACACTGACAGCCTTTCTGCCCCGTAAATTAACAAACTGTTACACTCGATATTCAACAATGCTTTTTATTGAAAACGATATTTGGTTTCAGATTTATCAATACTTTATTATTTTTAATTAATAAAATGGACGCTGCAGTAATGATCTGTTACGGATTTATGCAATAATTTGATGGTGTAACTTCCAAATTGGTGTATGTACAAACTACCATGGTTTGGTTGATTTTGTTTTGTAGTTTTCATGTGAATAGAACGATAGACTGATATCGATTGCAAAGTACTGTAAACATATGTAGGGTTAAAGTAGTTACATAAAACTTCTAGTAGAGAATTTAGGAGGATCATGAAACTTGTGCAAAGTTGCAAACGTGATTCCAGTCTGCCATTTTAGTCATAGAGTAGTGACTATCTGTTACATCATCTTCCAGGGACAAGTGTAAGGAAAGGTAGATTAAACTAGGTAGGATATGGATTACGTCTTCATATACTGGGAAGAAGAGACAATGTTGGCATCAAAAATTCATGGCAAAGTATCAGGAGTAGACATATCCACTATTGGTGACATCAGGTTTTAACTACCCTTTTTCACCACTCCCTATGGAGAAGTGTAAGGTAAGGCAGATGGAATTAGGTAGCACTAAGAAACCAATATGAATTATATCTTCATGCTTGGAAGAAAAGAAAGTAATGGCATCATAAATGCATGGCAAAGTACTTGGAGAAGACATATCCGCTGTCGGAGGCATGAAGTAGTGACTACCCTTTACACCCCTCCAAGGGACAAGTGTAAGGAAAGACAGATGGAATTAGGTAGCACTACGAAACTAATATGAATTATGTTTTTATGCTGGGAAGAAGAGAAAGCAATGGCATCAGAAATGCATGGCAAAGTACTTGGAGAAAACATATCCGCTGTCGGAGGCATGACGTAGTGACTACCCTTTACACCCCTCTTAGGAACAAGTGTAAGGAAAAGAAGATGGAATTAGGTAGCACTACGAAAATAGTATCATACTGGGAAGAAAAGAAAGTAATGGCATCAGAAATACATGGCAAATTACTGAAAGTAGACATATCCACTATCAGAGGAATAAAGTAGTGACTACCCACTACACCCCTTCTAGGGACAAGTGTAAGGAAAGGCACATGGAATTAGGTAGCACTACGAAAAGAGTATGAATATGCTTTCATGCTGGGAAGAAGAGAAAGTAATGGCATCATAAATGCATGGCAAAATACCTGGAGAAGACATATCCGCTGTCGGAGGCATAAAGTAGTGACTACCCGTTACACCCCTCCTAGGGACAAGTGTAAGGTAAGGCAGATAGAATTGGGTAGCACTACGAACAGAGTATGAATTATATCTTCATGCTGGGAAGAAGAGAAAGTAATGGCATCACAAATGCATGTCAAAGTACCTGGAGAACACATATCCGCTGTTGGAGGCATGAAGTAGTGACTACCCTTTACACCCCTCCAAGGGACAAGTGTAAGGAAAGACAGATGGAATTAGGTAGCACTACGAACAGAGTATGAATTATATCTTCATGCTGGGAAGAAGAGAAAGTAATGGCATCACAAATGAATGTCAAAGTACCTGGAGTAGACATATCTGCTATGGCATAAAGTAGTGAGTACCCGTTATACCACCTTCTAGGGACAAGTGTAAGGAGAGGCAGATGGAATTAGGTAGCACTACGAAAAGAATATGAATTATGTCTTCATGCTGGGAAGAAGAGAAAGTAATGCCATCACAAATGCATCGCTAAGTATCTGGAGGTGACTTGCTTTCAACCAGTGGGTTGTAGAGATGTCAACTAGCTGACGGGTCGTCGATAGATTGGTAAACTTTTAATTTACGTAATTATTATTTTACCATCTTTGTTTCGACTACTTATAACAATCTCTGTGTAAATAACATGCTTAGCTCATATTTAAACAATATTTCCAAATTTTAACCATATTTTCTGTTCTTAAAGAAAGTAACCTGTTAGTGTACAATACTAAAACATAACATACAAGTAATATAGATAATAAATATATGACTAGTCCAATACAAATACTGTACGATGTATATACTGTGTTACTGCGTGGAAGCTCGACCCCATGAGAGGAAGGGGAACCTCTTCTGAAGAGTCAGAACTCTTTCAAATTTGTTAAACCGATACGAGTATGCAATAGGTTACCTAGATACGAGTATGCAATAGGTTACCTAGATACGAGTATGCAAGAGGTTACCTAGATACGAGTATGCAATAGGTTGCCTAGATACGAGTATGCAAGAGGTTGCCTGGTTACGGCTTTGTAACTGGTCGCCAAGATACGATTACGCAATAGTTTGACTAGATATGAAAATACAACAGGTTGCAACTAGATACGAGTATGCAACAGGTTTCTAAATACTAGTATTCAACATGTTGCCTAGATCCGACCATTCAAAAGGTTGTCTAGATACGATTTTGCAACAGGCTGCCTAGATACGATCATGTAATAGGTTACCTAGATACAAGTATGCAACAGGTTGCTTAGATACGAGTATGCAACGGGTTGCCTAGATACGAGTATGCAACAGGTTGCTTAGATACGAGTATGCAACGGGTTGCCTAGATACGAGTATGCAACCTTTTTTCTCTATCCAACTGTGTCACTGATTTTCTTATAAGACCGCACATTCATAACGTTTATCGTTTATATAAGTGACGATATCTTTTTATGTTCGTTTTATCCCTTTATTTCCTTTATCATTCGCTTGTGATTCTACAGCATCTTTGGAGATATTCTTTATCTGTTGATTTGATATTTTTTAAATTTTTTATAATGCTTTTTTCCGCCAGTACGTCATAATAATACTTGTTATAATGATAAATTTCAATCTTTATTTTCATACAGATTAAATAGTGGATTTTAGAAATATTCTCTAAAAAAATCTTGAGTAAAAACCCAAAGATATTGTACTATAATATATCTTGGTTTACTTAATAAAAGTAACACTTTTGCTATAGTTAATAAATATTTGCTTCATCTTTACAAAAAGTTAAAATTAGAATTTCTGTGTGATCTACACTGCTAAAAAAAATATAATTTATAACTCTTTCCCTTTAAAGAAGTTGAAATTTAATTTTATGATCGTTTTCTAAATCTGCTTTTTGATTTAAAGAATATAGGCCTTATTATGGATCAATTATAATTTAGAAGCATGAAACGTGATAGATTCAAGTGTATCTGCGCCCTCGAGGCTTAATTCGTAACACACTGTGATTAAGCCGTGAGCCTTTCAGTCTAATTTGTCCCATCCCAAGATCTCATCTAATATTAGTTTGCTGATTAATTAAACCAGTTTGTTAACGTAAATTACTGTAGGCATAGCCGTACGTACATAGCCATAGGGTTGTACGGAACGGGTCAAGGTCCCAGCATTCCGTTGGGCTTAAACCGATTTGGCTAGTATTATTTTAGTTTACATTTTTTATATTTATAAACACACTAAACATGTATAGCTGGTCCAATAAAAGGGAATGAAAGGGTTGTATTTTAAATTATCAGATATTTGCAAATAGAGTTATATTCAACAAATGTACTTACACTGGTCAATCTGGTGAATTATGGAGAACAATTTAAAAATTCCCCGTTCAAAATACTTTGTGAACGTGAGACATATGCAAAACGTTTAAACTATATCAGATATTTTTTAATAGATAAGTTAAACACCTCCGCAAATATATGGTATCTCATCTGTTATTCTTTCTTTATAAGAATTTGTATCGGGTTGACACCCTTTTACGACCCCTCTATCTGAGTAGTGTAGAATAGGTTTAGTTTAAGTACAAGACCCTGAATGATCCTGTTTGTATGAACTTCCAGAGGGATTTATCCAGCTATATTCACAGTAGTTTCCTACCCCTTGTAGGCGACAAAGACAAAATGTTTTGCTAAAAAGCGTTTGAAAAGAGCGAAAAGATGGTGAAAACGAAGATTGGTAACTTGGAGTACATAGATTCTTCAACTTCATCTGCAAGTCAAAGAACACTGAGGTAGCGCAAATGTCAAAGAACCAGACTAATAAAATCACTGCCCCTACGAACCCGAAGCTAAAACCGTTACTCCCTTAGGATGACTAGCATCACGCTTGAATGAGGGGGCTTGCTGGACATGTATGTGGTAGTCTGAAGTACCAGCCCGATAATGCTTTACTGTCAGGCCTGGACTGGAGACGATACTCTAACCAGACACTACGGCTTCGACCGCTGTTCCGGTACCACTCAGGATCAGTCAAAAACATTCGCAATGGTCAGCTTTTCCGTACCTTCAATACCCCATCTGATTCGTTCGATCCAGCTAGTCCAATCGAGCCTTTATCCACACTAGGAACTTGGTCCTAGGCGGGGATACAAAAATTCCGCTGGACCTTGAGAGCTTTAGTAGGCGACAATATCCAGACAGGCTAACCCCAAGAAAAAAATAAACAACAGCATGTACATTATCATTAGCGTGTAGAAAATCGTGTGTTTGTCGCCGAGCATTTATAAAATTTTTTATTTATTTAAATATTTTTTTGTGAATCACAGAAAGTGTAGAATTATACTTTCAAGTACCTTAATTATAGACAGTAAAATCTGTTGTTGTCAGGGAAACGTCATTATTGAAAATAAATAACACAAAAAAAAACACTGAAATCAACTCTGTATTTCTTTGAACATTTTATGGTTCGTTGATTCTGAAAAAGCGTTTCTACTTATATTTATTGTATTGTTATTTTTTTGTTAACTCAATAATAAAATATTTATCCCAATCTACCAACTTCCCCGTTATTCCCCACCATTCCATTTCATTTCCCTTTTCTTAACGGCACGTAATTTCCGTTCTGTATAGCACCCACTTTCCAACGTCTTTTTACTGTTTACATTTAATTTTATTTTTTCTTTTCCTTCGTATTTGTTTACAGCGCTCGAAACTCGTCTGAGAGTTCCTGAAGGAAACTAAGGAAGCTCATTACTCTGCTTTTTTGTGTTTGTGTTTGCGAATGGTAAAGTTTAATTTCCATAAAATATTCAAGTCTTAATAAACTTTTGAAAATTTAATTAAGGAAGAATATTTACTAATAATATTATTTATATGAATTGGAGATATCGGCTATAAAAAGCAGACAGTAAATGTTTTCCGTATCGTACAACTAATTAAACTCCGTGGAAAGTTGTTAGTTTATTTCGATTGCAAATATTTAGTTATATTTGCTCTATAAATGTGGAGGGGGAAAGTCTTGTCCGTGACTCACATCATTAAATAATTCACTGATCAGATTTCCCTTATTATTGTTTACAAATTGCCAGATAAACATTGCAACTAATCTCTGTAATTTAACCTATATGACAGGTCGATAGGACTACCTGGGAAAACTACATTTATAACCCGAGTTCCGATAATTCAATTTACAAATCCGCCATTATGCTTTTTCATTTTACGAATCTCCTAGTAACTCTCCGGAGGGGTTCGCGTACTCCAGATTCAGAACTACTGTTCTAGAGGATGTGAAGACTTGGTATGTGTGTAGATGACGTAATGAAGGATTGTTACAAGAAGAGAGAAGGCAAAGTAAAGGAGGTAAGTAAAGGTATAGGATTTATATACAATTGTTTTACATAATTCAATATCTCAAACAAGAAAAGATATTATTAAAACTTGCTTGGATAGTGAAATAAATCTTCGTATACATATTTATTGTTAAACCGAATGAACCCGTTAAGGTTATAAAAGTAATAAGATCTAAACAACAGATTTTTAAAATTTTATTAAAAGTCGAATATAAATAAAGTTTTAAATTCAAAAAATAAATGAGAGCAATTTGTTTTCGTTTCTATACTAGACAACATACCAATCTCCTGGTGTTTTCTTAGCGTATATAATGAGAAGCAATCGGAGACTCTTCTTATACGCCAACTTTTCAGGCACACTCTACTCTTCTTATACGTAATTATTAGCAGGGTAGCTGGCTGACTTGACTTACACTGTTAGGACATTACGCACACATAGCAACACGCAAACACACATAGTTAATGGACATTAACATAGTTCATAAGCATTAACTCGCTGGTCACTCGGTCAGTTTATGAACTGATTGATAGCGCACTTATGCCGACATACACAAGCTTCTTGAGTGCCTATATGGCAAGAGTGCCTATATATACAAGCTTCTTGAGTGCCTATATATACAAGCTTCTTGAGTGCCTATATGG
>JBAIZL010000006.1:72013397-72033397 GCA_036971475.1 Prosapia bicincta | reverse complement strand
AGCTAGAAATGAATAACTTAAAGATGTGTATGAAATTATAAGATAAAGATTCCTTGCAATAATGAAGCATAACAAGAGATGGATGGAATGAGAAATTATAAACCACCACCAGCTTCATAAATTATAAACTAAAAGAAAGCGAATAATTAGTAACAAACAAAAATAATAGTCCACCTCCATATACTGTACAGAGTGGGAAATAAAAAATTGCACGGAAATTTGCCACTTTATATTTGGTTGTCATATATAAATATATATATATATAACCTTCAACCCACAAGACAGAACTTTTCGGGTTCTTAAAATAAATGTACTATTTGGAATTCTGATGTCAGTAAACGTCAAGGAAAGGCCGAACTGACTCATAAAAATACAAACTTTATTTGGAGTGTTCCAATAATTGGAGTTATGTGCATAATTGCAGAGAAATTAACGTACTGTTTCGTTAGCATTCAAATATTCTCTATTGACCTTCACCTCACAGGACAAAACTTATCGTTTCTTTTTTCTACATCCACTACTTATAATGTCTTCTTGAAACACAAAAATCAGAGTAAAGCAATTCTATTTCACTACAGTGTGTTGGTAAACTCTCTCAGTTAGTTATTACTGCATCCGATCAGGCCTAAAGAAGGTACACCTTTGTTTGCAATGGCCTTGTGTGTATAATCCGAATTGCAGATTAGCCATGTTTACGCCGACAAACATCAGTGGACAGACATTAGATCAAAGTAGCGTTCTCACAACCAGACTATTGTTACAAAATCGGTGAATAATGTTAAATCGAATCAACATTGACTACATTATCATATGCAATGTTTGCATAAACATTCAAACAAACACAACTTAATTAAACTTCAAGTTGAAATGAGTTTAAAGTTTTTCTTTTAAAACCTTCATAGAGTGAAAACCAATACATTTATATCAATAATGAATTTATAGAAATGTAAACATATTTATATGAAGCTGTGACTTATGGCTGAAGAGATAACTCGGATGAAGCGGAAGAAGAATAACAGCAAATCTAATCTTTTGAGATAAAATTAATGGAAATAGTAAAGAAATGGATAAAGGCGTTAAAAGGAAAAGAAATACAGGTCTTTTTCTATACCACATATCGGAAGTTAATAATGCTTAATGATGATAATGATGGTAAACATTAATGTCCCAAACATTTACAGAAATTAGTATTTAATTATTAATTACCAATGATTTAAACGTCATTTTTATTATAAAAAACGTAGAATTTTTAGTGTAGGAGTCTGAAAATTGTTCCCATTTTACATCTAATTGCTACTCGCGCAAGTCAGTTTACCTTATACGAAAAAGCCAGCTACATCAAAACAAGAAATATGGTAGTATATTTTTTATTTTATTCTTTACAAATGGCGTTATTTTTCAGTAAGATAAAAATGTACTTGTCATAAACAGTGACATTGTGTCAGGCCGTTGTCAAAGTCTCGTTTATTCTATGGGACGTCAAATATCTGACCGCTCATTCGTTCTTTGTCCCTCGGAGCCAAGCGTCTACTGTCCGGGACGAGTAGAAAAATGTCAAGCGTTTCTTGAGCGAGCAGTTTATTTTCCTTGTGTTTGAAGAATTTTGCATACATATTTTAGTGTATTTTTCTGTTTCATTTACGCCACAACTACTTGGAATCTATATGGAAATCTGCTATTTGGAATCTGAGACCAATGATAATTGATTTTTATTTCTAACTTTTAAATTCTTTACTAAATATTTTTTACGGCCGTCTTTTGGGATATTAGACGCCGCACCGTCCAGTACAGCCTTTTCGTCTGTCTACTGTGTTCTCCTCCTTCTCCAAAGCTCCACAGACAGCCAGATGGTAGGTCGTACCCTCTCCATTTTTGCACAAAGAGGGAGATTCTTGAATCCGCGATGCCAAAGCGGTGCAGATGGCTCTGTAGAGAGTTATGTCTGGTTTTCCTGCACTCCTTCGCAGAGTGCTGGGGAAGGGACTTGTACTTAGCGTCTCTCACCTCTTGCCAAAGGAATGTCACTTCTTGCGAGGCTTCCAGAGGTCGGAATGTCCATTTTGACGAATGTTTTAAATGACTTCAGATACTCGTAGAAAAGAACCTAAATGGAAGCCTCTCTTGTTGTAGCAAACATCCAGCTTTTCAATGTAATTTCCCTGTAGATCACAGTGGCCAGGAACCCAATACAAATGAACCTCTGTCTTCCTGTCTGACTGCAGTTAATTTTACCTCTACATATCACATCTTTATCAACTCCACTAATTTATGTAGAAATAATTCGATTTAAAAAAATACTTTATAGCTTTTCCTATTTGTCTCCGAAAATATTCAATATGGTGCCTAAATTTAAAATATAAAATACAACATCTAGAACACAGTGGTAGAATTAGTAAATTAAAATAAAAGTATTGGAAAACTCCCAATACTACAAAATATTCAAAAATAACTGATATTACAAGTTCTTTAAGAACAAAACCTGCTGTACATTTCGATGACCAAGTAACCATTATTAGAGGGTTCTGCAACAATATTGCAATCTAGAATACATTAGTTTACAAACTAGACTCATTGTTTGTAAATGATTTACATTGTAAATTTTTATATTAGTCAGTCTAGTTTGTAAATTATTGTATTTTAGATTGAAATGTTGTAATAAGACTCTCTGATTACATGGTCATCGACATATACGTAAGGGTTTAATCTTAGGTAGCTTGTAATGTTAGTTATGTTTGTGGCATTAAGGATTTTTCCAATATTTTGTATTGTAAAAATTAAACTCTAACAAAATATTGTTGTATTTATTATATAAAGATCTTTAGAATATAAAAAACCCAGAAATTTTTCTTTTGTAGATTTTAAGTCATTTTTTATTATTATATGATGTAGCTTTATGGAAAACTAATAAAGGTTTTAAATATGACTTGTAAAAGGTTCGTTATTGACACAAATCGTCGTTTCTAAAGTAGAACCACTGTTCATATACAGCTCATTATCGGGAGCCCCAACTAAACACTTTGTTTCCCAACAGAGAGTAGTTTTGATTTTGTGTATATATATATATATATATATATATATACATATAATATTTCTAATATTATATATATATATATGTATATATATATATATATATATATATATATATATATATATATATATATTAAATATGGTGATATGTTTTTTTGTAATATAATTAATAAATTAAAAATATTTCAAAAACAAGAATACTTTTAATGAATATATTTATTCAAAGCTTTTCGCCGATAATATTTTGCAAAAATATTTTATTAGGTAATTATTTTCCTGAAGATGCTGGTACTATTTTATCGGCGAAAAGCTTTGAATAAATATATTCATTAAAAGTATTCTTGTTTTTGAAATACTTTTAATTTATTATATATATATATATATATATATATATATATATATATATAACATAGTAAAGAGTTTAAAAATCGATTTTTTAAGTTTTCCTAAAAGAAATATCATAAAACTTAACCTTTAAGTCTTCAGAAAAACATGTAAGGAATATTATTACCGATACGATATCCGCTTCATTTCACTACCTGTAAATGATAAAAATAACCTTTAAAACTGTAAAGGTATAACAATCAATATTCGTATGTAAAATGTACGGTAAAAAGCCAATATTTAACAACATATTCACTAACTCCACAGTTACAAACTAGACTAACAATACATCACCAACAAATATAACATATCTAAAGCACCAGGTGATACAATAGGGATCTTGCAGTAAACTAGTTGCGTGTCCTTATCCAAAGGGAACGCAGGGAGCATATAAATCGTTCAGTTTCAGCTTCCAGATTGACAAATACACACGTTCCTTGCAGTGACACTGAACAGGCTCAACGCGATGCTGAGTGGCGTAACTTATCTTCCTTTTGCAGACAAATAAATGAAACCTTTTGATGAAATGGAAGCAATTTAGAGGTAGAAAATAACATGCTTCAGCGTAACGTATTTAGGAATGGTTGGATATTTATTTAGGCAATTGTTGTGATGCCCTTTTTCACTTGAAGTAGATCTAGTAAAAACCCTACAACTGATGACTAGAAAATCACTCGGTCTGTTTTACAGTTAGAAAAGAAATGTTTAATCATGATAATTATACCTCAAGAAATAATATATACATACATATATATATATATATATATATATATATATATATATATATATATATATATATATATATATAATTTAAAACAACACAGGTTATTCAAATACAAGAAATTTGAATATGTATTAGAATAACTTATGTTGTTTTAAATTATTAAACTAGAAAAGTATTATATATATATATATATATATATATATATATATAATAAATTAAAAATATTTCAAAAACAAAAATACTTTTAATGAATATATTTATTCAAAGCTTTTCGCCGATAAAATAGTACCAGCATCTTCAGGAAAATAATTATCTAATAAAATATTTTTACAAAATTACGGAATTTGGTAAAAATATTTTATTAGATAATTATTTTCCTGAAGATACTGGTACTATTTTATCGGCGAAAAACTTTGAATAAATATATTCATTAAAAGTATTCTTGTTTTTGAAATATTTTTAATTTATTTACTATATTACAAGAAAACATATCATCATATCTAATATATATATATATATATATATATATATATACCATAAATGTATATGTATATATACCATAAATATTCATAACAATATCTTTTATGTAATTTTGTTCGTTACAATCTGTAGAAACATATAGTGAAATGAAATAAACATAAAAAATCATAATAAATGCACTTTAGTCACACTTTATATTACAAACATCAATATTTATAACAAGTGACATAAATAAAAAAGTATTCAAGTAAACTCCTGCATAGACCAACAAAGAAAAATATTATTTTACCAACTCTTTACTAAATAATTTCAATAAATATAAAGTAACATAGCAGCTGTTCTATCACATAACCTATAAAATAAAATCACCTGTGTTAACTGCAGTGATATCAGTTATTTTAGTTCGAATCAAACGGAATAACTATATTTTAACCTTGCAACTTTAGTGTAAAGTTTGTCTCCCATATAAAACTAAAATTAACTGTCATTAAATTTAATTATTGAATTAATATATAAAAAAATGTATTTACATCAAATGTCATACACTTCAAGGAAAAAAAAGTGTATCTGAACTTGAGTAAATGAATAAAAAGTATTTTATGAACACTTTATGAAGTATCATATATAAATATGTACAGCGAGTGTGAACTAATAGAAGGAATTAAAAAAGCAATACTGCCAAGCTTAGTAATAACGTATTATGAAAATTCTATACCAGTTCCAAAGAGCTATCCAATTTTGTGAATCCGGTCACCATTGTATATATTTTTAAACCTACGTTTAGACCATCCTGATGTTACACTACTATGTGCATAGGCTTTATTCAGGGTTTCTATTACCAAGGATTACGATTTACGTTCTTTCTGGCTTAAAAATTTCAGCTCATTAATAAAAAAGGCTTAATACATTTACAAAGGCTTTTAGCGCAATCCATTGTCACTTTTAGATTTCCCTTATAGCTCCAAATAGGTGTCTTGACCAAATTTTCACCCAGGGGTTATATTATATCGGTTTAGAGGACGACTCATCATTACAGAAGGAATCATTGAGAAATTAAAGGATAATCAAGGATTTGATTTCAATGGTTTATTGCTATTAAAGGAACATCACCAGATCATAATATTCATGATCTCCTAATTATGGACAAAATGGATTCCTTAGTTTGTAAAAAAATAACACCTACGGTCACATATACGGTAAATGGAGCGTTAAACATAAGTTTTACTCTTGAACACCGTATGGTCCAGGTAAGGCATTTATACATTGTCTGCCTCCTAAAACATTTCTAAGGTATAAAATAATGTCATTAATATGATTAATCAACAATATTCCAGTTTTATCCTAATATTGACATGCATGGACTCGGAATCCAAGGGGTCACGCAGGCACTTCAATGTCACCCATTCGTTCTAAATAGAAAAGATATTTACGCTGCTATACTCTCAGAATGACAGGTATAATGTTTAATGATCAACGTTAAAAAAGTTTAAAAAATGAATTATTTGTCCAGAAAATTAGATTGAACTAACCATTATTATAATATAATACAAGAATATACTGCCTCAAAAATGACAATTAAAATAAGCTAAATGAAATTGAGTAATAATTTACCGTATAAATTATAGGTAGCTGAAATAATTTTTTATAATATATTTTATTTATCAAGTGTCATTTTGTAATTTTAACAATATTTATTTAATTTATTAAACACAATACAACAGTTTAAACGAATATTGAGTTACATTGGTTTAAATTGTTATCGTACTGGTTTAAATCCATGATTCGAACAATAAAAGTATTGCTGTCGAATGTATTCATTTATGTGTTTTAATAGAAAACTGAAACTATATTTTATATTGTATTATTAATATATTTGTGACAATTTATTATTTTTCGCTGCCATATAATTGCATGAAATAAACAGCTTACAAGACTTTCATAAAGTCAAGCTGCGACAATTGTGTTATATTCCAAACAGTCAAGGGAGAAGGGGCTACCTTATGAATATGCATCAAGATCTAACTGGCAGATATTAAATATTTGAGCCATTAAAGCCGACGTTTACTGGAATATCTTACTCGGTCACAATTCATCCAAATAAAAGAATTTATGTAACGGGTATTTCGTAACTGTTATCTGTAACTACAATAACTGTTAAGAATAACAGTTGTCATTACGATAATGTACATAAAAGGCACTTAAAGATGAAACTAAGAATAATATATTTACATAAGTGATTAGTTTTGGTTACTTTTCATAGTGTTATCTATTAGTTATAACGAGTATATATTGAATGTATTTGTAACGAAATTATAACGTTGAATATGTTATATGAGGAAATAAGTGTAGCATTTACAATAACGTTAGTATTGTTTTCCATGGCGACTCATGTGTTCAGGGGTAACGAATACTTTTATACCAAAAAACAATCCAAATTATTAAATACCCCTCTACTATATTTGTAATGAGTATAAACAACCAACACAATGTTTATTTCGGAAGATCAGCTTCACTGGTTTTAAAGGTAAAATTCGAGCCTTGCCCGAAATTTATCCGCTCCTGATTAGGAGATTGTAACGCAATATAATTTCATTTTCCTGTTTCCTAGGATTGCAAAGAGTTTAACATAGCCATACCGTTGCTTATCCGTTGTTGGTGGGGTTTTTCGAAGGAAAGTAAAATATGATTTTGTACTTTTTGCATTCCTCTTCGGACTTGCAATAATTAACGTGCAAAATAAATCGAGTCATTAAATCTTAAGTAACAATCGTTTTGTAACTGTGACAATTCCTTTAATATAAATTGTTTCTGTTATTGTATTTTGCTTGCTTTAAATACAATAAACTTAAATATTTAAAAGTTCGTAAAGTAGGAAGAAGGTTAATGTTTACATTCGTACTTTATGTTATTTACATTTAGTTGTTGTAGTGTAACCGGTGTTAAGTAACTGTTACTTATCACCTAGTCGTTGTTGTGTACAGGTATGTTTTTGTTTATCTGTACATGAAATAACAGGTAAAAGCTGCGTTTAATCTTTACAAAAAATCAATACTAAATAGTTTGTATATAAAATACTATTATTGGTTCTTCATTTACGAGTGTTTTGTAGTTGAGCTTTTCTAAGTTTAGAGGATTTTTTAAAGAAATGTTGAGATTAAAACGTTACAGGTTTCGTTTACCTTTTACATAAGAAAAACTATATTGGTGGTTTCGTAAGATGTATTTCTTACCAGCTACTGATCACTTTAAAATTAAAGTTTATAAAGTACATTTACAGAAGATCGTAAATGGAAGCTAATATATTTGAAAAAATACCCGTTTTAGTAGTTTTAGGTAAGAATAGTTTTATTAGATCTTCCGTAAGGAGCACTTGTAGCTGATCACTTGAAAAGTAACCGCTTCTAAGTTTAAAGTACCCTGATAGAACAACCTACAATGTAGCTAGAACATTTTAAAAAATACTCGTTTTAGTAGTTTTAGGTAAGAAACGTTTTATTAGATCTTCCGTAAGGAGCACTTGTAGCTGATCACTTGAAAATTAACCGCTTCTAAGTTTAAAGTACCCTGATAGAACAACCTACAATGTAGCTAGAACATTTTAAAAAATACTCGTTTTAGTAGTTTTAGGTAAGAAACGTTTTATTAGCTCTTCCGTAAGGAGCATTTGTAGCTGATCACTTGAAAATTAACCGCTTCTAAGTTTAAAGTACCCTGATAGAAAAACCTACAATGTAGCTAGAACTTTTTAAAAAAATACCCGTTTTAGTTAGTTTTTATGCAAGAAACGTTAAATTGGTTCTTCTTTGTAGGACTATTTTTTTAATTGTTATTTATCTTTTAAAATAACTTGTTTCTACCTTATGAAACATTTTATTTTATGGTTGAAAATAATTTTACCGTATAATATTATCAGTTTTGATTTGTTTTTAATAAATTAAAAATTTATTGGTATATTCATAATGAGTGAGTTATTTTGTAATTGATACTTACCAATTGGAAATTAACAGTTCCTAGCTTATGAAATCTCTTAATTTATTATACGTTCCTGGTACTTATGTAGAACGAGTTAGAACTGAATCTACAGTAAAAAAATATTAGTTGTGGCTAGTTTTTATAAAATAAATAAATTATTGATTCATTCATAACAAGTGAGTTATTTTGTAATTGTCACTTACAACTTGGAAATTAACCGTTCCGAACTTATGAAACCTCTTAATTCATTATACTTCCCTGGTAATTATGTAGAATGAGTTAAAACCGAATATGCAGTAAAAAGTATTAGTTGGGGTTAGCTTTTAAAAATATAAAAATTTAATGGTTAATAATAATTAACGAATATTTTGAAACTGTTACTTGTCTATTTGAAATTAAAAGTTCCTAATTTAGAGTACCTAAATTTGTGTTTAGGGTAGAAGAAATTAAAGATAAGAAGTTTTAAAGTTTAAACCATTATTAAATTTGACTGCCTTATACATTTGATTCAAATTCCAAATTTGAAGTTTATGGAAAAGAAAAGACATATTGTTTTTCCTTCGTGTTACTTATCACATTGAAAATAACAGTTTTTAAAATCAAAGTAACTTTTTAAAAAAATAAGACTTGTTTAAATCGTTTTAGTATCTACTGCAGTACAAGTAGTTTTAACGGTAATTAGGCTCGACTATATGTAAGCTTGTAGATCTCAGGTCGTTACATGTTAATAGATATTGGCTTTGGTTTGTCTATTTCAATCACAATTAATATTATTAACACTTATTTCTCCAGCGAACGAAAACGTTTATTCAAATAACGAAAAATTTTATTCAAATAAATAAAGGGTTTTCAAGGTTGCAGTTCTGAATTAGCTCAGCTGTGACAATATTTTTACCTACATTTTATCATCAAGTAAAACAAAATTTTGAGGTACTAAATACCACTATGCCATATTTGTAAAGGGAATAATACCCAACTATAAGAATAAATGTCCGTTATCAAAAGTTGCAATATGATTTATGCAGCGACGTAAAATACTTGTTTCAATGGAACGTTATTACACGTTTAGTGGAGAGAACTGGCTTTACCGTAACGGGAATGAAGTACCTGGTAACGATTCCACATCGAGGCGTGTAACTCGGTGAATTATTGCTACCAACAACTTGCATTTACCGATACAGTTTCAACTGAACACACATCGGTTCCACGCGAGAGTTAAATTAACTGTCAAAAACATTGAACTAACTTGCTGGCATGGCCATAAACACACCCATTGAATCAATACAGTTGTATGTTGCTTGAGAAAATCCGGTTTCAGTTATTGATAAGCAGAGTCGATGTGTAGAGATTTCGTTTTGCAAAACATAAAAACTAATTATTGATTGGTTTTGTGATTTATGACGTTGGGCAAATGTTTTAATTGACAATCACACACACACACACACACACGCGCGCGCGCACACACACACACACACGCACGCACGCACGCACGCACACACACACACACACACACACATATTTACACACACATGCTCGCGCATATACGTTCGAACACCTTTTCGTGTTACATTAACAATACAATACAATTATTTTAAAATTCTTTCTCAGGCAGGGTAACTGCAACCTACTTTAGGCTACTAAAAGAACATCTTAAGATTGTACGTTAGCCACCAGGTTAAATGGAAAACTTTAAGCTGTATGTTAAAGCTGGAAGACAATAAGGATAATAAATAAATCGTAATGGAAGAGCAGTAGAGAAAGTACGAAAAGTCGGGGAAAACATTCAACAAAAGGGAAGGCATATGAAAATACATTTGTAATTCATAAGAAATATTTCTCTGAAAATTAAGTTTTTAAGCAGAAATAAAGATTCAATGTCATTTATAAGCGTTATGGATAAACCCAACAAGGAAAATCAGGTTTTGACGAAGAGGGTTGAAGTTAAGATGAAGAATGTAGAAAATATATATAAAGTAAGAAGGGCATGAATGACAAAAGGTAACAGAGTGGAGAGAAAATTATATCAGATTCCATAAAGGTTTCGCGTACCAATACTAGAACTTCAGAAAAGATGAGAGTATTTGTGGACTACAGTTTTAGCTTAAAACTCTCACCACGATCAGTCTAGCAGAGTTGAATACAAAGTGTTCGGTGGAAAGTGTAATAAATTTTCATATCGGTAATATGTTAGCGGTAGAAGGCTCCCTTGACCCCTATTGCAAGAAGGACTGCTCCGAGTATGTGACCATTCCCACTACCAGTACCACGGGAACACTATGTCTTCACCTTATTCTTAGTTAATTCAACCTATCCTTACTTTCCTTAATCCTTATAAACAGGTTTTAGCGGGTTGACATTCTTTATGACCTCAATAGAGAGTAGGTCTGCTTCAGGTACGGAACCCTACTCACGCAATGTTTCAAGGTATCCTCCTCATAAAGCGGTTTTATGAGCTTCCCTATATTCACAATCCTTCCCTATACTCAGAAGGCGATAGCAGTCATACTAATCCATTAAAGAAGCAAAAGCGCATATTTTTCTAGCAGTATAGTAGCAACATATAATTCTATCATCAAACATATTTTAAAATTTCTTCAGCAAAAAGTACCTTATTGTTGTCTGTGCTTCACAGCAATATTATTCATAGTCAAACGAGAATACAAAATAGTAATTAGTGAGAAAACTCAATACAGTACAAAAAAATGATTGAAAACTTGCCTTTGAAGTACCACTCAACGCACATACCTGGCCATAAAACCAATAATGATGATTGCCCAGCGCAATAGCAAACATGATGTAGGCTTGACAGGGAGTTTTTTAATTTACTTTATTATAGGTTCTTTCAAGCCTTTATATTACAGAGTTTTTTTTATAAAACCATTCAGGTTTAAATTGGAGAGGATCACTGTAGACTTAAAACTCACTGATGTAGAGTAAACGCCATAATTTAGACTGTCAGAAACGATATTTTGAAAAACGTAAACTACTACAAACGTGAAACCAAAATACAAGAACTCAAATTGAAGTATTTTACTGATGATAGCAATACCACAGACGAAACTAGTCTGATAACAAAACTAGTGATTGATGGGGTTTTGTGTTTCGTGTTTTGGTATTTACCTTCGTAAATTAACGTCACTATATAAGCGTTAATTAATAACGTGTAAACAAAAACATTATTATAAGCTCTGTAACTGCAAGCATTCGTTTAGTATTCCGTGTGATTAATTATTAACAGCGTTTAATGAAACCCGATGAAGAGAAACAAAGTTTTAACACAAATGTTTAGTTAATGCGATAGACATTTTAAAATCATGAACTACACAAGTCTTCAGGATTACAGATTTAATTTGTTATTGATACTAGTGCATGAACGACCGTGTGTGTGTGTGTGTGTGTGTGTGTACGTGTGTGTGTGTGTGTGTGTGTGTGTGTGTGTGTGTGTGTGTGTGTGTGTGTATGTGCGTATGTGTGTGTGTGTGTGTGTGTGTGTGTGTGTGTGAGTGTGTGTGTGTGTGTGTGTGTGTGTGTGTGTGTTTGTGAGTGTGTGTGTGTGTGTGTGTGGTGTGTGGTGCGTGGTGTGTGTTCGTTTTGTGTGTATGTGTATGTATGTGTGTGTGTGTGTATGTGTGTGTGTGTGTGTGTGTGTGTGTGTGTGCTTGTGTGTGTGTGTGTGTGTGTGTGTGTGTGTGTGTGTGTGTGTGTGTGTGTGTGTGTGTGTGTCTATGTCCCACCCAGAATGCTCTCTGCAGCCACAATCCCATCCCACCATTCGTAGCCAATATTATACTTCATAATTACCTGAAACTGTATAAAAAAATACTAACCGATTGTTTTGAAACCCGTAAATAAAGTATCCAGCTCTTTAGAGCCGATAACAACCGGACATTGCGTGACATTATGTCAGAAATATATGCGTGTTTTTCGCTTAGAACGACCAATTTCTCTCCGCTGTTGTTTTTCACACATCTGCACGCACGCATTGTTTATTTAAATTTTACTAGCATAAGAACGTAATGTATTTTAAAATTTCACGACCATCTCCTACTACCGTTTTAAAAAAACTAATACTAAAAACACACAATGCTTCGAGTTTTCCTCTGTATTTATATGATAAAGAAATTCTAATAGATTAAGTTTGATGTTAATGTGCCATTCTAAATGCCGAGGAGTTTTTAAAACTAATATTTCTTTTTAAACATATTTCAAACCAGTTACAGCCTGTGCTTACTTCGGCTTAGTGGTTGTTATAACCAGGATTATAATATTTAATTTAGTAAATAGTTTTGTATTACAAATAATTCTATCAAATAATTCTATGAATTCCATACAAATAGTCATAATATTTCATTGGAAATTATTCTTTTAATTTAATGGATTAGAGCTTTTATATTTAGATGGCATTGCATAGAGACTGTGTATATCTAGTTTACAGTTTTAAATAAATGCGCTACAACAAAGCCCGGGGCAATTGCTACAAGCGTGTGGCCTGAATTTGAAAAATCTATGCTTCTCGCATGGACAGCTGGATCTGGCCTGACCACGGGTGAGAAAACATGACATTCCTGCGTTCACCAGACGGGGAAAATATTGTTTATTGGAAAACATTTCAATAAAAATAATAAAATATAAATTTTGTCATCATTTAGTGTTTTATAAATTTTATATTTTATTGTCGTAAGTTATAAATTATATAAATCCATATACAATTATAGTTAACAACTGTAGCTGTTATTTATTCATTGTTAATTGAAGCTTAGCGAGAGAGAATAAATAAACCAGAGGTAAATACTAAAAGATTGCACTTACAACTTCATCTAAACTAATCTGTTTTAGTGGTTTAGGTAACCCACTAACTTACACTAGTCACTAAAAACCAATCATTGATGAAACTAGTTTGGTTTGTAACACTCTTAAAAATAAGGTGTTACATATAAATTCATTTATATATTTAATAATGATATCATCCGAATATAAAAGAAAATTTTTGTTTTCTTTGTATAATTGTAATTCTAGGGTAAGTTTCGTAGCGCCCCTAAATAAATGAATATTTTTATAGACCTAATTTAAAGAACATTATTTTGGAAAAAGTGAAAAACTGTGAAATTTGTATTAAATCCAAACAAGCTCCGAGAGTGTATTATGGACCATTAATAAGCAAGACAGCCAATAAACCGATGGAAAAATTGTATATTGATATTTTGGGGCCACTCGTTCGTAGTAAAAAAAGTAATCATTATTTGTTAATCTGTGTGGACGATTTATCAAAATTTTGTTTTGTTATACCGTTAAGAAGAGCTACCTCTGTGAATGTCATCAACAAAATGCAGGATATTATTTTTGATAATTTCGGAGTACCACAATGTGTTGTTTCTGATCAAGGTCCATGCTTTAAATCAACAGAATTTAAAAATTTTATGTTCAATAATGGTATCAAACATACAAAAATTATCCCCTATATGCCTTGTGAAAATCGCGCTGAGCGATATATTAAAAACATGCTAAGAGCATACTTCCATGACAAACAAACATCATGGGACGAAGGAATAAGCCTTTTGCAGAGGAGTTTAAATTCTGTTTTTAATGAGTCTACTGGATATTCCGCATTCGAATTACTGTTTAACTATAAACCAAATGATCCTTTAAGCAACATGTGGGGCTTAAATGATATAATAGAGAACAAGTGTTCGAAGGGGGAATGGATAGAAAAGATTAGTAGAGCAGTTGAAAATTTGAAAAAATCTTCAAAACGCAACGAAAGATACGGAAAATATGTTAAAGAGAAAAACAAACATCCGTTTAAAATAGGGGATGATGTTTATGTTAGATGCCATTATTTATCGAAAAAGGTTGATAATTTTCAAAGTAAATTGGCTATGAAATATGAAGGTCCGTATAAGATATTGTTTTTTTTTTTAGTCCTGTGTCTGTACTGATTCAACAAAGTAATAACCTCAATAATATAAGAAGAGCTCATATAAGTCAATTAAAATTCAAACAGGGACGTACTGAAAGATAAATTCCTTATAATAAAAAGGAAAGGAGTAGGAAAATTTGATAGGGTAAACAAGTAAAGGTATATACGATTATACGCAATTGCTTACACAACACGACAACAATATATATGCCATGCCTGCATGGTATATAGCTCACACAAATACACGAGGCTGACTGACTTATAGCTTCTATTACATTTAACACAACACGATTTCAATACGACTAGGAATCCAGACTTTCCACGACAGACTAACCAAATTGTGTACAATCTAAATATACCACTTGAGTATGCGTTTACAAGCAAGGGTTACTATTGATTATCCTTTGTGGAAATGTAAACAAAAGGAAAAAGAATTTTAAGGTATGGGACTTAAAATTTCAAGATTCACAAATGTTCAGAAATGAAAGATGTAAGTTAAAGTTAAGGTTATAGTGAAGAATGTATTTTAAGGTATTTGACTTAAAATTTCAAAAGTTTACAAATTCATAACATACGCCGTACAAAGTTGTAATATAATAACATAAGGTTGTTAAAACAATGAAGTGCTAACGAAACCTAAGAATATTAGTTTAAAGATATGGACTTGAAATTCAAGGTTTGTCAAGTGTGTAAAACGAGTTTGCAAAATAATATTGTAAATATGGTTAGTCAACGGTAGGCCCGTGAGAGCTTACGTGAGAAGCGGATGTGCTTCCGTAGGGGGAATAGCGAACATTCCATAGTGGAGAATGTAGGTAAACAAAAACATCCGTTATTGAATAGATTGTTTACACTTTTACTATAGTACGTTCGAGCTCTATATAGTGTATATTTTCTTCAGATGTAAAAGGGGACTGCAGACACTTATGTATAAAATGTTGAAGTAGAAATAAGACGTAATGTCGAAAAAAATTTTCTTTTCAAGTCGACAAGAGAAAATGTAACACTCTTAAAAATAAGGTGTTACATATAAATTCATTTATATATTTAATAATTATATCGTCCGAATATAAAAGAAAATTTTTGTTTTCTTTGTACAATTGTAATTCTAGGGTAAGTTTCGTAGCGCCCCCCTAGCGGGTAAAAATGTAAAATATCGTACGAGTTAGTAGCTTAAGTTAAAAAATGACATCACCCCATGTGACGTAAGCATGGTCTGATATCGCCTGATCCGATGGACCAATCAAAAAATTCAAAATAATAACCAAGGGTGGGAAATTCCGTTGGCGTGCCCTTGCAGAAGGCCCACCTCTCCAGAGGTTCTTGAACAGAACAGACGTAATGGCATTTTCGGACATAATTTAGAAATTTGTAAGCTTCCAGTATTCAAAATTTAAGATGTCAAGGCCGGTACCAAATTTTATTAACGTAACTAAAGAAGAAGTCGGAAGCGATTATTCATATGTTCCAAATAAGTAAAAGTTTATATAATTTTTGTTTAAGAGCGCTGATTTGCAAGAGCGATGTGTTAAGTGTTAAGTGTACAAAATCGATGTGCAATAATTAATGATGTGTTTAAAGTGTTTTACAAGTGATGTGCACAACCAGGTACGTTTTAGATGATAATAAAGAAAATGTATTTTAATGTTAAATAAGTTGAAGAATTTTTAATTGATAAACGGTTAACACATGAACGGTAGAAATTGTCCTTTGAATATTCATTTCTAAACATTTAATCAAAAAACTTAAGTTATTATCTTCTCGATAAATATAATTTTAAAGGTTAATAAGTAATTAAAATGTATGGAATAATTAGCAGTAATTAAAAGATAATTACTCGACACATTGCTGTCTTTTGTTCTACTGTAATTTGTCACTGATTAATAAATTGTATAACATTGTATTTTAAAACTTTATATTTTCATTTCCCAAGTAACCTAGTGCGTTACAGGTTGAATAAACTAGTGTTTAGTGAAGTTTTGAGTGCAATCATTTAGCATTTACTTTTTGTAAGCTGTTTTCACTAAAGATGAGAGCTTCATACTGGAATCCCTGTACAATAATATAAAAATTATTGTAATATTTAAATTATTAAACAACTCTTAATCAAGTCTTATCAACATATTATTGCATTGCAATAATAAGTTCCATATAAAATATTTATACATGAAATTACTCCATATTTTCGGAATTTGTCATCTTTAAAGTTACGTTTAAATCACTAACAACAACTCATTGTTGTTTTAGTTGAAAAACCGTTTTATTTTTAGAAATATAACCTACCAATAATAACATTCAGTTATGCTTATTGGCAAGACAAACTACAGCTGATGTATATTATGCTAGGCTTGGGTCCAATACACTAACACATAATGATTAAATTTCCTGTGAACCGATTACATACAGTCGTGATAAACTTTTCTCATTAACAAACTAGAGGCTAGATTTCTCCAATGACTATCGTAATAAATATACCAAATATTATAGATTGATATGAATAAATGGATATAAATTTTTATAATTTGTACTGAAATTACTAACAAAATATGTATAAAATTAAAAACGGTATTATTGTTACAAATATAAGCTACAAATAATAACTTTCAATTATGCTTATTTGTAGCCCATATTGTAAAGACTAACAACAAACTGATGTTGTACATTATGCTAGGGGTGCAACACACTAACACATTATGATGAAATTGCCTGAGAACCGATTACGTACTGTTGTGATAAGCTTTTCTCGATAGCAGACTAGATTTTTTCCCATGACCAACAAGATAAATATACCATTTACTATGGATGGATATAAATACTGTATGTTATGTTTAAATCACTAGCAACAATTGGATTAAAATTAAAACGGTTCTTAATAATCGTGTTTATACTTGCATACATTATTGTTAAATAAAAACGGTTGACTTGCGATCAGGTACAGCTATTTATTTACACAGGCAAAGTTTCAATATCGGCTACGTTACCGTCTTCTGACCTCCAATACATAAGTATACAATTAAAACTACCAACAATAATAACAATGGTTTACAAATAAACACAGCACAATGAAATTTCTATAATAATAAAACAATACATATACCACTAAAATGGGTAACGCCAGAAAGAAATTTAAAAAAAAATTTCCTTAATCATTACAAACTATTAGATATTTAGATGTGTACAAAACATGAAAAATCCCACCACTAAAGCTACAATGCCTACACAGGAATAAATTAGATTTTAGTATAAAACACATTTTTTTTTGTTTTTTATACAATTAAATATATAATATTTTGTAATGGTTACGTTAGCTTTAAAATTACCCAATTAGTTTTAAATGCTGTATAATTTACAATAAGGTTTGTAAAAACTTTCGTTCTGACATTGCCCATTTTAGTAGTGTATATATATATATATATTTAATCAGAAATTTTATCGTGCTGTGTTTTTTTGTGAACTAGTGTTATTATTGTTGTTATTTCAAATGTGTACTTCTACCTACTTCATAAGGTATGAAGACTATGACGTGAATCACTGTTGAATAGTATTTAATTTTTCCCTTGGTTCAAGAGCTAAGCTAATTTTTTATACTATTTATACACTTTAACATACATAACAAATTGTCTATAGTAGTTTTACTTTTGCAGTTAAATGAGGACGAACGTTTCGGAATATCCCTTCACCATAACCGACGTGCGTAGAAGTATATTAGAGGTTTTGCATAAGTATTCTAAAAGTATTATAGAATAAATTAATATATTTCCTCTTAATATACCCTATCATTAAAAACCGAGAGGTCATTTGCAGCCCTAGTCGACAAGGAGATACATTTCTCGAAGCGACCGTCCCCATTTAATATCAACAGTGAAATGTAAGCGGGTATTCAGAAATGTTTACTATCTTTTTTTAGCTGACTTTCGTAACAAATTTATTCTTCAATGATTAACACGGATAAATTGCCTATCCAACGCCTTGTTTTACTCTTTGAGTCTGAAATGCATATATACTTGTTCCACCACGTTCATCACCAAATTTGTATGAATACTTTTTTCTGGTGGTGAATACGTACGGAAAATACGTTAAAAATATTCTATACTTTCTAAATATACACCACATGAAAACAAATGGAACTTGCTCAAGTATTAGTATATTACAATTTTATAGTAATAAATGATATAAACTATATTTTGAATAAAACACATTATTAAAATGTATGTTTAGAAAATATTTAAAAAATTACTATTATATGAGTCAATGTTTATAAGTAGTATTAGTTGTATAAGGGTTATTAATCTATTATTCCCTAAATAAATGACATTTAACTGATATAGCCTTTGTTCTTTGTATGTCGTAAAAAGAAAGATACAGTTGGTGTTTAATTTCGCGTTTCAGTAATTATTAAAAATATTCATTTTACTGAAGAAACAAAGAGATTTTTCTATTTTTAATTTAAAAATTGACGTCCTGTCTTTGCGTCGTTAATTAGCTTTCAAACGTATTTTCTAATTGCAGAAAAAACTTTCTGTGTATAGACAAATTTTAAATATTTACTTTTAATCCCAAAGATTATTCAGTTATCTTTTCCCAAAGATTGAAAAATTTAAATATTTTTGTAAAACAATTTTCAGTCACAAATTATATTCTTCAACTTAAATATTTGATTTAATTAATTTTCCAGTAGTATATTGTTTTTATGTGTCTAGCTAGCTCTTTTTTGTCATTTACGAACCATCATTTGTCATACGTCACTTCTGGTGAGCGACGCTGCCCAAGCGATGTCTACTACCAAGAGATCATTATGTCTGTTGCTTAGCCCTCCCATATTTCACTCACCCATCTTTCATTATACTTGAGATATATATTAGACAAATGGACTACTCCCTATGCGACCCTGCGCACGTGACCTTCTCACAATTCCTGCCAGGAATAACGTTTGCCCCTATATTATTCCTATCCGCATTTACAATTGTTTTTTATTGTTCAAATGCTATTGTAGTCAGATTGATTGTGTTAGAGAACATATTATTTGTTTTTAAACCGAGTTATAGATGTAAATATGATTTCATTAAATGTTGTATTTTTCTTATAAATAAAATATGTATTGAAATCAAGTTAAAAACAACCTAGTCCGACTTTATACTTCGATTGTTTGCATTTTACAACCATTATCTATAAACTGATTCAGTTATTCTTGTAAAAGGTTTGTAGTGTCCCGTCAAATAACGATCAGGTTTAGTAATAAATATAGATGGCTGAAATTTAGGAACCGTTCAAGCAATGTTTAAACAAGTAGACTAGGGACCTCAGCAATATGAAGGTTCAGGAATTGAATTTACATGGACATTTTTCTTTCTTAATCTGTAAATGTGATGGTTATCTTTTTATGACCTTGAAATCACAAACAATGTTGTTCCAAAAATAAAACACTTGAAAATGCAAGACATCAATTTTTAAATAGCTGCATATATATATATATATATATATATATATATATATATA